>OZ024876.1:35516405-36103767 GCA_964017185.1 Rugalucina vietnamica
ATCGGTTTCTGAGAGTTACACGTTTATTTCAGTACCGTCTAGATAAAGTAGCATCTACCGGACTGCCATTATGGATAACGGAAATGACGCTAGAAAATTCCAATGAAAATACTCGTGCTGATTGGTTCGAGGATGCTCTCACAACATATTTCAGCCATCCGTCAGTGGAAGGTGTTATATTATGGGGATTTTGGGATCATGCTGGCGTTAGCCCAGATGGCGCACTGGTCAACGGGAACTATCTTTACGTGAGTCCACATGTTTTCAGTTGTTATGGGAGTTTTAACCTTCATTTAGTAACTTAATGATGAACAACAGCATGACAGGGTTCTACAATTGTTAGCCTTAGGATGCTAAGAGCCAGATCCGGTAACCATTGGTACACTTTTAACGTATTTAGTATAACGTCATCAGGAATTAAACCTACAACCTCCCTTTCTCAAAGTGAACGTTGTATCCGTTGAGCTAACGAGACAGGGTAACAGATTGTTCCTACATGAACGTAATTGACGTACATGTACCAACAACATATAAAACTTATTGTATGGTTCGTCCATGCATGCGAGACGATAAGCCACGAGCTGTAAGCGAGGGGTTATCATGGGTACACACGGACGAACCATTTAATAAGTTGCTTATTGCACTTTTAGCACCCTGCACCTTGTGCATTTCCGGGTATCTGACGTTGAACACTTAGAGGGTGCAATAATATAAGATATACTCACTAGAATATTATTATTAGCATTTTAGCTCACCTGAACCGAAGGCTCACAGGTCAATCAAAACCAAATTTTATATGAAGCATCTATAGGAAGGGGGAACCAATGTAGATATAAAAAAAAACCCAGGTCACATGGCCAAGATGGCCGCCATGCCCATATATGGTAAAAACCCTTCACAAAACTTCTTCTCCGGAACTTGTTTATCGATTTCAACGGGACTTTGCATGAAGCATCGATGACTCAAGTACTACAATGTATATATAAATCATGACACTGTAATGACCTTGTTTTCAAGATCAACATGGGTCGCCTAGGTATTTAAATAGGTAAAACTGATAAAATGTCATTTGAAGGGAAAAACTTGTAGACAGGATATTGATTAATTTGAAGAAAAAAAAATGGTCACAGAGCTTCATCTGCCCCTTTACTGGGGCTAGTTTCCATAATAGTCATAGTATATTGGTATAAATAGCAGATCGAGCGTTTATAGGACTATTGGTCCTCTGGTTTCCATACATCATAGTTTATATTGAGACTGCTTAATTTATATCCAGTTCAAAATCATAAATAGGGAAGTTGCGAAGTATTCTAGCGAATATTTTATGGAAAATTCGGATAACAAAAGATGATGATTAGTGCATATCATGGCATTCGCAAAAATAATCTTGAAAATACGATAATTGCAAATTGTCTTTAAGTAGATCTATATGTTTTAAGTATTTGGCAATGATTGAATAGGATTAATGTCTTAAGACTTTATCAATATTGACATGAGTGGGTCGGGTATGTTACACAGACATCTACTGTTTTTAAATCTGTCAATCAAATTATTACGTGCATTTATTGCTAATAGACGTCACGGATACTAGGAATGATTCAATATACTTAAAATTTTAAATAGCTTGGTTTAAAATTGGAAATGTAACTGGTTTTCGTGGGACCCATTTCCTGGAAAATGGAATGCATTTGAATGGAAAATGGAATGCATTTGAATAAAAATTACACAAAGCCTACATGTCTAGGATACATAAATTAAGGATCATTTTGGGGTCATGGAAATGTATTTTCAAACGACTTCTCCTCTGAAGCTGCCAGGCCGAATCTTTTCATATTTCACATATAGCATCTACAGGTGGGAGGAACGAATATTTGTGTTTTTATTTCGATCGGATAAGAACTCTGGTTGCTATGGCAACTTGAAGTTTCCATTGACTTGTATAGAGAAAAAGTGGAAATTGGCATTTTCCGTTGTCAGGCTGGGGATATTTGAATTTCGTTTTTACATAAATGTTTATTGAGTAGTCCTTCACGTTTAAGGCAACTTTTGTAAAAATCACTTTATTTGTTATGTTGCTATAGCAACATAAAGGAGGGTAAATTTTTGAAAAAAAAATATTCAAAAATCTTCTTCTCAGAAGCCGTATGGGGGATGAAGCTGAAATTTATCATACGTGCTTATGACATTAGTCTGTACAAAGTTTGTGTTTTTATTGTCTTTGTCCAACTACTTTGGTTGCTATGGTAACTTGAAGTCTCCATTGACTTATAAGGCAAAAAGTGGAAATTTGCAATTTCTGTCGTTTCATTGAGGATATTGAAATTTTGTTTTTACATAAATGTTTATTGAGTAGTCCTCCCCATTTTACGCAACTTTTGTCAAAATCGCTTTATTCGTTTGGTTGCTATAGCAACGTAAAGGGTAAATTTTCGGAAAAAATATTCAAAAATCTTCTTCTCAGAAGCTGTAAGGCGGATGAAGCTGAAACTTTGCATACATGCCTATGATATTAGCCTCTATAAAGTATGTGTTTTTTATTGTCCTTGTCCCACTACTTTGGTTGCTATGGCAACTTAAAGTTCCCATTGACTTATAAGACGAAAAGCGGAAAATTGCAATTTTTGCCATTTCGCTTGAAGTATTTGAGTTTTGTTTTTACGTAAATGTTTGTTGACTAGTCCTAGCATCTGTAGGAAGTGGGAACCAATCTATATATAAATAATCTAGGATTAAGAAACCGCCGAAATATTACTTGGTCGGTGATAGATACGCCCAAATACAACATACCAGACTCAGAACCTCATGTAGCTCCTTAAATCAACATCTCGTCTCAAAAAATATAGCACAAGACAATCAGTGTGTATGTGGATCTATCGAAACCACAAAACATTATCTATTAGAATGTCCACGAGATACGATATCTAGAATTAAATTGCGTATTGGTAGGGAACAACCAACTTAATCTAAACAGCAATACAGATATTTTTCTTGCCGTGCAAAAGTACATTTTGCAAGCAAACGTTGTCAGTCTTGAGAACAATCTCTCTCTCTCTCTCTCTCTCTCTCTCTCTCTCTCTCTCTCTCTCTCTCTCTCTCTCTCTCTCTCTCTGTGTGTGTGTTACTAGTATTTACATACATATATGTATTCCTATGTTGTTTATTTATACAATTAACTTGATTCCAATATTGGTTTGAACGAACATGAATGATATTTAGGTACAATTCTCACCGGCTGTTTGCAAATTTTGATCACTTTCGGGAGACAGATTAGTATAAGCCACAGGGTTTTTTTCTGAATCCATTCTTATACTGTTGTAATGTACTGTATGTTTATATGTTGTAGTTATAATGTGAATAAATATGTTTAAACCAAATAATCCAGGATACACGACCAAGATGGCTGCCATGCGCATATATGGTAAAAACCCTTCAAAAATCTTCTCTGGAACCGGTGGACCGATTTCAACGAAACTTGGCATGAAGCATCTATGACTCAAGTACTACAATGTATATATAAATCATGACCCTGGGATGACCTTGACCTATTTTATTGCAAGCTCAATTTTGGAAACATTGGTTTTTACATGGGAAAAATTGAGAACTATGGATTTTATGAAAACTATTGCAGCCTGAGACCTGAAAAGTGGTAGATGCACACAACTAATAGATTAGATGAAGGTATATGATTAATTTAGGTCAAGGTCATCTCTTGACCTTGGCCGGTCTGTCGTCCATACACACTTTTCAAAGATCTTCTTCTCTGAAACGGCTTGGCTAATCAAAGCCAAATTTTATATGAAGCATCTGTAGGAAGTTGGAACCAATGAATATATAAATAATCCAGGATACAGGACCAAGATGGCCGCAATGCCCATATATGGTAAAAACCCTTCAAAAATCTTCTTCTCTGGAGCCGGTGGACCGATTTCAATGAAACTTCTATGACTCAAGTACTACAATGTGTATATAAATCATGGCCCTGCGATGGCATGACCTATTTTACGGCAAGGTCAAGTTTGGAAACATTGGCTTTTACATGGGAAAAAGTGAAAACTATGGATTTTTTTGAAAACTATTGCAGCCTAAAACCTGAAAAGTGGTAGATGAAAACAACTAATGGATAAGATGAAGGTTTATTTTATACTTAACAGTGAAAACCAATGTATATCAAAACTTGATCAAATTGGTATTTTCATTGATATGAAATTTCACTGATATCAGATCTCACTGATATCAAAAGTCACTAGTGACTGATATCAGCCTATATCTTCACTGTAGATTTTGGATTACTTCTGACGTTTCTATTTACTTGACGTCATTAAATGTTTCTCACTTCAGAAATTCAAACGCCTATAACTCCGTTATTTATGAACAAAAACATAAAGTGTGGGTATGCATTTTCTTAGTTAGAACGTAAGAAACAATATGGTACCAAAACTATTTGTGTTTTCAAAAAGTTTTGGTTTTTGCATTTTCACCGCCTGCCTTGTGAATTGGAAAATGCCCTTGTATTGTATAAAATAAAAAGAAAATTTGCTTTTTTTCGGTGAATACCAAATATATTTCATCTCGTGAGTTGAAAACATAAAGCTGCGCACTCGTGAAAATTCTGATGTTTCCAACTCACTCGATGAAATATATTTGGTATTCACCTCAAAAAAGCAAATATCCTCTATATATGATTAATTTGGGTCAAGGTCATTTCTTGACCGTGGCCGGTCCGTCGTCCATACACACTTTTCAAAGATCCTCTTCTCTTAAACCGCTTGACCAATCAAAGCCAAATTTTAACTACTTTTTTTTAGTCCAGTGACTGTATTTCTTGAACTCTCAAGTGAGCGGTCGTTGCCCTTGGGCTACTTGTTTTTTTTTTTTTTTTTGTTTTTTTTTTTGTTTTTTCCAAAAAAAAACAAAAAAAAAAAAAAAAAAAAAAAAAAAAAAAAACTGAGAAAAATGGGTCCCACGATTTCAACCCGGAAGTAACTGAAAAATGACTCACTTGCTCTGAGCTGACCACTCATTTCACAATTTATGTATACACAAATCCATGTATTTGCAGCATATTCAACAGCCCCATTATAAAGCATGCTAAAGAATGTAACATTGTTGACAAAATAAACAATGCTTTTTTATACAGGTAAATCTTCAAACACGTATATACAGTGACCACACATAAGTCCATAAACATTACTCACTTCTATACGTAACTTGGTGGTTAAACGGACTATTTCTTAAATTATGTCCAAGTTACATGTACGTGTATATACAGATATACGCAATGATGGAATAATGATACATGATAATAATGCGTTTGCAGATAAACGCTGCCGGGAAGCGCTGGTTGGATCTGATTAAAAGTCGTTGGAGTACACATATCAAGACCCAGCTGATCTTCAACATGAGTGACGTTGACATTCGTGGTTTCCATGGTGATTACGATGTCATCATCCGTTACCTTGGCAAATCAATTCAGATGTCCAGTTTCAGCATTGATAAATCAGACGATGGAAAGATCATTAACATGACAGTTCATGGAAATGGGCGTAAGATAGCGTTCTTCATACATGTTTATATGGCTTGTCAAATAGGTTACTTTGTAGACGGCAACACTAATATTCATATCTGGGCGTCATCGGCCGCAGGAGGGAGCCCTAGAAAAGTCGAATTCAGTACGCCTAGATCACCGTCACATGTTTACCGTTAGAAATCAGCTACATGTATTTGTCCAATTCAATAAATTGCAGGTACTCTTGTATTTCATTCATATATATTTCTCACGATAAATCCTTAATATAGGGATCAAACATGATTTTCCATTCATTAACATTCGCTAGGTCCCGAGGGGATTGTTGAAAACCGAGGGCGTAGCCCGAGGTTTTCAACACTCCCCGAGGGACCTAGCGAATGTTAATGAATGACAAAATCATTTTGATCGCTATTATTGCATAAATTCCGCAGAAACGAAAGAAATAAGGTGCAGAAACAAAAGAAATACGCTGCACTATATTTTACAGCCTCATCACATTTTCATACGCGTAAAAGCTTTCGTTTTTATGCTCGTTCCGGGCGGACTTCAGTTTCTCATTACTAGCACGTGCTTTGCGTGGCGCCTGGTAACGAGCATAAGTAAAAGCCATGTATTAACAGCACGTGCGCGCGTGAATTGCAATATTAATGCATGGCTTTCTCTTCATTAATAAACGGCTGTTAATATCGTGTGACACGGGTATTTATGCAATAATTTTGGTTAACTGTATTTTTCTACGCAAAATATAGACCATACCGAAGAATGCTTTCATGGGGAAACGACCGCATAGTAACCCATATGTAAAACTATACATGTTTGTATACTTATCCGCAAAAGAAACGCGAAAAAAATGAATACCATTTTCTTGAAAAATGATGATTTTGATGAGGTTTTTTAAAAGTGATATGGCTAAATAAGTAATCAGCCAAAATTAGAGCGTTGTAGCATGTTTCATCATGACGTTGCTATGACGTTTGTGTACGAGCTCGTGTGTTGCAAAATTACATCATGCTGCGATTTGAAAACAGATGATATAAAGTAGTGCCCATGTGCCTAAACTAAAAAATCGTAAGAAAAGATTTGAAAAACAGCGCTTGTCAACGCTCCCAGTGGTCGCGTTTATCTGTTGTCGTCAGCCTATTGTTTTCAGAACGTCTTTATTGTTCACTACAGACACATTATGGTCTTTCTTATAGCGATTCTTTAGATGTCAGTCCAATGAGCTATCTTATGACACTAAAAGGATTTAGAGTTCAGGAGGCATAACTTTTTCGGACTTGATTTTTCTTCCCTTATGACTTTCGAATACGTGTGCCAGTTTGGAAACTGTTTGCAAGATAATTAAAGGTGGGAGGTAACTAATCTTTTACGCGGTAACGCGACAAGCGTAAATCTTAACGTCATGATTTTCTAATTGTGTGACAGAGAATTAACGGGACTATCGAAATTAAAATCACTAAAATAAATTTTGGTGAAATAGAAAAACAAGCGAAATATTTTTTTTCGCGTTTCTTTTGTGAATAAGTATATAATTCATTACCAAATTGTTCGACATTGCAGAATGGACCCACCCTTAGATAATTCAGGCAGATATGTTGACCGTACGCATTTTTAAAGCATGGCGTTTTGTATCCATATTGAAAGCAAAACAAATCAATAAAAAATCTTATCAATCGTCGGTTCAGCTGAATCGTTAAACCTCGATTTTTGTTGATACTAATCTCGATGACTGCGATTTTGCGCAAAGTAAGAATAGAATCGTATCTGTATTGTAGAGGAGATAATATTACCTACATCCAGACCAACCTCAATTCCTGTTCAGAACGTCCATCATCTCACGCATGCGCACACACAGACACTTGGTCATTCGTCAACAAGCGTGCGCCAGGATCACATGACATGCAACACGCGCTGGTCGACACTTTCTGCTGTTGGTGACGATAAATCGACTGATGTATCTTGTCTCGGTGACGAAGTAATGACCGGTTGTTCCAGCCGGACTGAGGTTTGTCTATTATATTTCAACTTAAGGGTTTCGTCGACTTAATTAAAAGTTGCCAGACTGAGGTTTGTCTATTATACTTCAATTGACGGTTTTCGTCGACTTAAAAGTTTAATGAAAAAAACTTTTAAGTCAACGAAACCCGTATTTTCTGGTTACGTCAATGCATTAAAGAATATGAGCCCATGCGTGAGAAAACCAACAATTCGGTTTCTGACCGGGTCCGACACAAACCGGCCTGTACAGTCACAGGAGCAGGCTAGAAGCTTGAGATTTTGGACTTAAGAAGAAGAGGGATTGTACGAGGGGCAGTTGGAAAGTACGTAGTATGGTATCGTAATTTCTTAATTGCGTTGGTAAATACATTAAAGTAATACATACTCGTATATTGAAAGTAGAATTTCTCCTCTTCAAGATGATGCATTGGTTTTTGTGGAACGACCAGCCATGCACGTGCCTCGCACGCTCAAAATGAAGGCATGTTTATATGCTGGCGGATTTTTTCGAAAAAATATTGCAAAAAAATCTATAGAAAATCAGTGACCTAATTCGATATCATAATAAAACAAATAAGCGATATCTCTCGGAGATCTTTTTCTGTAGATGGCTTCCTCGGTTATTGCTTGCACGGCTAGCATAACTAGATGCGAAAAATATTGATTAAAATAAAAGTTGTACCGTTTCAAAAAATAGCATTTTTGCGTGTTTTTCTTCCTATTTGTTTTGAGATTAAGGCTCATACTGCAGCAATATTTAAGCCATTTGAGTATATGTTTTTCGTTATTTGTTGTGCACAATGCACAAAGAGAATTTCATCATGCAAATATGTCCTCTCATCCTGCTCAGTTCCTATGAAAATGAATCTTAATGACACTACCCCCTATTTTCAAGAAGTGGTTGGGGTAACAACCCCCTCATATCTTATAAACAAAAGTTTCTTCAAGATATCTTGTCAGTCATCACTCTAGTAAGGATTTCGAAATACCAATGGGGTCCTGGGAACAGACTGCACAGGAGCGATCAAAGTGGCGAGGTCTCATCAACAAAGGAGCAGCTCTCTATGAAAAGAAGAGAATCTGTGAAACTGAAAGAAAGCGAAGAGAGCGCAAAGCCAAAACAAATGTGCCACCAGCAGACTCTATGACATTGACTTGCTCTACTTGCAACCGACAGTTTAGAGCCAGAATTGGCCTAGTCAGCCATCAAAGAACTCACCAACACACATCAGCACTATTCAAGAAATAATGATGGTCTTTCTCATTAGTGAGAGACGAACTATCAATTGGTTTTAACTCGCAAGCCATTATTACAAGTTTATATGCTACAGTTCTCAAATACAATCAAAACGATTCATCCTAGCTAAAATCACCAATACCCATGACCAGATTTAAACAGTTATCTTCCATTTGATGTGCTCTGAATAATTTTTTGTTTGTCTTGCTACAAAGCAGGGAAACTGTGCTTGGTATGAAACTAAACTTAAAATAAATTTAAACAAATGCTGCTTTTATATTATTGTGACGTTCGCGTTTTGACATAGAAAATGAATCAAATGCCGAGAATTCCAAGAGACGCAGATATTGCTGTCTCGTCGTTATAAGAATTTGCAAATTCATTCAAGACTTGCATAATAAATTGACTATATGATGGGCTACAAAATGGTGCAAAATAATCTTATTCGATCAAATAGTGTTCATGCACTGCTAAATTAAAAACATGATAATCAATTTTCTATTTCATTGAAATTTCACTTTTTCCAGTATACAAACAGTACCCATGTTTACAATAATATTTTTTCTGACTGCATCATGTCACCTTCATGAAACTAGTATGAGAACGTGGAGGAAAGATAGTGGTTTAAAATGATACCAAACATGTATTGGTTTGCCGATCCGTTACTGAAATAATGGACCACGCTACGTACTTTCCAATTGCCCATCGTACTGTCCATGTAGCGAAAACAAAGGCGCTGATTAGCTTCGCGCCTTTGTTTTCGCATATGTAAATTGCTGGTTTTCTCATGCGAAGGCTCATATCGTATTAACGTTTTCCGAAAGTTTGGATTGCGTCGACTGATAGTAGGTCATTGTATACAATGCTACAAGCAAAAAAGTAAAAAAAAACAAAAAGGACGTAATTGGGACAAACATTTTACAGGCGTGATCAATGGGTTGATCATGTGTTTTAGGATGGGCGAAGTTTTCGTGATGGTGAACTAATCGTTATGAAAAGTGGGCGGCCATATTGTAGGGCAGTGAACGCCTGGAGATCTGCTGCACGTAAGATACATGTATCGGCTCATTAGGTCTGGATAATTGTAGCACTGAGTCCTTCGGATTTTCAATCAGTTTAATGTCCATTAAAAGATCATTTCAGCTCATATGAGACGGGCAAATCAGTAGGTTTGGTTTAAACGGGAGATTCCCGATAAAAACCTTCAGGCACACCCGCAAGCAGAACTGGGCTTGCCTCACACATGCCCTGTGTTGGGCTCGAACCCACGCCAGACAAAGTTGTGAGATAATCGAATGATTAAGGCGTCTTTTAAAAAAATAAACAGCGCGGGGGCTCGAACCCACAAAGCGGTGAGATGATCGAATGATTAAGCGCATTAATAATCGGCGCTCCGGCTTAACCACTAGGCCACGGGGCCGCCTCTTCGAAAACTTTCGGATGTTACAATAACAAGTACCAAATAAACCATTGGAATCAACACTGATTGTATAATATTAATTGCCGCTGAGACTGGTGCAGTCTTTTGGAAACAGAATTTCTGGAGTCGCTTGAATAATTATGTTTTTAGCTGGTAGTTATTAAAAGTCGATATATTCTATTATCTGTTGGGGAATAACATTAAAATTGAGCCTTCCTTCATTTCATTTCTCCATGTGTTGCGACGATTTCTATTACTTTTGTTTTCTATAAATTGGTGACTTGTTTTTTCTTCTCATCGGTAGCTGTTCAAGCAATAGCTCGCTGTTGTAAGAAGACTGGGCTACAGTGTAGCTACATGAGTGCTGGGCCTTCTTCTAGTGGCCAGGGAGATCAGATACAGGTCACGTGTCCTACACATACCTATGCTACAGGTAGTTGAATATCTTCACGTATTCATGCCGTTTACACTTCATCAGGAAAACATGTCCGTGAAATGTATACCCCCTTTAACCCCACTTTTATATAGAAAAAACTGGGGTTTGCTGGGATATATCTAATTTTCTTATTTTCAATTCAAAACTACATTGTGGGAACTCGTTAGAACCGTTAGAGCAAAACTATAAAACAATTCTCATGAAATTTTCATTTTTTTTTCTTCTGAAAAGAGCCTTTGTAATAGTTGGGCAAGCTGTTGTAAGAAGACTGGCCTACAGTGTAGCTACATGAGTGCTGGCCAGATACAGGTCATGTCCATCAATTCAAGTATTTTGAGTGAATGTTTCACGTTTCCATGAACACCTATATCTCATCCCTGAAAATCACAGCAAATGGCGTGTACGTCATTGCAATAATTATTATGCACGTATACTTCCACTATTTAGGCTGCACATCCTACACATACTACGGGAGCATGGATGGTGCGTTTTCAGACGGACAATCGTGTACTGCGCAAAATGACGGAACACAAGGTCAGTAAAATGCTTTGATTTGATTTCATTTAATTAATAAATAAATAAATTCATTTTGCAAGTTAATAATCGACTCAGTCAGTATTTTGGCATCAAGTGTGTGTGTGTGTGGGGGGGGGGGGGGAATAAAACTGAGGTCCATCTTATGTTGAATCCATTTAACCATCGCGCATACTACGAGGATCGGTCAAAAAGTTCTGTCACATGCCAGGGAACAGTTACTATATGTTAGTATAGCAGTTCCGTGCACATTCGTAATATTGTAGTTAATAGACACGATGGACTGTTGTATTAAACATAATTTGAAAGGGTAGCATTTCGCCTTCATAATGAAACCAAAATCTTGCCAAAAGGAAATAAGTAGTTATAATTATTCGTCTTGAAGACACGAGGTTGTAATCACTGGCATATTTTGTTTAAATTACAAATGAGCCGCCTCATTGGAAAACCAACAATCTGCATATGCGAAAACAAAAAACGCAGATCAGCTTCGCGGTAACCGCGAAGCTGATCAGCGCCTTTGTTTTCGCTTCTCGGATAGTACAATTCCTCTTCCTTCTAAATCCGAAATTTCAAGCTTCTAGCCTGCTTCTGTGATTGTGCAGCTCGGTTTGTGTCAGACCTGTTCGGAAACCACATTGTTGGTTTTCCCACGAGGCGGCTCAAATCTTATATTGTGCCTTTCATGTGTTGTATCTTTATAACTACCGGTCACATTTTCTTTTACGTGATAAATTCTGTGATATTTATAAAAGTAGTGTGACAGAAGTGAACGTTGCCAGCACGCTGCTGGTTGTAAGATACTAAAGCGATAGAAGATGACGACATTGGAATACATGTATGTACCCAGCTGTAATTTTTCAAGTACCACTTGGCCGTTATATACTTAAGGAATAAAGAAACGCAACAAATACTTTGGGTTACTAAAAACATGCTTTGTAATGCAAGTATGTGGTATAACTGAGCATCTTATATGAAAACAATATCTAAACGTCAAATTGCAACCGGTTGAGCCACAATGTCGGTTACGTATGCTTAATGGCGTACGCGTAACCACACTGACCTACAGTAGCAAACCCTGTAACCATGATCAGTAAATGTCAAATTTGAAACCAAAACCAACATTTTGTTTCCAAACCCACTAAAAGTGATTGCAGATGTAACCATTGATCAGTTGGTAACATTTGGGTATGTTATGGGACGTTAATTATGGGACGTTTAACGTCCCCAACGTCAATCGAAAAATTGAGTCAAAAGCCAGCGTTATATTCAATAAAATGATTATTTACGTAAACATTATGACCTTTGTACTTTAGACGTCCATAAAACGTACATTATAACGTCAAAATCCAACATCCTGCATTTTAAAGACTCTCGTTATGATTTTCGAATTTTCTGATTTAAAAATGATCAATTGCCAAACGTTTGATTACAGTGCCTTAATCAAGTGTTTACTCAAAGCATATAATCCGTTTCGCTCCTTTACATAACGTGATATTCTGTCTAAAGTACGTCAAACCAAACGCTTCACTGATCCATTTCTACGGTACCTGTGACGTCACTGTTGATTAAAAAGCACGTCGTGTCATATGTTGGTTCGATATATACCGTTTAGGTACAAATAGCCAAAATCGAATAATTTAAATGACGTTAATAACTCATTTTTCTTTATAGACCAGGGGCTGTTTTCTGTACAAGCCTTAGTTTTTGAGCTGGCACAACTTACCTCCCAGAAAAGGTTTGACGGTGGGTATGTAATATTTGAACCTTCTACATCATTTCTAGGCACGTCGTACGGTCAAATTGCGGTAGCAGTTTTTACCTAGGACGAAATCTTTACGCCTACCCAACGTAGTTTTTGTAATAGGCAGATATCAGAGGAAACTGCGCCTGGTGCTCCCGTTTGATAATTTTCGGAACAAATATCTTTTCAGAATTATACATTACACTCAAACAATAGCGTAAGATTACTATCAAGTAGGAAACTATATGTTTAAACAGTACATTAGATGGAAAATTGTCTCTAGTATGGGGTAATGTTACCCCACCCCCCAGTGGTAGATGTTGGCGGTTATTCTTTTGTTTTAGTTTTCTTTTTTTTAATTTACATCATTACAGCATTGTTCATTGGGACTTAAGAAATGCAAAGAAGTTTTGTTTTTAAAGATAAACTTGTTTGCACTATGAAAAAAAATCCCGCGTGGTTCCCATGGCAACCGTTAACATGATTCTTGAACATGACGTGTACATATAAAATTGGTCATGTCGCCACTATTACGTATTCTAGACCACTGAACCTGGTCTCAGTTGAACGGTTAGACATAACCCTTTCATCGTATGATAAATAATGTATTTTTTTTTTCTTGCATATTCATGAAATTTAATGAAAACTTTAAAAAAAAAGACAGAAAAATGGTTAAAAATCCACAAGTAAACTAATTTCAGGCCCAAACTATCACAATTGTGTCACTTTGTTATTGACCCAATAAAATCAATTGACAAATTTATTGATTTCATGGGCCTAGATAAAAAAGTCTCATGTGCATATTCATGAATATTAATATAATTGTCGAAAATCTAGAAAAAAAGAGGGAAAACTATGGTAATTGCAAGGTTTTGGATGGGTTACAAGATCTATCTTTCATCCCTGAAATCAATTCTCGGCTGTCAGCGTGGTCAAAAGGACCATCTTAATACCATTCAATATTATCTTAAAGAATGTACACATTTGCGTATTTGCATGATATAAAATTTCATAGTTTCAACACCCATCCCTAGTGCAGTGTGATTCTAAAGAATAGGGTGTACTCACAAAAGTAGTCATATAGCAACAATAGCATGCTCTAGAATACTATCATTGTTCTCATAGGAATGCATGGACCTAGCAATTTAACCTTAGAACCTATTATTCAAATCGTTGAATTTGTTTATTCATGAGACTTAATGAAACACATAAGGAAGGAAACACATAATAGTGAAAACATCAGGAATGGAAGAAAAATCTTGAAAAATAGGGGTTATACTACTAAATCACTTGTACCAGAGCTATTATCAAACCCAGGATGCTGAAAGAAGTATCCAATTAAGCCATGCCAATGTATTATGATCCTAAATCTGATATTAGCATGATCTGAGTTTCAATTTCATAAATTTAAAATGAAATCTTCATAAACTAGAAAAAGTGCCTTGAGAGGCACGTATACCCCCGGCTAGTAGCCACCAAGCCCCCTTCCCTACCCCGGTTGGTAGCCAGCCCCCTTCCCTACCCCCTACCTAAACAACCCGGCACATGCTCACCCCTGACATTGAACCTCACATTACCAATAAAAGACAGTACCCCTGTCAAGTACATTTTAGAAATAAGCAGCGTAAAGTACTTTGCATACAAACATGGGGAAGTGTAGTTTTAGAATGACATATCTATTTTAGAGCGGTATACAGAGCTGACGTGTATACCCAATCTAGGACATAAGCACGGGCATTGTGGGTCAGGTCCTCAGTCCTAGATTGAAATGAAAGTAGAATGTCATTCTTTAAAAAAAAAAAAAAAAAAAAAAAAAAAAAAAAGTCCTAGATCTTGACCTCAGGTCCCACCCCCACCCCCATCCCCACCCCCATGCATGGACCCTTGGGTCTAGCCCTTATGTGGTACCTATGTTGTGTTGTAAGCATGAACATTTTCTGACACATGGTTGTCAAGATATAGACATACAGAATATTAATCTTGGTAACTATTCTATCTTATAAATGTGTCCTAGATTTTGACCTCCAGCCCCACCCCTGGAGTTTGGTGCCATGGAATTTAATTCAACCCTAAAGGGTATCTGTGATCCAAACAGGAATACATTCCTATAAGTATTTGTTAAGTTATGAACTTAGAGATGAAAAAACACTATGTAAATAGCACATTTTCAAGGTGACCTAGATTTTGACCTCTAGCCCCACCCCGGGCATGGACCCAGGGTCCGAACACACAGAAACAAAGCAAACCATATATGGTACCTATGTTTGAAATATGAATGTTTTCTGATCATTGGTTCATGAGATATACACCACCAGAGAAACTTAAACCAAAACTTTGACCCAAATTAAAGGTGACCTAGATTTTGACCTCTAGCCCCACCCCCGGGCATGGACCCAGGGTCCGAACACACAGAAACAAAGCAAACCCTATAGGGTACCTATGGTTAAAATATGAATGGCTTTTGATCATTGGTTCATGAGATATACACCACCAGAGAAACTTTAACAAAAACTTTGACATAAATTCCACGAACGTTCCGGAATAACGAACGAACTAACGAACGAACATACGAACGGACGAACGGAAAAGCGAAAACTATATACCCGTCGGCATAAATGCCGGGGGTATAATTAGAATAAAAAAGGTAGTATTAACGGGTAAACATACAAAATGACTTGTATCCCGGCAACCAAAAGCCCTAACGTGCTGAAAATGGCATTTACTGATTGCTAGGACAATAACATACCATCCTGTACTACAAACTATGTCATCTGATTTTCTTTGTCTCATAAATATTAACAAAACCTTTCCAATCAAGACGAAAATTACGGAAAACTAAGTTGGTATACATAGAAAATAGACCTAGTGAGTTATAATTAGTATCAACTCATTGCTAGGACAATATTCTATAACCACGGGGTCTATTCTCTAAGCCTCTATAATCTGGTGTCGTCCAAGTATAAGCAGGTTCCGGTAGTGGTTTTGTAAAATTGAATGTAAACAAAGAAATGGAGTAGACAGGTGAACAGGTAAGTTGCATTATTTCTGTTTTATCTTTTGATTTTGAATAAAATCCTGATGTGCAGTCTCAAGAGAATTTACAAACGCTAGTAGAAATCAAAACTAGAGTGGCGAAGATGCAATAGGAAACTAGATTTTGATGTTCAAAGTTTCGATACGTGGCTGTTTTGATGTAACAGTTTCGGCCAGATTCACAAGTTTGCCCTACATTTTGATCGTAGGGAGACCGCAAGAGCTCAGTCAGAAATAATAGCGACTCCTCGCGGACATCGCACGGGCTCCGTACGGTTTCCAATTAAAGACTGTGGATACCCTACGATTTCCATACGGTTTTGAGTCAAAACATCGACGACAGCCAGAGCAAGAAATCTTTGAATTGTTAACACATACGTCGTAGCTGAAGATCACTTCCGATATCTAAAATCGTAGGAAAAATCGCAGACCGAAAAATCGTACGATTATCGGTGCAAATGTAACCTAGGCATAATCGCTATACTTTCACTATAATCGTATAAGTTAGTTGTAATGCTGAAAACGCTTATTACTCTTCGATCTACGGTAACAATTTAACGAAAGTTTTTGTGTGCAACTGCACATATCAATTATGGTATTGCCTGTTAAAAGAATCCATATCACGAACGAATCTCAATAATAACGAAAACTTAACAGTTTCATGTTTTTGGAAATATCTCACCACCCAAGATTTTCTGCTTTGCATTCACACCACCCCTACATTTTATTCTTATACGTTACATGTTTACATGCTGTTCTTCCTCCAAAGCAAAATGACATATTATTTCTTGAATATATAAATCAATGAAGACCAACAATTGTACTCACCTTCAGCAATCTGCTCAAAATCCCAAGTGTGTCGACAAATCAACCAAAATGTACCGCTAGTTTATCTTCTCGCGGATGAGGCACGTGCTTTTATGAGCTTTGAACATTTCCGCTGAACGCTTCTCAAACTTTTGCAAAGATTTGTTAATGTTAATTTGATGTTTTAACATGTATCTAGAGACTGCACTTCAAAAAAATTACATTGCTGACCCAAGTTCTTATATTTTTTTCATTTTTTGAAGGAACCAATGAAACACCAGACTAAACTGACCTTAACCAGCACAACTCCCGAGCATATTGGCTTGAAGAATAGACCCCGTGATAACTATAATCTGATTATATAAATAATAAGCTATTTCTTTTGTATGGATAATAATGAGATCTATACAAATAAGTGAAAATAAACGAAAAACGAAGGGGGTATACCAACACAATGGCTTATATCTCGACCTCCAATATTGTAGAGAACTCAAAATGGCATCAATTCATAGCTAGGCCAATTTTAATTGCCATGTATTGAGATATACAGGGAATGCATGCTGGTAACCAAGACTCAATAAATTTTGTTGGCGCATATGCTTCAATTTTCTGCTAAAACTACAAATGTTCGAAATTTTATTTTACAAAATATAAAAACTTATGGTTAGGCTATCAGACTCAATGGTAATAGTGCATTATCCTTGCTTTCTATTTGTACCATTTTCAGCGCTCTAAGGAAAATGGCAGATATGGACCTGGTATACCCTACCTTTTTGTTGATTTTTCTCTTGTTTATAAAAACCTCATTAATACCCATACATTTAAAATCACTGACGATTTATATATTAGGTGTATATGGTTATAGAACATTGTCTTAGCAATGCAATCATTTGATACCAATTATAGCTCTATAGGTCTATCAGTATACCGGATATGTGTGAATTTCTATGTATACCGCCTTATTTGGTCCGTAATTTTCATCTAAATTCGAAAGCGTCTGTTAATATTCATTAAACAAAAATTCAAATGGCATACATTGTTGTACATGATGGTAAACTATTGCCCTAGCAACCGTATGATGTCATTTTTAGCATGTAAGAATTTTTGGTTGCCGAGAAACAAGTCATTTTGTAGATTTACCCGTTTAATTTTTCCACTTGTTCATTTATATTTATGATGCATTTATAAAATTGTAACTCAGATCATGCTTTAGGGTCATAGTACATTGCCATAGCATTCATTTGATACTTCTCTCAGCATTTTTGGTTTGTTAACAGCTATGATACAAGTGATTTGGTATGTATACTCCATTTTTTACTAAAATTTTCTTCGATTTCTTATGTGCTTTATCAATTTTCACGAATATCAACGATTTGAAAAATAGATTTTAAGGTTAAATTGCTAGGTCTATGCATCACTATCAGACCAATTATAGTATTCTAGAGCATGCTATTTTTGGTATATGCGTATTTTGTGAGTGTACCCTATTCTTTAGAATCACATTAGGGGTGGGTGTGAAAACTATGTAATTTTGTATCATGCAAATGTGTTCAGTGTTGAGGACAATATTTTATGGCATTGAGGTAGTCGCCCTGACCACACTGGCAGCCATGGGAACTTGTTTCAGAGATGCAAGACAAATCTTATAACCCATCTAAAACTTGGCAATGGCTAAAGTTTCTTTCCTCATTTTTCCTCTATTTTTGACATTTACATTCATGAATATGTAAATGAGATAATTTATTTTCATTTAGGCGCATGACATCAATAAATTTGTCATATGATATTACTGGTTCAAGAACAAAGTGTCACAATGATAGTTTAGGCCTAAAAGAAGCTTATTTATGGATTTTTTTACGATTTTTCTGTCATTTTTAATATTTTCATTAAAATTCATGAATACGAAAATTAGAAAACATGTATTACTTACCACAAAATGAAAAGACTATGTCTAAGCTTTTCAATCAGACCAAGTTCAATGTTTTGGAATAAGTAACAGCATATATCTGACCAATTTTGTATGTACACCCCCATGGTCAAGAATCGCGTTTACGGTTGACATGGAAACCATCCATTTTTACTAAGTGTAAACAAATTTATCGTTGAGGACAAAATTTCTTTGCATTTCGGAGGTCCTAATGAATGATTTGGCTACCATAAAAATAAAAATTGTCCTGGGGGTTGCAAGGTAGATCAAATTGGCACCCGGGGGAAATACATGCATTCGTATTTGTGTGTATAACTGGATGGGTGGGGTAATTAGGACTGCATAGATGTGGCATAAATAATACATGGATGTGTTCCTAGACGTATATATATGTCCCCGTAGTCGCATAGGTGTGCAAATAAGTTTTTAGCAGTAAAGAAGAAGTATAAGGATCATTTATATAAAATTCTTTATACCTATCATACGGAGAAATATTGAGCCGATACCTTACCTGTAATTCAGTTTATTGCCGATAAAAAATGTACATAAATGAATAGGACATTGACTTTCAATGTTTAATTAAAACTTAATTACGGCAGATATCAAATTTGTTCTTTCGGAATATTGTAATTGAATGTATTCCTGATTTAATGGATATTGTTTCGTTAAATTATCTTGATTTTTTGAATGGACAAAATCAAAATTTAAAAAGGTCCTGTTTGGTCGCATCATTTCTTATATCTGATATACAAAAAGTGTAAAATCTACCAAAGGTGCTTTGGTTAAATGCCAAATATATCGTTTCCAAAACCTTTTTTCTAAATTTGTTCTTTCGGATTATTCATCAGAAGAAAATGATCTTTCTAAAGACATGCTTAACTTCAAAATCAAGCGACATTTGGCGTGGACAAATTGCGTGTGTTTTATAGCTACTTTGGAGTTTTTTTTTCTAATTTCCGTAAATCAATAGTTTTATCGGCAAATCCCGTAAACCGGGCGGAGAATTACGAAATACCTGTGCATAAGCGTCTGCTATTTCGCATAAAGGTGTAATACTTCTTTTCCTTGTTATTTATTTATTTATTTATTTATTTATTTATTTATTTATTTATTTATTTATTTATTTATTTATTTTAACATGGAGATTACTTATTTACACAAAAGAAAAAAAATATAAAAAGTCTTTTTTTCTCACCTCGAATGATAATCGATTTAAAATTTATGAAAGATGCTACACAATGATCGCGATTAACTTTTGAGTATAATTTTATAAACATTACATATCCTCACAGAATGTGACACCTCTGAACAACAAACGCATTGTGCATTGTAAGAATGCACATCAACATTATTGTCGTAATTGCAATTGGTCCAATTAAAGTTTGCATTTCACACCTAAGTAACACTTTTTACTCAATCTGATGACCAAACAATAGCGTCTCCGTGTCCCAGTTTGAACAAAGCAAAAACCGACATAAAAATTCTTAATTATCTTCATTCAAATCTCTCTCTCTCTCTCTCTCTCTCTCTCTCTCTCTCTCTCTCTCTCTCTCTCGTTAAAGCTGCAGAAAAACACTGAAACTGTACACTGTTTTCAATGAAATTAAGATTTGTTTTTACTGTGCTGCTACTTTTTACGCTAATTCGTTCTTATTTTCTTATTTTATTTCTGCTCTCAGCCACGGTCTAGATCATCCCGTTGAGTTTTCTGGAATCGCATATTCATTCATTCATTCATTCTCAGTCACAAGTCGCAAGATACATCAATTCATTATTTTTGTTTTTTTACTTTTTAAAAATTCATTAAATGTTTTTTTTTTTTTTTTTTTTTTTTTTTTTATCAAAAGATTAGTACTAGATCTATAATTAATATTACACAAAAATGCAGATATTGACGATAAGATTTTGAACAGTTCAGTGGCGCATCAATGTTGTTTTAGTTAATCTATGACCTAAGGGTATGATTTAAAGCGTGACTGATTTTATGACATGCAGTCTCGCATTATAAAACCTTCACCATTTCACATTTTAGCCGCGGCGTGAGAAAACCGGTATTAGGGGTTTTCCGACCAGGTCTGACGACACTAACCGGCTTGTATGTTACATTTTTTTTTATATTTTTTTTAAAACAACACAACAACATTTTTTTTAAACAACACAACAACAACAACAACAACAAAAAAAAAAAAAAAAAAAAAAAAAAAAAAAAAAAAAAAAAAAAAAAAAAAAAAAAAAAGATTACTACTATTATTCAATATTACACAAAAAATGCGACACGATTTTGATCACGATCAGTGGCGCATCAATGTTGTTTTAGTTTATCTATGACCTAGGGGTATGATTTAAAGCGTTTTATGACATGCAGTCTCGGATTATAAAACTATACCATTTCACATTTGAGCCGCGGTGTGAGAAAACCGGTACTAGGGGTTTCCGATCAGGTCTGACACAAACCGGCTTGTGTACAACACCATTTGGCAAGAAGCTTGAAAATTCGGATTGAGGAAGATAAGGAATTGTATTACCCGTGTAGCGAAAACAATGGCGCTGATCAGCTAGGCAACTGCTACACAGCTGACCTGAGCCTTTGTTTTTGCATAGTTAAATCCCGGTTTTCGCATGACGCGGCTCATTTTTAATGGAAGGTGTACCTGTTATATAAATATTGCGAAAATGCAAGGAGTCGATCAGCCTGTGCACTTGAAAAACTTGTCCAAGCGAGGTTTGACGGATTCAAAAGCAAACCGGTCTACGCATACATTAATACTTGAAAATTGGAAATAAAACGGCTGTATTCTCAACCTACACTCGAGGCATACTCCACTCATACTCATGCAGATAATCTGATCAGTCACTCGTGTGAGCGCATAACTGTTCGATTTGGTATGCACATGTCCCACTCACACTCAAACTCAACTCAAATTTCGAGTAAACGTTGAGTGAAGGCGACACCTCACTCGAGCGCTACTCGAAAATTTTCGGACCCTTATTTCGTCACATTTTCTTCGAAAAAGCCCAATAATAGCAGATTACATACATCACCCGGACCAAGCTTTACGCCCGGGACAAATCTTTTCTTGAGAGGGGTCGCGAATTCTAGAACAGATTTCGATTTTCCCAAGGCATGTCATTTGCGACTATTTTGAATATGTAACTATGTAAAGCAATGATCCATATTTTAGGTGAGTGGTCAACATTGTACATCCAGATACAGACACATTTGAGCCTTTGTGCTAGATATCGCTGTCAGATTCACCACCTCCACCTTACGCACACCCATCTACTCACCTACCCATTCCCCACAGAGAGAGAGAGAGAGAGAGAGAGAGAGAGAGAGAGAGAGAGAGAGAGAGAGAAATAAAACAACAAGCAGAGAGAGAAGAGAGAGAGAGAGCAACACAGAAAGAAAGACAAATAAAAAAGAAACAGACAAACAAACAAACAAGAAGGAATGAGTATAAGCAAATACGATACCATGCGTGCACATCAAAATGAGATAACAGCTCACCGCACTATGCGGCGTCTAGTCAGAGTCTTTTTTGCTAATTTGATGTTAGAATAATATCAAATGTCCATAAGATTTCAACTTTCTTTGTTTTATAATGAAAATCTGACACTCCGGTGAGTGATGGTTGAGTGACGGCTGTGCATACCAAATCCATACTCCACTCACACTCAATGTAATACCACTCGACTCATACTCCAGCCACACTCTCGCGAGTTGAGTTCGAGTTTGAGTTTGAGTGACGGAAGAGAATATAGCCGAAAGATAAAGCTAGTGATCAGGCCGTGAGGTGGTTCTAATATGTGCCCACAATATATGTTTTGAGCAATAATAAGAATAATATCAAATAATTTCTACTTTTACAATTTGGGAAAAATCTGTATATTGCATAGGCGTGTTTTCGTAATGCTTACATTTAATATGTAACATATATCATATACTCATAGCACTTATTTTGAGGAAGCAATAAATAAATAAATAAATACATGAATAAATAATTAAATAGAAATAATACAACTGAATGCTTACAGTACAAACTGGTCCATGAGTTTAACCGCGACGATGCGATTGTCACGGGTACCCACAATGTGCATTTGAATGGGAAAAACACGAGTTTTCTTTCATTCGAAATTGTGTTGTTTTTTTTTACCGTCATCAAAGCCACACATTTTGTATTTCTTATATTTTCATATTATTTCATAGTCGAAGTTTTTAGTTCATAAATTTTTAAGACAATTTATGATCAACTTTTATGGTTGCCCTCGGGCTAAAGTTACACAGGTAATTTTACGGACAGAGGCGCCAAGTAAATCGTAAATCACCGGAAAGAACCGAAGATGATTTACCTGTACCACTAATCCCCTAAGCTGATAATACGATAAGACGCGCTGAGGAGACTTTTTCCACATGGTCGCACTTTTTCTAAACAGTTACAAAATGGGGTGGTTGTACAAAACGCTTGCTACTGAAAAATTGCTACCACAATCTGACCGTGCGACGTGCCTAAAAATGTTGTAGAAAAAATTGTTCTTATCGTCTATACAGTCAAACCTTTTCTGGCGGGTAAGTTGTGCGGATCGAATTTTCAAATTTCTAGCCCCTTGACTATTATTGTAAACTTCAGCATTCCGTTAACAAGATTTAACGCAACATGGGACGGCACCTAAGTATACAATGATCCTAGTCTTGATTGCACATTATCAAGTCGACGTCACGTAGCCCACATGCTAAGAATTTGTCATCTTCCCATTCGCCCCGACATTTACGTCACAATTTGCGTTTTTCATAGTTTTTTACGGTTTTTCGTTAATTTTGTCAATAAAATGACGTTTTCTCATTTCATCACGTGCAAGAAGCAGTCAGTAGGTCATTTCATAAACGGATTTTATCAAAACGTCAAATACATACGTAAAAGTTGAAATTTAGTGTGTTGCGTATTTTAATTCCTTAAGTATTTGCTTGCCTTATTATGAGTTTACAGCTCACAACGCCGGTACAATTAAATGGTTTTTGTCTATTTGTCAATTTTGTCCTTTGAATTTAAACTGCAGTTTCAAAGTATGCCACGATAAGTTGAGTTCAACATTTCGTTGTTCAAATAAAACAATTAAATTCAGTTGAATAAGTTCGATTTTTGCAGAATGTATTCACTATTGTTCAATTGTTCAAAAATTATTTTGCACTAATTGCATGTTTTTGTAGTCATTTTTCTGTACACTACTTCATCGTTTTCTTTAAACCATGTCGGTATCAGAGGATCACTGCCTCTTAGAATGCCATATTTCAGTTCATCACGAACAGCCGCAGAAATTTAGCTAGCCATAGAAATGGTCTTTCAGATTGATATTTTAAAATATTTCGCAATGACAGATACTATGAAATTGAGGAAATGACAGAACTTTTTGACCGATCCTCGTAACAAGGAAGATCCACCTGTTATAAAAGGAAAAAAATAATACTGTTTTATTTCAGCCGCTGCATGGGAAAACCAACAATTTGCATAGGCGAAAACAAAGGCGCAGATCAGCTTTGCAGTAACTGCAAAGCTGATCAGCGCCTTTGTTTTCGCTGCACGGATAGTAAAATTCCTCTACTATCTAAATCCAGAATTTCCAGCCTCTAGCCAACAGCCCGGTTTGTGTCGGACCTGGTCAGAACCCAAATTGTTGGTTTTCTCACGCACAGGCTCATTTCATTCATTGGCAATTATGGCGGATTTTTCGCCTAGTTATACCATCTATTCCAAGTCATAGATCACTCCAGCATTCCTCTTTTTCAGGTGTATTCGCCTACGCCGCATGTTGCTCAGCAACTGGTACATCGTGTCACGTGAGAGCGTCACCCAGTGGTGGACTAGCACAAGGGGACGTCACTTCCGTGACTTGCCTACCAGGGGAGACAATGCTTGGGTGCAGCACATTCTCAGAGGATGGCCATACCACTGGAGCTAATATACATGGTTTGTATTTATTTGATTATGACTGATATTTTAGACAACACATGTCAATGGTGATATGCAATATCCGTACCGTTGATTACATGTACATGTACTTGTGCAGAAGTAAAATGAGATCTATGCCTAAGATGAGAAAAGTCCCTATCTCGGGAGGGTAACTCGGAGGTAATTTTGGTACGGACGTGCCGCCCGATACTTTAAAACATACCCTATTCATATATCTGGTAATCGAAAAAAGGGACCTATTCATATATCATGCCTTCGAAAAAGTGACCCATTCATATATTTGATTGTACAAAATTTTGACCTATACACAATTATATACAAATATTTCGACTTTCTGAGCTGTGTATGTCAGCAAAAAAGTGCTCTTAAACATGGATGTCCGAACAATTTGGTTATTCATAGACTAAATATAGACCAAATGCGTCCTTACAAGTCTGAAGACTTTCTACGACGTCGACTACGTGAGTAAATATGGAAAAATGGGGCCATTCATATATTTTGACTTGAAAAAGGTAACCTATTCATATATTTTGACTTGAAAAAGGTAACCTATTCATATATCTGGCGAGGCTGAAAAAGGGGGCTATTCGGGCGGCACATCCCTATTACGTCATATATAGGTAGTTCCCCCCCCCCCCCCCGAGGTCCCTATAAGCCTATAATCGAGTGGTTAATTTTTAAAACATGTAATATTAGCAAAATTTAAAACTGTTTTATTGGGGATATATTGTAAATTGTGTGACAAAGGGTTTGGCAGCGTTCCTAAATGCCAACAGGTGGAGATAACTCTTGGTTTTTGTACCCACCCAAATATTAACATGTTCTTACCCTGTTCATGGAGCAAAATATAATTTTCTAGGTATTTGACTGCCTTTTTTTTGCTATAAACCAAAGCAGAATCGACGTCAATATTAACCAATTTTGGTTTTGTTGTTATTGCGCATGCATATCACTGAAACACGTTTTAAGACCATTCTGTTTCCGATCAAAAAATAAATAATGGGGATCATTAATATTTTTAGTTTAAATATCTATGCCCCCCTCACCCCCTTGACCCAGCTTCTCACTAACATATATTGTGTCAAAATATATATTGGGTGTCTCCAGTGAAAATGATTTGTTGAGCCTAGAGTGTAGGGGAACATACTCGGCCATGGGGGCCGCCGAAACAGAGTTACTGAATAGTAAAGTTATGTAAATAATCAAGGTCAAGATTATTTTGTCACTTTGGCCAAAATTACTTTAGCCAAAGGCCATTTCTCAAAAACAAAATCTCAGGTGAGCGTTGTCGGGACCAATAATCCTTTTGTTTGTTTTGTCAGCCAATGGGACGTGTTCGGTTATCAATGGCTTACACAGGTACCCTGGTGAAGAAGGAGTAAAGGCCATTGCTATTTGTTGTACTTGAATGGTCAATAAATAAAATGATTTCATCTGTTGTACACCAATAGTTAATTAATAAAATGTTGTCATGTATTGTAATTAAATGGTAAATAATGATTTCATTATTCACGCTTAGGGACGATCAGTACTACATAGGGCCACCGCCCATATGGGCCTAAAGAAATAGGTGGGCTGCTTGTGCATCCCGGCAAAGCTTAAACGCTATACTATTGACTGACGATCTGATCACTGGTTAACCACTCAGTGAGCCTGCCCAGGAAAAGTGGTTCAAGTCAAAACATTCATATATAGAAGCTTTTTTTCACGTCCTCTGACCAAAGTCGATATACACTTTGATCATGTCAGAATGTATGCGACGCCTAACGTACAACGGATATAGCGATTGTTAACATGATATGCAGTATAAGGTCAGTTTGTTTTCAATTTATCGCTGAACTACGTAAAGCGTTACTGTTATCATAAGCCATTTCATAATCGTTGCTGATTAATTGATGAACGTTTTGAATCACAGTAAATGACTAGCTAACACCTTCAAGAGCCACGAATAACAAAAATGTATCCATAATCGTTGATAATCTTGTGAGCCCGCCCGTGAGCCCGTTAAGAAAATACGTGCTTTAAAGACTGATTAGATAAAATCTTGACCTGTACAGCAATGGAATTGGTGGCAAATATCTATATAAATCATAACAAGTCCAGGCCTTCTGTTAAAGCTGTAATTATCGATAAATTCTCCTCTTTTTAGATTGTACGGTGTACGGTCTATAGGAAAATGGTGTACGTCATTTATAGCTTTTATGATTTTAGGAAACGTACGGTCTATAGATATAAAAAAAAATCGATGTAAAATCTGTCTTAGAGTGGAATAAGAAGAGTTTGGTGCTCGAGGACGACCGTTTGTCATTCCAATGTACCATGGAGACCCATCTTTAATAATTTCAATAACACTGAAAAGGTAAAAGTAGGCAATGATCACGAAATTGCGACTACGTTACTGTTGTTGTATTTCAACAGGGTATATTATGCAATGTACATGTATATAGCTGCAAACTCCTAGAAAAATAAATGATTATGCTACTATGAATTTATCTTTATTTTATTGGAAAGGGAAAAATTAGCAATGATCAGGAAATGGCGCAATCAGAACAAAAGTCATACACCAAAACCGAGATGAGGTAAACCTACATCGACAATAAAAGAGAACAAACCGTACGCAAAGTGAGAAGCTATTTCAAAATAGGTAGCCACGTTCATTGGAATAGGCTTTCATTGAATTAAAATATACAAATAGATTTATATACAATAGTCAAGACCTGACATAGGGTCAGTGACATGTCGTAAGTTTATTTCAAGAAATATGTTGGTTCACCAGGTGGGTTATACATGCAACTGAATGATCAAAGTTAAGCTAACACTGGAGCGTAACATATCAATTTATCTAACGACACTTTCCAATCAATAGTGGATAACCAAGTCAGCAAAATCAAGGAATGACCCTACATGGCATTTTATTCTGATATCATTTCCTCCTCTCTGTCCACCTCGTAGTATAGGTTATTTCCTATTTCAAGTTTTCAACCATGTTAGAATTTAGCGTCCATGGTAAGGGCGTTGTGTGTTTTGTTTTCAGCATAAAAGATCAGTAGAAATGATTTAATTTAGTAGTAGTTACCTAGCATATTTCCCATTTTCATTAAAATGGAGAGACAAAAAATAACACATTTCCCTTTCAAGGGAATGCACAAGTATATATGTCATTTTTAATCAGTTTTCAAGAAATAAATAACATTTTCCTCTTGGTTATAGTACGTACACTGGTTTACTATGAACCGAACACTGACGTGAAAAAACAAACTATAGATCGTACACCGGGTGATTGTATTTCACTTAAATGTCAACAAAACCTTAAGCATTTGGTAGATGAAACTTCTTTTGTAAGTACTTTAGACCTATAACAGAATGTATAGCAACACAAATCTTGGGTCTAAGTTACAAGATAATTGTTAAAAATGAAGATTTTTAAAAGGGCAAGCCAGGGTCAAGCAAATAACCGGTGATTATATAGCTTATTTTCGTCGATTCAAGTGCAGGTATGTTTTTCCGATTAGTTCATATAGTGTCAAACATACATCGATGCATCACTACATTTTCCAAACCGAATACCATAATGTAGGAAAAATAAAAAAGTAACAGTGACCTTATATCTCACCGTGTCAAAATATCCTCGATACTCCAATCGCTATATCCGGTATACGTTGATAGACGGTGCTTATCCTATCTTCTGGATAATATTTATATTGGATTCGGAACCAAGTTATACAGACAAATTAATGAAATTCCGATGGGTACAAATTGCGCCCCTCTCGTAGCTGATTTATTTATTTTTTTCTGCTACGAAGGAGATTTCATGGATTAATCAAGCTGATGTTATCGAGGATTTTAATTCGACTTCTAGGTACCTCGATGTCCTTTTGAACATTGACCAACCTTATTGTGAAGGTATGGTCAATTTGAATCAAATTTATCCTCCTGAACGACAGTTGAATAAAGCCAACACCTAATATACCGAAGCTCCCTTTTTGGATTTACAACGGGTTTGTTTCTTCTAAATTTTATGATAAAAGCTATGACTTTGATTTTTATATAGTAAATTTTCCGTTTTTGGATAGTGACGTTCCTGACCGTGCTTCTTATTGTGTGAACATTTCGCAACTTATGTTTGCTAAAATCTGCTAAAATTAGCGGACTTCAACGCGCAAAATAAATCTTTAACAGCCACACTTCTCCAGCAGGGCTATCGGTATCATAAACTTCAAAAACATTTTCTAAATTATATTGCAGACACTATGAGTTGATTTCCAAAATTAATGTTGGGCTAAAAGGGTACAAGTAGGCAATGATCAGGAAATGGCGCAAACGGAAAGAAATTCCTATTTCGTTCTTAAGTATTTATACCAACAAAACATATCGTAAGCCGAGTGAGCAGCTATTCCCCAATAGGCGACCACTCAGTTACCCGAACTTACATAAGGCAAAAATTCGTACAAAAATTCGACTCCAAACACAAAACAATAAGAACCACAATAGAACGATCAGTAATATAAAATATAAATAAAATATAATATTGGAAGCAGTAAAGACGCTTTTACGTGGTAGCCTTTCGGAACCAGGCTTTTATGGTGACTTGGTTTAAGAAACTTATAGGAAGGAATGATTATTTTTTTTTCAGTTCAGAGAAATCATAACACGTTACAGACGTATAGGTTATAACATGAATGTTATGCAACGGTCTGCATGCTTAGGTTTTAGCTAAAGCTATTCATTTTAGTTGGTTGGGGCCGAAGCTTCTTGTCTGTTGCTCGGCCCACCGGGGTTCAACTGGTGTTTTTCTTTTGCTCCGGGTTTCAGTAAGTTATTCGGTGCCCATGGATCCCCATCGTCGGGCAGCTTACTGAGTCTAGCAGTCCTCGCTTTTGATTCATCATGGTGGTTATCATGATTTATTTGTTTGTCCTTGTCTTTGTGATTGCGCCTTTTCCTGATTATTGCCTACTTGTACCTTTTCATGGAGTCTGAGGTTCGACCCACTTGCATACACTTAAAGAGGAAAGCAAAGCATTTTACCGGGACCAGGTTAAATTCTACGAATGCAGCATGTTGCATTACATTTATATTTTAGCCTATTCTTTTATACTGATTGATTATCTTTTTAAATGATGTAAAAAGGTTACTCATTTTAAATGTTTATTACATTTATTCCAAATTGTTCTAAATTTGTACATCAAGTCGCCACAATACTCGGGTTTCGATATATACTCAGTACAAAAGGTGGTTCTAACGAATACCCACAATACCCACAATCTATGTTTTGGAGCAAAAATAAGAAAAATAGGTATACCCCTGTGTACCCAAGTTTTAATATATGAAAGTGGGGTTTGAGGCGGTATACATAACATGGACATGTTTTGTGATACTACTTCATCTCAGGCCAATAATAAGTCCACTTCGATCGTATAGTTTTATTAAGTACTAAGTCTACCCAGGTTCATAATACATCTTTATTCACTGCTTAAGCTACGTTCTCTATAACACTACTAACCCAAGTTCTGACTAAGCAAAGCGCGCACGGCTGTTTTATAGGGAAACGTCATGAATCTGATTATTCTGTTAGGTTGAAGGTTGTTTCCATAGAATAAATCTTACGTAAGAAAGGTGTAGTGTGTATTTTACATACCTTGTCCAAATAAGTACAGAGCATAAGCTTCACCGCGCTATTTCTTAGAATTGTTGTATTTTTAGATCCCAAACCAAACACTAGAAAACTTGTCTTAACCAAATATAAAAATTACAGAAAATCTAACTTTCAATTGCCCCCATGTATAGTGTTACAAAAACCTTTCCCTCTTAAGATTTTATGAAATTTTTATTTCTGTTTATTTCTCCCCATTAAGTATTGTATCCATGTTATTATGAACCTGTGTTAACAAATAAAACACACATGTATATAAACCATAGATATCATGCACTAACTGACTCTACATTTGTTAACTTTTTCATTAAATGTCTTCTTTAAAGTTCTAGATTATTTCCTCACTAGTCCATGTACCAACTTAACCCAGTTCCTCAATACTGCAAGTTCCTTTTACTTTGAGTACGAATCACAATTTAATTGTTAAACACATGCATTAAATCCTTAGTAAGTAAATTATATTTTAAAGCACTTCTAAAAACTCTTTGATAAGTTCTAACAACTGTTAACATTAATTTCGTAGCACTGGAACGTGGAAACAGTTTCTTTTATTTTAGCGAGTTGTTTCTGCCCGTTGTACCATAGCTCTCGATAAGTTTAGCATAGCCATCATCATGTTGTACCATAAACGACTTAGTAAACGTAACACGTCCCCGACAGTCCAGAACTCTGATTTCGTTGCGCAGGCCGATCAGGATAAAAGACTGTCCCTTCGGTAACGTTGTTCATATCCCATATACGTAAACGCAGTACAATTTCCAAAATCAGCTTAAAGGATCTCAGTTTTAATTTTATTTATTGTTTCAAGCTAGACATGTTGGTATCATATGTCCAGGTAAATAATTCCCAGGAGAATGTCTAGACCTTATCAGGATTCAGTAACCGGTTAAATTCAGGAAACTTTTTTGGCAACTAAAATATTCTCAGGTAAATCCATCGTAGGTAAGCCCAGATGTCTTATCTTAAAAGTTTACTGCAACCATAGATATCGTTTGGTATTTTCTCTTTGTCTCAGATTCAGTTAAGCTTCGATTTATGAATGAGTTCCTCCAATTTTATGTCCCAGTATATATACATTGATTATATGTCCCGTAAGTATGCCACACAGATTATATATGTCCACACGCTATATAAACTAGCAATATAGGCCTTTATATGTTCACACAGCAACACAGTTCCACTCGTATATATATGTCTAGGATCCTCGATACCAAATCACGGTAACATAGTCATCATCGCCGTATTCATTCTTTCGGCTGACCCCATTGCCAATAGCAATAAAACTCACATGTATAGTTTAACCATTATACATGTTCATCGTCGTGACGCTAGAACTTTTCTAGCAGTGCCCTTATGTTCGGGCCAGAGCTTTAGCCCACTCCACGACACCCAGCTACGCATTCTTAGTTTGGTGCAGACTGGTACATACATCATACACATCAAAACATAAACAAAACCTGAGGCTCTCAAAAATATAGTTCATGTGTTTTATCTGCAAATAACGTGCCGTTTCCCTGGCAACACAAATCCCAGTCTATATCTATATCATCATTGTTTCTGCCTGTCTTTATCATCAAAATACCTAGTTTCATAAAACCAAACATTTACAATATACTCGATAAGTCAAAGCAAACACTTCGAAAAACTCACTTAGGACAAGTTACTCACATTTTAATGTTCCCATTCGCCTCTTTTGTTTTGCCCTGGCAAAACTTTGCCAAACTTGTACAACAAACTTTGTTGCATGATCACATCATAATATTTTTTCATACACATGTACACTGGACGACTCACAAGACAGAAGACCAGCTTTCTTCCTCCAATGGCCTAAAGCCAACCAAAAGGTACTTACATAAAAGTGCTGAGATAGCACATCTCAAAAGCGAAAGTTAACGCCCCAACATTAATGCCGACACAATTTATATAGACCTTTACTCCAATCTTAAAATCAATCTCGCTCTACTATATGCTAGCCATAAATTGATGCGGTAACTGTTACCTAACACCAAACTAACACATAGGAGTTTACCATTCCAAAACACAAAGACAAAATCAAAACACAAATCACTCATACATAACATGTTTCTGATGCAGGTAAATAAACCTCAAGTTATCTAAACTTCTGACAATAATTCTGTCAACACCAGTCTCATACACTCAAAACAATCATTTACCTGTTTGTTTCTTTATTTAATGATACCATTGTGCCTACGACTTGCACAAACCCAATGTATATTCCAAGAATAGACTGTTACAAATCTCTGCAAAGTTTAACATTCGCCCAAGGTTACATAGCCAATAACCCAATGTCGCAGAAGTTCCAAAATAACAGCAAAAATGGAAGCGGCTTTCAAAAACCATGGTCTTAAGCCAACACAAAAAGCCAGACAAATAAAAAACCAAGATACGGTTCCCAAGAGAAGGCATTGGAACCTAAGCCAATAATCATGTCTGAACAGTAATGTACGTAGCTTCGCAGTATCCAAATATTCATAATTATATTCAACCCTTTCAATAGAGAAGTTTCAATTTAGCCCTATTCAATTAATGGACATAACTAAAAGCCAAACATGCAATATACTCAGATAATATTAATAGCCTCTGTTTCATCATGCAAAATGTGCACACTATGACCAGCAAGTACCTTACCTTGAATGTCATTTGCATAATGTCCTTTGCTAGGCTCCTCTGTGTGCTATATCCGATTATCATTGCCGTTTTTCCCGTGTCCATATTGTGAAGTTATCAAAGTGTCATAATGTCCAAAGTAGTGTCCAATAAGGGTGAATATCCTGGTCACGGCACCATGAGAAGATATACATGTGATACTACTTCATCTCAGGCCAATAATAAGTCCACTTCGATCGTATAGTTTTATTAAGTACTAAGTCTACCCAGGTTCATAATACATCTTTATTCACTACTTAAGCTACGTTCTCTATAACACTACTAACCCAAGTTCTGAATAAGCAAAGCGCGCACGGCTGTTTTATAGGGAAACGTCATGAATCTGATTATTCTGTTAGGTTGAAGGTTGTTTCCATAGAATAAATCTTACGTAAGAAAGGTGTAGTGTGTATTTTACATACCTTGTCCAAATAAGTACAGAGCATAAGCTTCACCGCGCTATTTCTTAGAATTGTTGTATTTTTAGATCCCAAACCAAACACTAGAAAACTTGTCTTAACCAAATATAAAAATTACAGAAAATCTAACTTTCAATCCATGTATAGTGTTACAGTTTTCATGAAATAAAAGAGCGGACATTTGCAGTCTTTGCATGACTTTGTGCCCCGCTTGCCCCCTACCCCAAGCCCCCCCCCCCCCTCGGTTAGTATTTTGCTGTTCACGTAGCCCTCTGCATCTTGTTTGTTCTTTCCAAGCTAGCACTATGGCCACCTAACTTCATAGCTGCTCGCCCTGCTTGCCGTTATAGATATTTCATGTTTGGTATAATGTGTATTATATAACTAACTTTTTAACCCATATTTGACGAATGGATTCTCCCATCATTATCAATTTAGTGAGTCCACTTTCATTTTTAGGGGTGTTAGGAGTGTTTTTTTAATTTTCATCTCATTTTTGATGAAATTTTTCTAAGCAAACAGAATAGCCCCAGATGGGACGCCGCGTTTTGCGGCGTCACATCTGGGGCTATTCTGTTTGCCTATGTCCCATAAAAGGAACGCCAGGCTTAAATGAGTTGATATTTTTCATTTTTTCATGTTTCTATCTTCTATGTTAGTGTATGACTGAACCACTGGAGTAGTTGAGGGTGAGGTTTGGATCTAGGATTCCGTAAAATTGGTTTAAGTCCCCAGAAGTTTTATATGAGCCTGTGCGTGAGAAAACCAACAATTTGGATTCCGACCAGGTCCGACACAAACCGGACTGTACAGTCACAGAAGATGGCTAGATGCTGGAAATTTTGGATCGAGAAAGTAGAGGAATTGTCCTATCCATGTAGCGAAAACAAAGGCGCTGTACTGCGAAGCTGATCTGCACCTTTGTTTTCGCCTATTCAGATTGTTGGTTTTCCCATGGTGTGGCTCATATTAATGATTGTTCCAAGGTGATACTTCTGTTGTGGTTCTAACTTCTAATTGTGATAAATGTTGGTGTTGAATTTTTGTGCTGAATGCACGACTTATGTACGTTTTCATATGTGAGCTGCATCATGAGAAAACCGGATTTTTGCCCCTGCGAAAACAAAGGCGCAGATCAGCTTCGCAGTAACTGCGAAGCTGATCAGCGCCTTTGTTTTCGCTACACAGATAGAACAATCTATCTTCTTCTTACATCCGAAATTTCAAGCTTCTAGCCTGCTTCTGTGACTGTGCACATCGGTTTGTGTCGGACCTTGTCGGAAACCCCGAAGACCGGTTTTCTTGGTTCGCGGCTCATATGAGCCGCATCATGAGAAAACTAACTGTGTGGTTTCAGAAAGTTTAGATTTAAATACTGCAAGGCAGATCTGTACATTTGTTTAATGCAGAATATTGGTTTTCTCATGACGCGGCTCATATTAAGTTTAAGTCCGAGTAGCCATCGGGAAAGAGCTGCTAAATCGGCTTAGAATATGTTTTCTTACAATAAGTACCTGATTGTCAATTTAGTTTTTTCCCACCTCGGTCTTTGAAGCAGTTTTTTCGTTCTGATTGCCTCATTTCCTGACTATTGCTTACTTATACCTTTTTAAGTACATATACATTCAGCAGTGGACTCCCTTTGCGCTTACATTTGAGCCTCATCGTTCGAAAACTGGTCTTCGGGGTTAACCGAGTAGCCAAAAACAAAAGCGCTGACGAGCTGTGCAATAACTGCTCAGCTATCTGTGCCTTTGTTTACGCATAGGCAAAATCCGGTAGGCCAATCAGTACATAGGCGGTCATTCAAACAGAAAGGGCATTCCGTAAGCAGCCTATCAGTACGTAGGCGGTCATTCAAACAGAAAAGGCATTCCGTAAGCAGCCAATCAGTACACAGGCGGTCATTCAAACAGTTAAGGCATTCCGTAAGCAATCAGTACACAGGCGGTCATTCAAACAGTTCAGGCATTCCGTTAGCAGCCAATCAGTACATAGGCGGCCATTCTAACAGAAAAGGCATTCCGTAAGCAGCCAATCAGTACATAGGCGGCCATTCTAACAGAAAAGGCATTCCGTAAGTAGCCAATCAGTACACAGGCGGTCTTTAGGGGCATTTCTATAGGGGCAATTGATTTTTTGATTCCATGAAGTAACGACAAAAAGAGCATAATATAACAACAATACTTTATTTACTAATGATTTCTTATAACAATGAATTAGCACAAAGACAAATAACCTTTAATGATCCTTCGCACATCACAGTAAACTAAATCATCTTGATACAGCATAGAAAACTCCATTTTAATCAAATAAGTGAGCCGCATCATGAGAAAACCGGATTTTTGCCTAGGCGAAAACAAAGGCGCAGATCAGCTTCGCGGTAACCGCGAAGCTGATCAGCGCCTTTGTTTTCGCTACTCGGATAGTACAATTCCTCTTCTACTTAAATCCGAAATTTCAAGCTTCTAGCTCTTTTCTGAGCGTGTACAGGCTGGTTTGTGTCGGACCTGGTCGGAAACCCCGAAGACCGGTTTTCTCGCGTCGAGGCTCAAGTGTCAAAATCCATTAGCGGTTCTGACACTTTTACCTTGGCATTAAGTTGGTTTTCCATAAAAAAAACAACATGTCCATGCAATATACGAGCCGCGACGCGAGAAAACCGGTCTTCGGGGTTTCCTACCAGGTCCGACATAAACCGGCCTGTAAAGTCTCAGAAAAAGGCTAGAGGCTTGAAAGTTTGGTTATAAGTAGAAGAGGAATTGTACTATCCGAGTAGCGAAAACAAAGGCGCTGATCAGCTTCGCAGTTACTGCGAAGCTGATCTGCGCCATTGTTTTCGCATAGGCAAAAATCCGGTTTTCTCACGGCGCGGCTCAATTACACCCCCTTATACTCTACTTTTATATTGCAGAACTAGGGTATGCAGCGGTTTTACTATTTATCTTATTTTTTGCTCCAAAATATAATTTGTGGGTACTCGTTAGAACCGCCTCGTCGAGGCGGTTCTAACGTGAACCCACAGTCAATGTTTTGTGTAGAAATAAACAAAAATAATAAAAAATAAAAAAAAAAAATCCTATAGAAATTTTTCAGTTTTTACATCTGAAAAATCTGTATATCACCCGGGCATGTTTTCGCAATGCGATAACTGAATTTCATTAAGGGGACAGAAGAAACGGTACCTTTTCTGATAATTAGATCTAATCATCTCTGCTCTGAATAAAACGCCGTATGCAAGTGTACCTAAAACGTTAATGAAAAAAAAAAATGATTTGTCTTTCTTGAACTTTGGTATGGAACACTCCTCACTGTGATGAAGAAATAAGGTCATCAACGTACATGTACACACCACAGGTGTAATCAAGGTTGACTTTCTTCCAGTCCATTACAAATGGATAACACACACACACACACACACACACACACGGTGCCCCCAGTGACCGAGTGATTTTAAAAAACATAATCATTGGATCATCTCACCGCTTTGTCTGGTGTGGGTCCGAGCCCCAACACGGAACACGTGTGAGACAAGCCAAGTATTGCGTGTCAGATGTTTTTCTAATGGTCCTTCCGTTTTCGCCCCACCTACTGATTGTTCCGTCTCACATGAGTTGAAATAATCTTGAAAGTGACATATAACTGAATCAATACACACAAATGACATGATGATAAAGATAACAATACTATTACAACGATACTTTATTTTATTTCCTGTGAAGGTCTCGTTGTACATAAGCGAAAGTCTCTCGCCGCAGACTTGCGTTTTATTGCGAAAATGGGTTTTGTTTGTTTTACTTATCGTTTAACATCCCATTTAACAGCTTTGGCCATGTCGGGACATTAGCTGTTTACTGGGGCGTAAAACAGTAGATAAGTCAAGGATAACTCATTTTCACAATGAAACGCAAGTCTTCGTCGAAGGATTTTTGCTTATGTGTGAGTAGGCCTTTAGGAAAGACCATTCCCTTATTCACACACACACACACACACACACACACACACACACACAGAGAGAGAGAGAGAGAGAGAGAGAGAGAGAGATTTTATATTTAGTATTAGTGTTGATTTTTACTCTTTGTGTACTGAGCAAGCCGTATCATGAGAACCATGTCTTCGAAGTCTTCATTACGAAAACTTGCCCATGCAATAAACAGAGATATTTTAAGCTTTAAAAAGTGAAAATTACCAGCTGAAAAACCTTGATATTTTTCTTATTTTTGCTCAACACATAGATTATGGGTACACGTTAGACCCGCCTCGTCGAGGCGGTTCTAACGAGTAATCACAATCTATGTTTTGGAGTAAAAATAAGAAAGATAGGTATATCCCTGCAAACCCCAGTTTTTTATATAAAAGTGGGGTTCAAGGGGGTATACATTTCACGGACACGTTTTCGTGATGTCGATTACGTAAAAGAAGAAGGCTTGGACTTAAATCAGGTTACTTAATAATGCGGCTCAAATCACAACGGTTTAGAGCTATTTAAATTTGTTGTCAGCTATTCAAGCTAGCACTAAGACATCGAATTTGCACCAAAGTGCGATTATTGAAGGATACGAAAAAAGATTCAAACCAAGCACATAAGTCTGTTTCTCTTGCTTGATTTTACTATTTCATATCCTTCAATCGTCGGATTTTCGTGGTTCCAACACTTACATAGCGCTATGTTATCCAAGTGCTGGGACCATGACTCATATCCGCAAATGCACACTCAGTATATCAGCCCTTGCAGATATGTTCTGCTACTAAATGCTCTTGTTATCGTCTGCATACGAGGGATGATCTTTATATAACTTTTGTACTACATAATCTTTGTTTTCAAAATAATTAGCATAGGTCGATGTATGTCCGGCGTAACCTACAAAATGTATGGTAAATAACCGTGAATCCTGTAAACAAAGCAGTCAAGACAATATAGTTTATAACTATGTGCGTTCCGACGCACATGGCACTGCCATTCGTAACGTCAATGACGTCGATACTGAGGAAATATCAAAACATACTACCATGTAATACTTATGTCCATTTTACTTAACACAATGACTATGACATAGAATTCACTGTTTTAACTATAATCATTACGAAAACTTGCCCATGTAATTTACAGAGATTTTTTTAGCTTTAAAAATTGAACATTTTCAGGTGAAAAATTTGATATTTTTCTTATTTTTGCTCAAAACATGGATTGTGTATCCTCTTTTCTGCCATTTTGGTTCACGTGAAAAAATCTTCTAACAAGGTCAGGGTCCTATAATGACCCCCGGGGTGGGGCCATATTTGACCCCAGGGGCAAGATTGGCAGGATTTATGTACAGCTCCACATGACAATGTTGTATATCAAATATACAAGCTTTGTGGCATGCTGTTGCACAGAAGATTTTTTCATATATTTCCATTATAAGTCTATGGTAGATAATGACATGCCTGGGGCATGGCCTGTATGGACCACAGGGGCACCGTTGGCAGCATTTATAAAGGAGAGGATTATACATTGGTCAACACAACATATGAAAGCTCTGGGCCATATGGTTTCGGAGAAGAATTTTTTTATGTTTTTCCCATGACGCCCCAGGGCGGGGCCCATATGGACCCCAGGGGCACGGTTGGCAGGATTTATAAAGAGGACCACTATACATTGCTAAAAACAAAATATGAAAGCTTTGGGCCTTGTGGTTTTGGAGAAGAAGATTTTTTAAAGTTTTTCCCATGACGCCCCCGGGGCGGGGCCCGTTTGGACCCCAGGGGCACGGTTGGCAGGATTTATAAAGAGGAACACTATACATTGCTACAAACAAAATATGAAAGCTCTGGGCCTTGTGGTCTCGGAAAAGAAGATTTTTTTATGTTTTTCCCATGACGCCCCCGGGGCGAGGCCCATATGGACCCCAGGGGCACGGTTGGCAGGATTTATAAAGAGGACCACTATACATTGCTACTGACAAAATATGAAAGCTCTGGGCCTTGTGGTTTCGGAGAAGAAGATTTTTTTATGTTTTTTCCCATTGTAAGTCTATGGGAGCTGATGACCCCCGGGGCGGGGCCATTTTTGACCCCAGGGGCATGATTGGCAGGATTTATATAGAGGACCACTACACATTGCTACATACAAAATATGAAAGCTTTGGGCCTTGTGGTTTTGGAGAAGAAGATTTTTTTATGTTTTTCCTAATGACCCCCGGGGCGGGGCCCGTATGGACCCCAGGGGCACAGTAGGCAGGATTTATAAAGAGGGCCATTACATTATACATTGCTACACACAAAATATGAAAGCTCTGGGCCTTATGGTTTCGGAGAAGAAGATTTTTTAAAGTTTTTCCCATGACGCCCCCGGGGCAGGGCCCGTACGGACCCCAGGGGCACAGTTGGCAGGATTTATAAAGAGGACCATCATATATTGCTACAAGCAAAATATGAAAGCTCTGAGCCTTGTGGTTTCGGAGAAGAAGAATTTTTTATGTTTTACCCATGACCCCCCCCCCAGGGCGGGGCCTGTATGAACCCCAGGGGCACGGTTGGCAGGATTTATAAAGAGGACCACTATACATTGCTACTGACAAAATATGAAAGCTCTGGGCCTTGTGGTTTCGGAGAAGAAGATTTTTTTATGTTTTCCTATTGTAAGTTTATGGGAGCTAATGACCCCTGGGGCGGGGCCATTTTTGACCCCAGGAGCATGATTGGCAGGATTTATAAAAAGGACCACTACACATTGCTACATACAAAATATGAAGGCTCTGGGCCATGTGGTTTCAGAGAAGAAGATTTTTTTTTATGTTTTACCACATCACGCCCCCGGGGCGGGGCCTGTATGGACCCCAGGGGCATGGTTGGCAGGATTTATAAAGAGGACCACTATACATTGCTACACACAAAATATGAAAGGTCTGGGGCTTGTGGTTTCGGAGAAGAAGATTTTTTTTATGTTTTTCCCATTGTAAGTCTATGGGAGCTATCTGTTGCCATGGAAACCAGAGTTCCAATCCGACGTTGCCCAAAACCTAATGCAACCTTTCCCTCTCCTCAATGATGCTTTAGATAAAATTTGATTAAGATCGGCCATGTTGTCTTAGAGATATTTGAGTTTGAAAATGTGAACGGACGGACGGACGCACGGACGGACGCCGGCTCGACTACTGTACTATAAGCTCACTTGTGAGCCTTCGGCTCAGGTGAGCTTAAAATATGTTGCATGAGGGTGTTTTCGTAATGTAATTTCCGTCCCGTGCGATTTCTTGCTTGCTTGATCGACAGAAATGTAACGTGTGTCCGACAACTTAAATGATCACATGGATTTCAGATCGGTCTCAGTGACGACGACATTTTAACGTTCGCTACATTTTAAACCCAAAGCCAGCTACATGTATACATGTACAACTGGACCAGACTTCATCACGAAAACATGTCCGTGTAATGTATACATACCCCCTTGAACCCCACTTTTATATAGCAAAACTGGGGTATGCAGGTGTATACCTATTTTTCTTATTTTTGCTCCAAAACATAGAGTGTGGATACTCGTTAGAACCGCCTCGCCGAGGCGGTTCTAACGTGTACCCACAATCTATGTTTTGAGCAAAAATAAGAAAAATATCAAGTTTTCAGCTGAAAATTTTCAAGTTTTAAAGCTCAAAAAATCTCTGTATCAGAGGCAAGGTAAAATCATGGGCAAGTTTTCGTAATGTTCCACAAGTCAATCTGTGGCACTTATAAGTTCAATATATCTTTTTTCATAACGCACACCTGTTGAAATTATAGGAACACAGTCTGTACAATTGGATCATCCCTCATAGCAGTTTTCGCGATCTCGGCATTGTTGCAATTTGCATTGATTTTACACCACCTCGGGTTACACAGTGTGTGCGTTAAAAATCACAATAGTCCGAATATTGACGGATATGTAAGTTAAGGTAACTGAGTGGCCACCTATTGGGAAAATAGCTGCTCATTCGGCTTACGATATGTTTCATGGTATAAGTACCTGATTGTTAGTTTGGTTTTTTCCCACCTCGGTTTTTGGAGTGGGAATCTTTTTCTGATTGCGCCTTTTCCTGATCTTTGCCTACTTGTACCTTTTTACATATCCTCCATTTCCAACGCAAACATACAAGGAGTAGCGCTACGTTTTCATGAGCTTGGAGCAGGATTCATATCCTGCATTTCTATGCATATATCACCACTCCCAACAGGCAAGTATTCATCATTTTCCTCTGCAGCCGATTGCTCTTGTCTACAAGAGCATTCAAACTGACATAAGCATTCGACTTGTTCGAAAAGCTGCTTTCGAAATTTGTCATTGCTTAGTCCATACATCAGAAAATTGATTGAATGATAGACCTGCATGCAAGTGAGGAGGCATATTCTTGCCACCGGATATGGGGTCGGTTCAGCATTAGTATGCACATCCATGCCTAGAAGTAGGTATACCGTGAACGGGATAACGTATAGAATTATAAAGGATATGACCACGCTAGTCAGCATAATGTTTCTTTGGAAGAGGCCACCGCTTGGAACTTGGTTCGACAGATTGGCTCTTGCCGTTTGTTGTTTGTAAAGTTTGTAAATGATAATTGGGGTGAGAGAAGCTACAATCAAGACTGGTATGGCTACAGTTACACTGTACAACACCGCACGAAGAGGCGCGTATGGAATAATTTGAGCAGAACCTCCATTAAAGTAGCAGTGCCCATCATGGACATCTGAGTAGAAAGTTGAAACCAATGGACCGGCGACCAAACCGAAAACCACGCAAACTGACAGCGAAACAAAGGTGAATTTTCGTGCCCAAACAAGTTTGAATTTCATTGGGAATACAATAGCTGCAAACCTTTCAAGGCATATCAGTGCGATGACCGACACTGACGTGTACGCTCCGGATATACGCACAGACATAAATATTCTACACCCAATATCCGACAAGGCTGTGACATCTACTGGAAATATTTCCAGTAGATCAAGAAGGCTAACCGTATTTGTTGTCAGTGCTAGCTTGTCACTGATTGCTAGAGCAATAATCAACACATTGTATGGATGTGTTCTATTTACAGACCTCAATAGCACAGACAATATTGAACTATTCCCTATCATACCGACTGCAAACAGTAGCAAGTTTACGATTGTCATGGTGTATGTAAACCACGTAGGTAGCTCCCATTCTGCTACCGTGGATGTGGAGCTTAAAGTATAGTTCATACCAAACGTTTTCATGTTAGTACTTGAAATGATAGCCTCTTCTGTATAGTTCATACCAAAGTTTGACGAGTTTGGGTTCGACCTGTTTGCCTCCGGATCCGTGGCATTGACCGTCGTGTAAACTGTGGTTGTGTTCATCGTGTAGCACCCAGCTAACGCCCAAGTAGATCTGAAAAAGGATATCAGTATTAGCAGGTCTATGGCTTGATGTACATGTAATTAAATTGAAATCCCAACGCCAGATGTTTCTTGAATAAATTATAAATTAAATGGAATTTTAAATATCCCTTTAAATATGACGAATTATGAATAGGATGCCAGTTTTGTTTAAATGAATAAAGATAAGACTTAGATCCTTTAAGAGCAAAGAAAATATTAATAAGAAGAGGGGTGGGCCATATCGCGGTTTCGGCTACTTAATCCTCTCCAGTCACCCTATATGTCAGACACTTACCAACTGAATGGTGTTGAGGTAAAGTCTCTGGTCAACTTCCGTCAGAGGTAAATACTGAAGCCACCGCTGAACACAGGACTGGAGTTTCACACTGAAATAATAGTTGGCATACCCATGACTTAAGATTAAATGAGGAGGAAGGCACTCAATCAGACTTATTCTGCTTAAGATATTGATAATGAAAATGTTGCTTGGAACAGCAAATTAAATCATTTGAGAATAATTATTTAATTAAGAAAATGAAGAGGAGAGACGATATCTATCAAACTGTTTTGTCGAAGGCATAATAAACTAATAAATACTATCTACTCTTTTGGGCAATGCATGGTGAGAATGTCAATGATCTTTATTGATTGAATTTTTATTGCTATATTACATGTAGTGATTTTCCATAAAATCTAGTACCATCACTGACATGAGCAGGACATGCAGTGCACGTCGTTGCTATCAGGAGCAGGACATTCAGTACACGTCATTGCTATCAGGGGCAGGACATTTAGTGCATGTCATTGATGATGAATGTCTGTATTCACTAGAGGACCGTATGGAAGACTGGCCGTTGTGCTAAATACGTTATCCTCTATAAATATAGAGATTATTATTATTATTATTATTATTATTATTATTATTATTGCTATCAGGAGCAGGGCATGCAGTGCACGTCACTGCTATCAAGAGCAGGGCATGCAGTGCATGCCATTTCTATCAGGAGCAGGGCATGCAGTGCACTTTATTGCTATCAGGAGCAGGGCATGCAGTGCACGCCATTGCTGCCAGGAGCAGGGCATGCAGTGCATGTCATTGCTATCAGAAGTAGGGCATGTAGTGCACGTCATTGCTATCAGGAACAGGGCATGAAGTCTATGTCATTGCTATCAGGAGCAGAGCATGCAGTGCACATCATTGCTATTAGAAGCAGGGCATGCAGTGCACATCATTGCTATCAGAAGCAGGGCATGCAGTGAACATCATTGCTATCAGAAGCAGGGCATGCAGTGTACATCATTGCTATCAGAAGCAGGGCATGCAGTGCACATCATTGCTATCAGAAGCAGGGCATGCAGTGCACATCATTGCTATCAGAAGCAGGGCATGCAGTGCACATTATTGCTATCAGAAGCAGGGCATGCAGTGCACAACATTGCTATCAGAAGCAGGGCATGCAGTGCACGTCATTGCTATCAGGAAGAGGGCATGAAGTCTATGCCATTGCTATCAGGAGCAGAGCATGCAGTGCACATCACTGCTATCAGAAGCAGGGCATGCAGTACACACCATTGCTATCAGGAGCAGGGCATGCAGTGCACATCATTGCTATCAGAAGCAGGGCATGCAGTACACACCATTGCTATCACGAGCAAGGGATGCAGTAAATGTCATTGCTATCAGGAGCAGTGCACGCCAAGTTTCAAGAACATATGACGTCATGTTCCGGAGAAGATTTTGAAGGTTTTTACCGTATAATGGGCATGGTGGCCATCTTGATCACATGACTTATATAAATTGTGGAGTGAAAAATATGTATATTTCATTCGTGGCTTCGCCACTCATAAAATATAAATATTTTTCACTTCTCTTGTGAAATAAAGACAATATTTTACAGAAACATTTGAACATTTTCTATTTATTTGGCTTTGAACGGTCGAGTGGTTTCAGAGGTGGTGGACGATGGACGTCAGAGAATTGCTATAGTATTAATCACCTTGTGAGACGATGGGGCCGTCGGCTAAGATGAGCTAAAATAATGATTTCATTTCAGGAAGAAATAAGAACATTATTATTATTATTATTATTATTATTATTATTATTATTATTATTATTAACCTGTAATCGGCATATACATATTTGCATGAAAACGATGTTGCCTTTTTGCTTTTAAACGTTATAGGCGTTATTCCTTTCTACAAATTGAGGGTCATTAGCTGATCAATGGGACAAGAAACTAGAAAATCTAGTGGCCTGACAATGAACCCGAATACAGGTAGATGCCAAAAAAAGAAGAAGAAAAAATAAACAACACAATATTGATTGCAGAGAGAGGAAGTGTTATTGCACATGTTATGCAGGGACCATAAAACCAATCATCGAAACTACTATTATCCATTAGGGGCTTTTTTATACCCTCTGTAGAGATGAGATAATCACCTCGTTGATCTCTGGACCATATAGCACCAGCAGGGGTCATTTTTACCAATTAAGCTCAGTCAGAAGCTAAGCCTTTAATGCACATATTATATAATGATAACAATAATTGTATAGTTTTTGTATAATTCCTTACGGCGACGGTGTGATTTACATTATACATGTATATATACAGGGCATTTCTTCCAATCTCCCGTATGAAACACAATCAGTGTAATGGTTGCAAGACGCATCCAATATGAGCCGCGACGCAAGAACACCGTTGTTCGGGGTTTCCGACTCGGTCTGACACAAACCGACCTGTACCGTCACAGAAGCAGGCTAGAGGCTTGAAATTGCGGATTTAAGAAGAAGAGAAATTGTACTATAGCGTGTAGCGTGTAGCGAAAACAAAGGCGCTGATCAGCTTTGCAGTTACTGCGAAGCTGATCTGCGTCTTTGTTTTCGCATAGGTAATAATCCCGTTTTCTCACGACGCGGCTCATATAATGTTTGTATGTATGAGTGGGGCTACAAAGCCAGATTTATTACTTTTTGATCACCAGACTTACTAGTATTTATTTGTATGTTTATATTGATGTTTAAAGGTCATATCCAAAGGTTTTGTTTTATAAAACTGAAGTAGACATTGATAAAAGGAACTGATTCCCGCAAACCTCATCAAATTATCATGACAGTTTCCAGAGATAGCTCAATTTGCAGTTTGGTATTTTATCTCATGAATATTCATTAGTGCCACTATGACATCATAGAAGCACATAAGAAATTTTGAATAGCATGCAAACAAACAACTAAAACAAACAACTTATCATTTGAAAATAATTATAAACCATTTATTCAACTTAATGTTTAAGTTTTAAAACTTTTGATCATCATTTAAGTGAATTACATGTATTTTGTTTTTAATGTTTTCGCCAAGGGAGACTACTCTCACTTCGCACTCATAGAAGCACATAAGAAATTTTGAATATCATGGAAACAAACAACTAAAACAAACAACTTATCATTTGAAAATAATTATAAACCATTTATTAAACTTAATGTTTAAGTTTTTAAACTTTTGATCATCATTTAAGTGAATTATTTTGTTGTTTTTTTTAATGTTTTCGCCAAGGGAGACTACTCTCACTTGAATATAATAATATTATTCAAAAACGGCCCCATATCTTTTGAGCCGATGGTTATATTTAGGTTTAGTTTTCGATAAACAAGTCCCTAGAATAAATGTGTTCAGCAGACAAAGAATAAGAATGTTCTAACATAACTTTTGTATATCCCCTTTAACGTCCCAGTCAACAATTTTTTCTGTCATGTCGGGATGGAGCACACGCTTCATGGGTAGTAACCGGTACTCTAAGGACCGGGGAAGTTATTGAACCCAGGGCCTCGTGATTTAGAGTCCGATGCTGTACCACCACGTAATAACATTACGAAAACACGCCTATGCAATATAAAGAAAGTTGTAAAATATGAAAAATTTCAGAAGAATTTTTTTTATATATTTTACTTATTTTTGCATAGAACATAGATTGTGGGTACACGTTAGAACCGCTTCGCCAAGGTGGTTCTAACGTGTACCCGCAATCTATATTTAGAGCAAAAATAAGAAAAATAGGTGTACCCCTGCATACCCAGTTTTGCTATATAAAAGTGGGACATAAGGGGTATGTATTACACGGACATGTTTTCGTGATGATATGACGGAATTATAGAGAGTACTGTCTATGATGAAGAAAGGAGCTTACCATTTCAATGGCAGTGGGTCAATTCGGAGAGTGGCATTCAACCAATTTCCAGTGTAGCATTCAGCAAACTTCCGCAGTAGCATTCAACAAATTTCCTTAAAGAATACAGTGCAAAAACATTGGCCAAATTGTCGAATTCTCTGTGATTACGAAAATTAATTGTCTGTGATTTGTGAAATCATCATTTGAAAACTCTGTGATTTCTGATTTTGTGTTTTAAATCTCTGTGATCTGTGACCAGACCCCCCTCCTGTCCACCCCCCCCCCCCCCACCTCTTATAAAGCTTGTCCGTATTGTTGAAGGAAGCAAACAACAAAAACAAAATGCGTCCTGTGTACTTGTGATACTGGAAATCAGTTTTATTTGCAATACAAAATGGTTCAAAACGTGCAAAATTATTCAGGCATATAACTACGAATTCTTTTCATGAACATTGGATTTAAACCCTTGGAATTATAATTACCTGGTCAAAGTGAAAACAAACACAATAACAAAGGTAATAAGCTACAACAAATTACGAAAGGAATGCATATCATATCTGCACATGTATATATAGAGACCGCGGAACATTTTGGCAGCCAGTCCTGTTAATTTCTTAGTTTCTTAAACATTTATGTAAAATTATATACGATTATGTACGATTAAACAGGAAGGGATAAAAGCCTTTTGGCATCTTTGCCACGAGCGACATTTATTTGTTTATTTCGTACAAGATAATGATAGAGATGACAAACTACAACAAACTAAGAGTACTAAGGAACGCAAGTTATTTTGAACATTTTGGAATCATTTTTGAAAGCAAAAGCAAGAAAAACAAAACAGAAACATAATTATAAAAATTACAAATTACGACAAAACACTTTGGGGTTCGATGGTTCAAACATTTGGGCATCTTTGCAACCAGTCCCCATAGATAATGTTATCATATACATGAACATGAACGCCCATCTTTCACGTTAGATTCAGATGAAATGTTTGTTTGAATTGATGCTTTACGTCCCAGTCAACAGCAATGCTCATGTCGGGACGTTGCCTCCATTTTATGGGACTTTTACCCATGCCAGTGTCCATGACATGTAAACAGATACATGTATCAAACCATTATGATGATCTTCTATTAGATTTTCTGGTGGATTGTAACTTTTGTATGATTAATGGACGAGTCAAGCGAAAAATGATTTTACATCAGTATCCCATCGTGGGAGGTCAGTTGTAGACTACGTGTTGGTGCCACACGAACAGTTATGTGATATTGCGTCAATGTCCATATTACTTATGACAGAAACGATATAACAGTTCTATTTAAATAGATGCGATAAAATTCCGGACCATTCACTATTATTATGGGAATCTAATATGTGCGCACCTACGATTGAGAGTGAAACTGACATATCTCAAACATGATGGGTTACCACGGAAACGTTTTAATGTGACGAACATTCCTCAAGACTTTCTTAATAATAGAGAAGCGATATCGTTAATAGAACGAACAATTGAACGAATAGATTATATCATATCGGAAGAACACGGGGCAAACAGCGCGTATTCTGCGTTTATGGATTTATTACAAACAGAAATGTCTTCAAAACTGAAGAGTTATTTAAATACACAGTATTCGAAGGGGAGAAAAATGAAATGTAAGAAATACTGGAATGAAGAATTTGAATTACAATGGATATAAGTTTGTGAAAAAGAAAAACTGTGGCTTAAATGAAAAACAAACAATGCTTAAAAGCAGCTAAAAGCGCAGTATTGTGCAGAAAGAAGAAGTTTTGATAATCTCAGCAAACGGTTTAAGCGTAAGCAACAACGCTCAAAACAGGAAAATCTTCAGAATTTACTTGAAAATGATACATCTCGGGACTTCTAGAAAGAAATAGGCAAACTCTCCCTCGCAAATGATAGGAAAATGCGAATACCGATGGAAGTCGTCGATGGTAATGGCAGATCGATTTATAATATCGACGAAATTCTTGCTAGATGGATAACGGACTATAGTGAATTGTTAAATCCTGAAAATGATCAAAATTTTGATAATGGACATTACGGAAACATTCAACAACAACTACAAGGAAATGACGTTTTGAATAATAGTGATTTAAATGTCGAATCCTTAAATAGTGACATTATATATCAGGAGGTGTACGAATCTGTCTACAGAGCGAAATTAAGAAAAGTTGCGGGTTTTGATAGTATTCCTTCCGAAGTGTTACGATTTGACATTTGCATTGAACTCTTGCATAAAATTATTTCATACTGTTTTAAAAGTGGTGAGATACCTACCTAATGGACTAAAGGGATTATTAAACCCATACCAAAATCAGATACTCAAGATGCTAGAAATCCGCTCAGTTATCGCGGCATATCTCTATTGTCAGTGCCTTATAAAATTCATGCTAATATTTTAAACCAAAGACTTACAAAATGGCTGGAAGAAAATAAACTTTTAGTTGAAGAACAAAACGGTTTCAGGAAAAAACGAAATTGTGTAGAACATATATTCAATTGTGAATAATCGAAAGCTTTCCAAGCTTTCCGGAGTTAGTAAGTTATTCGGCGCCCAGGGATCTCCATCGTCGGGCAGCTTACTGAATCTGTGAGTCCTGGTTTTTGATTCATCAGGATGTTTATCATGATTTATTTGTTTGTTCTTGATGATTCATTGACTAGTTAGAGATTCACCACGAGGACCGAAGAACTAACTAAATGTTATGAACCACTGCAGAAGCTGAGGGTGAGGTTATGGCCATGTAAAATCGATTTAAACCCGCCAGTAACTGTGTTACTGATCGTTCCAAGTCGATACTTCTGTGGTGGTTCTTTTTGTTTTATGTTGTGGTGTTTAAAATTTTTGTGTGCTGTTGGCGCCTTATGTATGTTTTCATATTTTTAGTTAAGTTAAGGTAACTGAGTGGCCACCTATTGGGAAAATAGCTGCTCATTCGGCTTACGAAATGTTTTCATGGTATAAGTACCTGATTGTTGGTTTGGATTTTTCCCGCCTCGGTTTTTGGAGTGGGAATCTTTTTCTGATTGCGCCTTTTCCTGATCTTTGCCTACTTGTACCTTTTTTTTCCAAACAATCAACATATGTTTGTTTTATTGACTTTAAGAAAACTTTCGGTACGGTTAACGGAGAACTTTTGTGGTATAAACTAATGCGTATCGGGATAACGGGACGGATATTAGACGCAGTCCAAATTGTTGGTTTTCTCACGCACACCGGGATCATATGTTTCTGAAAATGTTGAAAATGTTGTCAGGTTGATTATATAGGAGAAAAATTGGTTGCAAAATTATGCGTTTCTTTTGTATATGAACTACAGTAGTACATGTAAAACAATATTTGAATTACCTCTAAGTATCTGTCCAAGAAATCACTATCATACATGTATTAAGGAATCAGCCGCTTCTGTTCACTCCAAATTGCTTCTGATTTATCTGCTGCAAAACCCAAGAGCTCTGGGCTTTCTCGGTCACATCATGTAAAAATACACAACCTTTTGCAATTGATAGAACAAACACAGTTAAACTTTGCCCACATGGGCTCATCCGAGTGTTTGATTTGTCGCTACCTGGGCAGTCTGATTGTGCCTACTTTAAGACCCTAAATTTCAAGTAAGTATCTGGCTTTTGGTACCCGCAGACGGGGGTTTGAATAAATTGCCGGAGGGCTTTCTTCGGACGGACCTCAACACATGTTTCTATAGTATCTCCAGTGATCAGTGGGTCCCTGCTAATGACGTAGAAAACAGATAATTAATTTCACGGTACCCACTGCGCACACCGCGACGCATCATCTCGCATTTCCAGCATACTATGGTTAAACCTAAAGACATTGAAATATCTAATTTCCATTGAATATACTACTTTTTCCAACTCAGATTGTATCAGAAGAGAAGAACTGATGAAATAAGAACTAACGTCATTCCCTAAAACCGAGGCAATGTTCTTAGAAATTTCAATGTTTACATCCTTATATGCGTTATTTTATTATTTTATTATTTTATGATACTTATTAGTCGTATTTTTGCTCTCAAACATGGATTGTCTGTACTTCTTAGAATCGCCTCTTAATTTTTCAAAAGAAATGGAAGTTGCTTATGTACCAAGTTTCACACAGGACAAGAGAATCATTATGTGTAAGTTTTGATGTTTCAAACCGGTAGTTCACTACTGAGAATCGCGTAGTAATGTACAGACAAACCGATGATCGGTGACGCACATTGCAATTGAGGCCGAAGTTTAGGTTAGATTTTCGAGTTTTCTCCTATAGCGTTAATTCTTTTGACTGGTATATAGGTGCAGTCAATGCAGAAATTTAACATTTATTGAAAGAAAGTAGCATAAGAAATCCAGTTTATTTCATTTTCTCAAGCACTTCAATGTTATTATGATGGAAGTAATGAGTTTCACTATAAGTTATTTTTTTCGTCAGTATTTGCGAAAACGAAACGGATTCCTTATGTTACTTTCAGTAAATAAATGTTCAGTTTCTGCACCACCTGCACCTATCTATCAGTCAACAGAGTAAACGCTATAGTAGAAAACTCTAATATCTCACCTCATCTTCGGAGGCAATTGCAATGTTCGTCATTGATCATTTTATCGGTTTGTATTCATTCAGTACCACGTGATTTCCAGCTGTGTAGTTGCTTTCTTACAAAATAATTTCTTTGCCTTGTGTTTTCATTTCATTTTTATTTTTTACGAAACACTTATCTTATCATCAGAAGCATACAGATTTAGTAAACAACTTATTGTAAGAAAATGAATTTCATTTTTGAATAACTTTAAATTAACTCCTCTTCCTTTTATAATCGAGTACGTGTGACTTTGGCGGAGATGAACAGGAAACATGAAACAAACTTTTGTTTTTATCAGCTCAAATGGATATAATTCCCACGGGACTGGCACATTAAGTTTTGGGAAATAATTAACTGGACGAAATGACGACCTTATTTTCGAAGAAAAACTCTCAACATTTCACTGAGTTTAGATATTCAAACCCGCGTCTTCTAACGATATGATATATACAGTCAGACATAAGTTAAGCATCACCCTAACATTTTTCTAAAATGTATTTTTCATTAAAAATAGCTTCAAAACCACAATAAATTAGTAAGTGTCGTTAACTCACGTCTATTCCTGACTGTTTAGGTCTGTCCGAATGGCTTTTTACCATGTCGCTCAAGTTATATGGTGTACTAAATACACCTACCCCTATTTTGGGGGGTTGCCATCAAAAGTTGTATTAATGTCCCCTACATGATTGCAAATGGGTTTCTATAGGCATGGAAAGAAAGTAGTATCATGTTGTAAAAATGTCCCAAAAAAGTTTTCTTCTACCAAAGGTTTAATGGCAGTTACATGCTGATTCAGGCAAACTTATTTCCTTGTTTATTAGCACGACGTTTTCACTATGTAACATGCCATTCTTTAAACGCCCATAACTGTTGATGTTTTAGAGATATTTATCTGAAATTTTCAGACTGATCATGGTTTTGAAATTGTAACAAAATTGCATTATCTTTTTACGCTGTTTGGTGGTTAAAAAATGCGCATTTTTCTGGCGGCCATCTTGGATTTATGCAAATTGCAAGAATTGTCAAACGTTGACAGCCTGTCATTCAAGCCAGATTGGTTCTATGACACTCGTAAAGGACAGAGAAACAAAGAACTCCATAGCACTAAACATTTCGAGGTCAAAGTTAAAGCCTTTTAGCAGCGTCATATGATCTAGGAAACATCGATTTTTGGCTATGTGGGGGTGTGTCTGCTTAAACAACGCCTACATGTTAACCTTAAGAACAACCTCATCCGCGTTTGCTTTAATTTATTACCAATATAACATATATCACAAATAATAAAAGAAAATATTTCTGTATTGAAGGTTTTACTGACTATTTCTGAAAATATTCAAGTGATGCTTAACTTTTGTCCGACTGTTTACAAGAATTTAGGTAGTACAGGGTGTCCAAAAAAACGTAGCCGCTACAAAAAAAGTGCATAGCTTTTTAAATGATACAGATATAAGCAAGATATTTTACACAGTGGTAGTGCTATTATAATTGATTCTGAATCTGACATCCATTTTGCTAGGTGGTGCTACGTTAGCAAAAGACGTCATATCTAATCCAAGATGTCATTTCCTACTATATGCTGCTACTTGCACTGCTGGAAATTGAAAAAAGTAAAAAATTACAATATCCAAGCATTTTCAAGTCTTTATTCTCCCTTAAAAATGTTATAAAGAGGAGGAAGTAACAATTATTATGAGAAAAACAAAAGAGTTTGTTAAACATGGACAAAATGTGGTGAAAAATAGAAATTTTATTCCAAAATGGGGAGTGAACGACCATAAAACGTGTCATGTAAAATTTTCATTGCTCCAAAAGGGTTCATTTAAACTAATGGTGGTCATTTCGGATATTATGCGTAGTACATGATTGCAATTAATATATATTTAAAGACATTATTTGTAAGCATACTGCTACTAAGTTTGATTGAGTTTTCTGTAAAAATTAAATAAATAGTAAACATATAATATAGCGGACACGTTTTTGGGACACCCTGTAGAAGTGCCTCCATAGGGTCTTCATTAATTGACTTTTTTAAAAGCTTAAACATTTATGTGAAGTTGCTCTCCTTGAATTACAAGTTGCTTCCTCGAATGAATTGCTGGTTTAGAGTTATAAATTATCATTGTTAAAAATGTTTGTTTTTATTAGCAAGCTATTAAATATGGGCCAAGATCTGATAAAAGGGGTCTTATGGCACAAAAAATAAACAATTAAGATATTAATTACATATGAAAGACCAAGTTTCTCTGAGTAATTCCTGAAAATTCTAAGAGATTATCTTGACAAATAGCAAAGATATGAACGTTGAAAGGTATGCAGTTGATGCAATCTAAACATGACGTCATAAAACTGTTGGTGATGCTTAGACGTTGATGACGTTAACTAACGTCTTTAAATCACTAAAATTAAAAGAAGGTAAGACTAAAATTCTCAAAATTATATGCGTTTCTTGAAGTTTAACATCTATACTACTGCAAAGACTATGCAATAGGCACGACTTCACAAACTGTTTGATAAACAATGCAATACAAAGGGCGAACCTGGTTTTTAAAATGTAGTCCTTATGGCGCAATGGTTTCTGTGGCAATATATATGATACAAATAACGTTTGACCTTAAGAAAAGTATGCTGTCGGTTCACGTGAGCTAACTATAACGAAAACATGTCCATGCAATATAGAGACTTTTGAGCTTTAAATGTTTAAAAATTTCAGCTGAAAAGAAAAATGATATTTTTCTTATTTTTGCTCAAAATATAGATTTTGGGTACATATTAGAACCGCTTCGCCGAGGCAATTCTAATGAGTACCCACAATCTATGCTTGAAATCAAAAATAAGAAAAATTAGTAAACCTCTATATACCCCAGTTTTACTATATGAAAGTGGGGTTTGAGGGGGAATACATTACACGGACATGTTTTCATGAAACAAAAGAGCGGACAATTAAGATTCAACAAGCAGTCTTTGCACGACTTTGTGCCCCCCCCCCCCCCACCTCCGATTACTGTGGCCACCTAACTTTATAGCTGCTCGACCTGCTTTCCGTTATAGAATGTTGGTATAGTATGTATTATAACTACATGTTTAACATATTTCACTTTTTCATGTTTCTATCATCTATGTTAGTGTATGACTGAACCATGGGAAAAGCTGAGGGTAAGGTTTGGATGTAGGATTCCGTAAAATAAGTTAAACACCCTGAGAAATTTTATATGAGCCTGTGCGTGAGAAAACCAACAATATAGGTTTGACACAAACCAGCCTATACAATCACAGAAACAGGCTAGAAACTTGAAACGTCGGATTTAAGAAGAAGAGAGATTGTACTATTCGTGTAGCGAAAACAAAGACATTTTTTTTTTCAATTCAGTTTTACGTCCCTTTCAAGATTATTTCAGCTCATATGAGACGGGCCAATCAGTAGGTGGGCGAAAACGGGAGAACCCCGAGAAAAACCACCTGGCACACCCGCAAGCAGAACTTGGCTTGTCTCACATGTGGCCAGTGCGGGGCTCGAACCCACACCAGACACAGCGGTGAGATGATCGAGTGATTAAGAAACAACGCTCTTAACCGCTCGGCCACGGGCTTTTGCCTATGCAGATTGTCGGTTTTCCGATACGGCGGCTCATATAATTGATCGTTCTATCGTGGTTCTAACTTCTAAGTTGTGTTGCTGTATCCACGACTTATATGAACCGCATGATGACAAAACCAACTATGTGGTTTCAGAAAGTTTAGATTTAAATACTGCAAGGCTTATCCGTGCATTTGTTTAATGCATACTGTTGGTTTTCTCATGACACCGGCTCATATTAAGTTCAAGTTCGAGTAACCATCGGGAAATAGCTGCTAAATCGGCTTATGATATGTTTTCTTATAATAAGTGTACCTGATTGTCAATTTATTTTTTTCCCACATCGGTCTTTGAAGCATGTTTTTCGTTCTGATTTCGTCATTTCCTGACCATTGCTTACTTATACCTTTTTATGTACATGTAGCAGTGGACTGCTTTTGCGCTTACATTTGAGCCCCGTCGTTCGAAAACTGGTATTCGGGGTTAACCGAGTAGCCAAAAACAAAAGCGCTGACCAGCTGTGCAATAACTGTTCAGCTGATCTGCGCCTTTGTTTACGCATAGGCAAAAATCCGGTTTTCTCATGACCATGTCGGGACTGACTCTAAAGCGGGATGCCAACTATTTTTTGTCAGGACAGGTTCAGGCATTCCGTAAGCAGCCAAACAGTACACAGGCGGTCATTCAAACAGTTAAGGCATTCCGTAAGCAGCCAATCAGTACACAGGCGGTCATTCAAACAGTTAAGGCATTCCGTAAGCAGCCAATTAGTACATAGGCGGTCATTCAAACAGAAAAGGCATTCCGTAAGCAGCCAATCAGTACATAGGCGGTCATTCAAACAGAAAAGGCATTCCGTAAGTAGTCAATCAGTACACAGGCGGTCATTCAAACAGTTAGAAACTGGTGAGAGTGCATAAAACATCTCATCTATTGGGGTAATTGTTTTTTTTTTTTTTTTTTAATTCCATGAAGTAACGACAAAAAACAGTATAATATAATAACAATACTTTATTTACTAATGATTTCTTATAACAATGAATTAGCACAAAGACAAATAACCTTTAATGAACCTTCGCACATCACAGTAAACTAAATCATCTTGATACAGCATAGAAAACTCCATGGTAATCAAATAAGTGTCAAAATCTATTAGCGGTTCTGACACTCTTTCCTTGCCATTAAGTTAAGCATATTCAGATTGGAGGTTCTATAAAAAAAAAAAAAAAAAAAAAAAAAAAAAAAAATAACAAAAAATCACAAATTTTCTACTGAAATTTTCCAGTTTTTACAACTTAAGAATAATCTGTATATCACACGGGCATGATTTCGTAATGCCGATAAATGAATCTCATATCAGTCATCAAGACATCAGTCATAAGTCATCAAGAAGAAAGGTACATTTTCTGATAATTAGATCTAATCATCTCTGCTCTGAATAAAACTGGATCATGGTGACGCCGTACGCAAGTGTACCCAAAACGTTAATTGAAAAAAAAAGTGATTTGTTTTGCTTGAACTCTTGCAAAGATTTTGATTATGGAACACTCCTCACTGTGATGAAGAAACAAGGTCAACAACGTACATGTACACACCACAGGTGTAATCAAGGTTGACTTTCTTCCAGTCCATTACAAATGGATAACACACACACACACACACACACACACACACACACACACGGTGCCCCCAGTGACCGAGTGATTAAAACATAATCATTGGATCATCTCACCGCTTTGTCTGGTGTGGGTTCGAGCTTCAACACGGAACACGTGTGAGACAAGCCAAGTATTGCTTGGAGGTGTGTCAGATGTTTTTCTAATGGTCCTTCCGTCTGATTGTTCCGTCTCACATGAGTTGAAATAATCTTGAAAGTGACATATAACTGAATCAATACACACAAATGACATGATGATAATGATAACAATACTATTACAACGATACTTTATTTTATTTCCTGAAGGTCTCGTTGTACATAAGCGAAAGTCTCTCGCCGCAGACTTGCGTTTTATTGCGAAAATGGGTTTTGTTTGTTTTACTTATCGTTTAACATCCCATTTAACAGCTTTGGCCATGTCGGGACATTAGCTCTTTACTGGGGCGTAAAACAGTAGATAAGTCAAGGATAACTCATTTTCACAATGAAACGCAAGTCTTCGTCGAAGGATTTTTGCTTATGTGTGAGTAGGCCTTTAGGAAAGACCATTCCCTTATTCACACACACACACACACACACACACACACACACACACACACACACACAGAGAGAGAGAGAGAGAGAGAGAGAGAGAGAGAGAGAGAGAGAGAGATTTTATATTTAGTATTAGTGTTGATTTTTACTCTTTGTGTACTGAGCAAGCCGTATCATGAGAACTATGTCTTCGAAGTCTTCATTACGAAAACTTGCCCATGCAATAAACAGAGATATTTTAAGCTTTAAAAAGTGAAAATTACCAGCTGAAAAACCTTGATATTTTTCTTATTTTTGCTCAACACATAGATTATGGGTACACGTTAGACCCGCCTCGTCGAGGCTGTTCTAACGAGTACTCACAATCTATGTTTTGGAGTAAAAATAAGAAAGATAGGTATATCCCTGCAAACCCCAGTTTTTTATATAAAAGTGGGGTTCAAGGGGGTATACATTTCACGGACACGTTTTCGTGATGTCGATTACGTAAAAGAAGAAGGCTTGGACTTAAATCAGGTTACTTAATAATGCGGCTCAAATCACAACGGTTTAGAGCTATTTAAATTTGTTGTCAGCTATTCAAGCTAGCACTAAGACATCGAATTTGCACCAAAGTGCGATTATTGAAGGATACGAAAAAAGATTCAAACCAAGCACATAAGTCTGTTTCTCTTGCTTGATTATATTATTTCATATCCTTCAATCGTCGGATTTTCGTGGTTCCAACACTTACATAGCGCTATGTTATCCAAGTGCTGGGACCATGACTCATATCCGCAAATGCACACTCAGTATATCAGCCCTTGCAGATTCTGCTTCTAAATGCTCTTGTTATCGACTGCATACGAGGGATGATCTTATATAACTTTTATACCACATAATCTTTGTTTTCAAAATAATTAGCATAGGTCGATGTATGTCCGGCGTAACCTACAAAATGTCTGGTAAAACAAAGCAGTCAAAACAATATAGTTTAGAACTATGTGCGTTCCGACGCACATGGCACTGCCAATTTCGTAACGTCAATGACGTCGATACTGAGGAAATATCAAAACAGACGACCATGTATTCAATCCTTTAAATACTTATGTCCATTTTACTTAACACAATGACTATGACATAGAATTCACTGTTTTAACTATAACATTACGAAAATATGCCCATGCAGTATACATAGATTTTTAAATTTGTAAAAAAATGAACATTTTCAGTGGAAATTTTTAAATATTTTTCTTATTTTTGCTCAAAACATAGATTGTGGGCACACGTTAGAACCGCCTCGGCGAGGCGGTTCTAACGAGTACCCACAATCTATGTTTTGGAGCAAAAATAAGAAAAATAGGTATACCCCTGCATACCCCAGTTTTTCTATATTAAAGTGGGGTTTAGGGGGGTATACATTGCACGGACATGTTTTCCTGATGATAAAATATAATTCTCAGAATCGCAATTTCGCTTGTCAAGTCTTTGTCTCCTGATAAATCGCGGACTCCGCATTAGGCTCATACCTATTTACGTCACTGTAGTCGCGCCATACATTTCCATCACGTAAACATGTCCATGTTATGAATACCAATTTCATACAGTAAAACTGACCTGGATAGTATCAGGGATAAGTATTTTTCTTATTTCTAATCAAAAACATTGATTGTGAGTACTCGTTAGAACTGCCTCGCTGAGGCGGTTATAACTTGCACCTACAATCAATGTTGTAATATGGAAAATATTTAAAAAAATATCAAACAATTTCAATTTTCACTGCTTTAATAATAAAATATGTTGCATGAGGGTGTTTTCGTAATGTAATTTCCGTCCCGTGCGATCTCTTGCTTGCTTGATCGACAGAAATGTTTCGCATAATTATTTTTTATGTTGACTGTTACCGTTTTATCTAAATTTATCTCTTTGCATTAACGTGTGTCCGACAACTTAAATGATCACATGGATTTCAGATCGGTCTCAGTGACGACGACATTTTAACGTTCGCTACATTTTAAACCCAAAGCCAGCTATACATGTACAACTGGACCAGACTTCATCACGAAAACATGTCCGTGTAATGTATACCCCCTTGAACCCCAATTTTATATAGCAAAACTGCGGTATGCAGGGGTATACCTATTTTTCTTATTTTTTGCTCCAAAACATAGATTGTGGGTACTCACGTGTGCCCACAATCTATGTTTTGAGCGGCGAGGCGGTTCTAACGAGTACCCACAATATATGTTTTGGAGCAAAAATAAGAAAAAATATCAAGTTTTTCAGCTGAAAATTTTCAAGTTTTAAAGCTCAAAAAATCTCTGTATATTGCATGGGCAAGTTTTCGTAATGTTCCACAAGTCAATCTGTGGCACTTATAAGTTCAATATATCTTTTTTCATAACCCACACCTGTTGAAATTATAGGAACACAGTCTGTACAATTGGATCATCCCTCATAGCAGTTTTCGCGATCTCGGCATTGTAGCAATTTTGCATTGATTTTACACCACCTTGGGTTACACAGTATGTGCGTTAAAATCACAATAATTGACGGATAAGAAATATACTCAAATCAAGCACAAGTGCTTGGTTCAAGTTTTTACATATCCTCCATTTATCGGATTTTCGTGGTTCCAACGCAAACATACAAGGAGTAGCGCTACGTTTTCATGAGCTGGGAGCAGGATTCATATCCTGCATTTCTATGCATATATCACCACTCCCAACAGGCAAGTATTCATCATTTTCCTCTGCAGCCGATTGCTCTTGTCTACAAGAGCATTCAAACTGACATAAGCATTCGACTTGTTCGAAAAGCTGCTTTCGAAATTTGTCATTGCTTAGTCCATACATCAGAAAATTGATTGAATGATAGACCTGCACGCAAGTGAGGAGGCATATTCTTGCCACCGGATATGGGGTCGGTTCAGCATTAGTATGCACGTCCATGCCTAGAAGTAGGTATACCGTGAACGGGATAACGTATAGAATTATAAAGGATATGACCACGCTAGTCAGCATAATGTTTCTTTGGAAGAGGCCACCGCTTGGAACTTGGTTCGACAGATTGGCTCTTGCCGTTTGCTGTTTGTAAAGTTTGTAAATGATAATTGGGGTGAGAGAAGCTACAATCAAGACTGGTATGGCTACAGTTACACTGTACAACACCGCACGAAGAGGCGCGTATGGAATAATTTGATCAGAACCTCCATTAAAGTGGCAGTGCCCATCATGGACATCTGAGTAGAAAGTTGAAACCAATGGACCGGCGACCAAATCGAAAACCACGCAAACTGACAGCGAAACAAAGGTGAATTTTCGTGCCCAAACAAGTTTGAATTTCATTGGGAATACAATAGCTGCAAACCTTTCAAGGCATATCAGTGCGATGACCGACACTGACGTGTACGCTCCGGATATACGCACAGACATAAATATTCTGCACCCATTATCCGACAAGGCTGTGACATCTACTGGAAATATTTCCAGTAGATCAAGAAGGCTAACCGTATTTGTTGTCAGTGCTAGCTTGTCACTGATTGCTAGAGCAATAATCAACACATTGTATGGATGTGTTCTATTTACAGACCTCAATAGCACAGACAATATTGAACTATTCCCTATCATACCGACTGCAAACAGTAGCAAGTTTACGATTGTCATGGTGTATGTAAACCACGTAGGTAGCTCCCATTCTGCTCCCGTGGATGTGGAGCTTAAAGTATAGTTCATACCAAACGTTGTCATGTTAGTACTTGATATGATAGCCTCTTCTGTATAGTTCATACCAAAGTTTGACGAGTTTGGGTTCGACCTGTTTGCCTCCGGATCCGTGGCATTGACCGTCGTGTAAACTGTGGTTGTGTTCATCGTGTAGCACCCAGCTAACTCCCAAGTAGATCTGAAAAAGGATATCAGTATTAGCAGGTCTATGGCTTGATGTACATGTAATTAAATTGAAATCCTAACGCCAGATGTTTCTTGAATAAATTATAAATTAAATGGAATTTTAAATATCCCTTTAAATATGACGAAACATGAATAGGATGCCAGTTTTGTTTAAATGAATAAAGATAAGACTTAGATCCTTTAAGACCAAAGAAAATATTAATAAGAAGAGGGGTGGTCCATATCGCGGTTTCGGCTACTTACATGTAAGCCTCTCCAGTCACCCTATATGTCAGACACTTACCAACTGAATGGTGTTGAGGTAAAGTCTCTGGTCAACTTCCGTCAGGGGTAAATACTGAAGCCACCGCTGAGCACAGGACTGGAGTTTCACACTGAAATAATAGTTGGCATACCCATAACTTAAGATTAAATGAAGAGGAAGGCACTCAATCAGACTTATTCTGCTTAAGATATTGATAATAAAAATGTTGCTTGGAACAGCAAATTAAATCATTTGAGAATAATTATTTAATTGAGAAAATGAAGAGGAGAGACGATATCTATCAAACTGTTTTGTCGAAGGCATAATTGTTTTGTCGAAGGCATAATAAACTGATAAATACTATCTACTCTTTTGGGCAATGCATGGTGAGACTGTCAATGATCTTTATTGATTGAATTTTTATTGCTATATTGCATGTAGTGATTTTCCATAAAATCCAGTACCACCACTGACATGAGCAGGGCATGCAGTGCACGTCGTTGCTATCAGGGGCAGGACATTTAGTGCATGTCATTGATGATGAATGTCTGTATTCACTAGAGGACCGTATGGAAGACTGGCCGTTGTGCTAAATACGTTATCCTCTATAAATATAGAGATTATTATTATTATTATTATTATTATTATTATTATTATTACTGCTATCAGGAGCAGGGCATGCAATGCACATCATTGCTATCAGGAGCAGGGCATGCAGTGCACGCCATTGCTGTCAGGAGCACGGCATGCAGTGCATGTCATTGCTATCAGAAGTAGGGCATGTAGTGCACGTCATTGCTATCAGGAAGAGGGCATGAAGTCTATGTCATTGCTATCAGGAGCAGAGCATGCAGTGCACATCATTGCTATCAGAAGCAGGTCATGCAGTGCACATCATTGCTATCAGAAGCATGGCATGCAGTGCACATCATTGCTATCAGAAGCAGGGCATGCAGTGCACATCATTGCTATCAGAAGCAGCGCATGCAGTGCACATCATTGCCATCAGGAAGAGGGCATGAAGTCTATGTCATTGCTATCAGGAGCAGAGCATGCAGTGCACATCATTGCTATCAGAAGCAGGTCATGCAGTGCACATCATTGCTATCAGAAGCATGGCATACAGAAACATTTGAACATTTTCTATTTATTTGGCTTTAAATGGTCGAGTGGTTTCAGAGGTGGTGGACGATGGGCGTCAGAGAATTGCTATAGTATTCAATCACCTTGTGAGACGAAGGGGCCGTCGGCTAAGATGAGCTAAAATAATGATTTCATTTCAGGAAGAAATAAGAACATTATTATTATTATTATTATTAACTTGTAATCGGCATATACATATTTGCATGAGAACGATGTTGCCCTTTTTGCTTTTAAACGTTATAGGCGTTATTCCTTTCTACAAATTGAGGGTCATTAGCTGATCAATGGGGCAGGAAACTAGAAAATCTAGTGGCCTGACAATGAATCCGAATACAGGTAGAGGCCAAAAAAGAAGAAAAAAAAAACAACAACAACTCAATATTGATTGCAGAGAGAGCAAGTGTTATTGCACATGTTATGCAGGGACCATAAAACCAATCATCGAAACAGTGGCACTACAAGTACTATTATCCATTAAGCCCGTCTCACACAGAACACACGGTTTACACGGTTGGCCACCCGTGTAAACCGTACATACAACCGAATAAACCGTGGCCTTATCCGACTTACACTCGGGCCATTCGAGTGTATCCGTGTAAGCCGTGTATGATTTTTAAAACTTTTAAAAAACTGGCACGGGTGCGACGTCCGTGTATAATCGTATAATCGATCGTACAAGACCGTGAGAGACCGTGTGAGCCCGTACGAGACCGTGTATACGACCGTACATGAAGCACAAAGCACGAGTAAACTCAACCGTGTCAAAATCGTATATAAATCGTATGGAATAAATGTCCAGTAAATCGTGTAAACGTCGTGTTTAATCGTACTAGGCCGTAACAGACCGAACTAGACCGTACTTGGAACCGTAAAACAATCGTATGAAAATCGTTTGCAAATCGTGTTCAAACCGTGACAAACATTGCTTGATCGAGTATATCCGTGCTTTGTTCGTACTCACTCTTGCTACATTCGAGTCTAAATCGTACCAACGGTACGGTTGGAGCTCAATACTTGTACCAGTCAATCCGCGTATAACCGAGTAAACCGTATTGGAACCGTGTGCCCAACCGTGTTCTGTGTTAGAGGCCTTTTTATACCCTCTGTAGAGATGAGATAATCACCTCGTTGATCTCTGGACCATATTGCACCAGCAGTGGTCATTTTTACCAATTAAGCTCCGTCAGAAGCTAAGCCTTTTAAGTGATGCTCATATTATAATGATAACAATAATTGTATAGTTTTTGTATAATTCCTTACGGCGACGGTGTGATTTACATCATACATGTATATATAAAGGGCATTTCTTCCAATCTCCCATATGAAACAGAATCAGTGTAATGGTTGCAAGACGCATACAATATGAGCCGCGACGCAAGAACACCGTTCTTCGGGTCTGACACAAACCGACCTGTACAGTCACAGAAGCAGGCTAGAAGCTTAAGAAGAAGATAAATTGTACTATCCGTGTAGCGAAAACAAAGTCGCTGATAAGCTTCGCAGTTACTGCGAAGTTGATCTGCGTCTTTGTTTTCGCATTGGTAATAATCCCGTTTTCTCACGACGCGGCTCAGATTATGATGTATGCGGGGCTACAAAGCCAGATTTATTACTTTTTGATCACTAGACTCATTTGTATTTGCTTGTATTGATGTTTAACGTCCCAGTTCTGTCATGTCGGGATGGAGCACACGCTTCATGGGTATTAACCAGTGCTCTAGGGGTCGGGGAAGTTATTGAACCGAGGACCCCGATGCTCTATAACCACGTATTAATATGACGGAATTATTACATCACGAAAACAATGTACGAGTAATGTATACCCCCTTGAACCCCACTTTTATATAGCAAAACTGGGGTATGCAGGGGTATACTTATTTTTCTTATTTTTGCTACAAAACATACAGTGTGGGTACTCGTTAGAACCGCCTCTCCGAGGCAGATCTAGCGTGTACACACAATCAATGTTTTGAGCGAAAATAAGAAAAATATCTTTTTTTTTCAGCTAAAACTTTTCAATTTTTGTTGCTCAAAAATATATGTTTATTGCATGGGCAAGTTTTCGTAGTAAAGAGTACTGTCTAAGATGAATAAAGGAACTTACCAGTTCAATGGCAGTGGGTCAATTCAGAGAGTGGCATTCAGCCAATTTCCAGTGTAGCATTCAGCAAACTTCCGCAGTAGCATCCAACAAACTTCCTTAAAGAATTAGGTTGAAGCGACGGTTGAGTTTCAAGATGCGGAAGAACTGGCGTTTCAACCTGTAACAAAAGGTGTAGGCTAAGACATCGATTGAGCTATGATAAAGGTGTCGAAACACAATTCGACTTTAAATGACGACGTCGTTATACTTTATCCTTTTGTAGTGTATGATACATTCTTGGAAATATATATATATATATATATATATATATATATATATATATATATATATATATATATATATATATATATATATATATATATATATATATATATATATATATATATATATATATATATATATATATATATATAATTTAAATAACTTTGTGAAATTCTTGAATTCATAAACAATAAATATATCTGAATTATGGATAAATTATGAAAGTGGTCCATTACGAACATGCAACGCCATGCAACAACCCGGTCTCATTGTCTTTGACCATTTCTAAATAGAACTCTGTTACATCTTTCACCAGCTAAATACAAACCATATGTTGTCTTAAAGCATGTCCGTATTGTTGAAGTAAGCAAACAACAAAAACAAAATGCGAATACTTGTGATACTGGAAATTAGTTTTATTTTCAAAACAAAATGGTTCAAAATGGGCAAACTTATTCAGGCATTTAACTTTGAATTTCTTTTCATAAACCTTGGGTTAAAAACCTTGGAATTATGATACCTGGGTCATAGTAAAACAAATACAATTATAAAGGTGATAAGCTTCAACAAAATACTAAAGGAATGAATATCGTAGTTGCACATGTAAAGTGGCAGCCAGTCTTGTTAATTTCTCAGTTTCTTAAACATAAATTTAAAGATTAGATACGATTATATACGATAAAACATTACGAGATGAAAGCCTTTTGGCATCTTGGCCACGAGCCCAATTGATTTATTAATTTCGTACAAGATAATAATTAAGATGACAAACTACAACAAAATAAGATTGTAAATTGAAAGTCACCTTTGCAACAAGTCCCCAAAATATTCATTTTTATAAGAAACACTAATAAAGACAATTTTTATACAAACAATTACCTTTAATGCTCTCTCCAAGCTCGTTCCCGCCCTGCTGTATATCAGGCTTTGCTGTGACTGATGTTTCGCTCCAACGTCCACCACATTCTGGGAACACTTGCCAGACATAGCATTAATATAAACATGGCCGATGGCGCCACATCACCAGGAACGCCCCTTTTTGCCTACATAGTCATTGAAGAAGGTAGAGAGAACATCTATGAAGATTTTATATCGTGTCCCTTTCAGCTGCGAATGCTAGCCATTCCCGTGCCCATCATTCATGCATTATGAAGACATGCATGATATAGAGATTTTGTTTTTGGTTTTGGCTTTGAAAATAATGATAATAATAATATTTTTCTTATATAAGCTCAAAATATTGATTACGGGTACACGTTAGAGTCGGTTCTAAAGAGTATCCACAATCTATGTTTTGGACTAACAATAAGAAAAATTGTATATCCACTTCCATCCCAGTTTAACAGTAGAAAAGTGGGGTTTAAGACCCATTTCCACCCCAATTTTACTATATATTATATGCATGTATAAAGTGGGGTTTAACATTACGAAAACATGCCCATGCAATATACAGTGATTTTTAAAGTTGTAAAAAATGAAAATTTTCAGTAAAATTTTCATTGGACAAGTTTTGATATTTTTCTTATTTTTGCTCAAAACATAGATTGTGGGTACACGTTAGAACCGCCTCGGCGAGGCGGTTCTAACGAGTACCCACAATCTATGTTTTGGAGCAAAAATAAGAAAAATATGTATACCCCAGCATACCCCAGTTTTACTATATTAAAGTGGAGTTTAAGAGGGTATTCATTGCACGGACATGTTTTCTCGATGAAGGGGGTATTTATCACATGGACAAGTTTGCATGATGAGAATGTTGTTTTTCTATTGTATATTTTATATATTGTTATACATTAATGATCGTTCCAAGTCGATACTTCTGTTGTGGTTCTAGTTGTTTTATGTTTTTGAGTTGAATTTGTTTGCTGTTTCAACTTTACGTGCGTAGGTTAGAAGCATTGTAGTTTGCTTAATTTGCCGAATAAAGTACATGTATTTCATTTTAGTTAGTTATAGTTTCTTTTTGGTCCTTTTGAATCAGCGAGGATATTCTGAGAAATCAGAAATTTATTATCGGTTAAGATTCATTTTCTAACCAATAATTAACATATTTGGTCCAATTTAGATAATACTACTCTTTGTATCGACTACCCTGTTGAAAGTTGCAAAATTTCAGTAATTCTCTTTTGCTCCATGTTGCCAAATCTAAATGGTCACTGACGAGACTTTAATAGTCGAAACCGCGGTATGGCCCATCCCCTTTCTCATTAATATGTTCACTGCTCTTAAAGGATCTAAGTTGTATCGTTTATTGTATTGTATTGTTTTCATAGTTAAGTTCGGAGTGGCCACCTATTCGTAAATAGCTGCTCACTTTTATAAGTATAGATACCTAGTTGCAATTGTCAATTTAGTTAATCCCATCATTGATCATTGCCTTCTTGTACCTCTTTAGCATTTTTTCGAGACATGGGTTAGTCTTGTAGTCTTGTAGCCTCGGCCTAACCTCAGTAACGGTGCTGGCAAAATTGTTGGAGGCATTCTAGATAGCAGACACTGACCGAGCTGTTTGAACCTCATGGCAAGGTTGTGCAAAGTTTGCAATTTTGCGACAGTGATATGACAATTCTCAGATGAGTTAAAATCCGGTAACTATTTTAACATTTCATTTAAGCATTTGTGTAAAACTTTATAATCAACATTGTGACCCAATATTTTGCATATATGTTTTTATCATATACTTTAATGCCTCGTCGCACATAATCGAAAATCTCTCGACGTAAACTTGCGTTTAATAGCAAAAAAAAAAAAAAAAAAAAAAAAAAAAAAAAAAAAAAAAAAAAATGTTCCTGTTTGTTTGGTCCATTGTTTTAAGTCCCAGTCAACAGCTATGATCGTGTACGGGCGTAAAGTATTGAAAGGTACGTAAAGCCATAAATCATACAGAGGACCTCAGGGAAGATTGGACTAGTCCAACTGAGCTTCCTCTTTAAATAAAGTCATTATTATTATTATTATTATTATTATTATTATTATTATTATTATTATTATACAAAAATAATTACATTACACAATAATACGAAAGTCCTCGCAAGTCTACGTTGACGGAATTTCGCATATTTTTTGGCCTGAAAGCTGTCGAGCTATTGGACCAGACTTTGTTCAAGCTACATAGTCAGTGACATTGATCGGCTCTAGCAGGGCCGCATAAAACGATCTGTCATAAAAGTTTAAGAATCTGAATAATTCTTTCCTGGATTGACCTTCCCCCAAACAATTTTATATAGTGATTGGGGGTTTGTTTTTGTCTAATCGTTTGAATTGGAACTCATGGCTTCAGCTTTTGTCGGTCCAATTGCGGAGCGCTTGCGTAGTTTCCATACACTGAAGTCTTGTCCTGGCTTTGTTGTTTGTTTTCGGACTCTGTGTTTGGAAGTGGACTTCATCAGTAGATATTTGGTTTAAACATATTTATTTGATCAATTAATAAACATACATATTTACATATATAAATACACAAACAGTACAATAGGATTTGAACGGAAGCTGTAAAAGCTTATTAAGTTCATCTCCCCAAACATTATTGCTGCATAAATATCGGAGTGCATTTCAACAATCATTTTTCGTAATAAATTTGAGTTTTCAGCGATGTTATACATTTACATATGAGATAAGAATGGAACAGAATGAATACATTGGAGGAAAAAAGATAACTCTATATGGAATACAATTTTACAGATTTGACTTAATATAATAAGTGATCACTTAAAATGCAAAACGTAATTCAATATAAGTGGTATTACATAATGAATTAGTGTTTCGTTGAAATTTTAACATCAGTAGATATTTGAGATGCAAACCAGGGCTGTAGTATAGGATTTGGAAAATCAGTTGGTGGAACTACTCAGACCTTTGCTTTCACAAGGAAAATTGGTATCCGATAAGAATCAGAGGGTTTACGCAGCTTTAAGAACTCAAATGGAACAAATCACCTCATTTTAAGTGTTTTGGCCGGAGCCATCGAAATGAACCCGGGCCCTAGATTTCAGTGTCTTCTCTGTAAAATGTACTGTAAGGCGACTGATCAGGTAGTTGAATATGCAGATTGTGAAAAGCGTTTTCACGCATCATGTACCAACCTAGGAAAGGAAGAATTGCAAGAATTAGAATCAGGTCGTGAATCTTGATATTATTCGAACTGCAAAGCTGAATGTAGCCTTTGCAGTGGTTTAGTTCTCAATTGCCACAAGGCAGTTCAGTGTGACAAATGTGATATGTGGGTGCGCAATGACTGCTCTTTTTTTATCCGATTCACAATATGAAACCATGCAAAACACAAACTGTACTACATGTACCTGCAGACTCCTTTTTCGACGAACAGTTAAATTTGGAAAAAGAAAATCGGTTTAATCCACTTGGAAACAGTGATAATTTAAACTAAGTCCTCAGCACCCTCAACTTCAAAGCAAGTTTATAGTTGGGTTGAATTTTTTCAGTATAAACATCAGCAGCATTAGAGGTAAAAAGCTTGAGTTGTTGGCTTTCGTTGATCTTCATGAACCTCACTGACAGTTCTATTTCAACTTCAGAATTGAACTGCAAAGAAAACTCATTTCTTCCTATTTTATTAAATTTGTAAACCAAGTCACCATAAAATTCTGGTTCCGAAAGGCTGTCGCGTAAAAGGGTCTTTAGCCCATCACAAAATTTGGAAATCGATTTATAGTGTCTGCGATAAAATTTAGAACATGTTTTTCGAAGTTTATGATACCGATAGCCCTGTTGGACAAGTTTGTTAAACCTTTATTTCGCGCATTGAAGTCCGCAACATGATTGCAGACTCTGTGAAACCTAATAAGTTGCGACATGTATACGCCATAAGAAGCACGGCGAGGAACGTCACCATCCAAAAACGACAAAGTTACTATATCAAAATCAAAGTCATCGCGTTTATCATAAATTTTAGGCACAATTTGTACCCATCGGGATTTCAACAATTTGTCTGTAGAACTTGGTTCCGAATCTAATATAAATATTATCCAGGAGATAGGATAAGGCGTCGCATACATTCTGACATGACCAGTGTATATCGACTTTGGTCAGGCTTTTCTGTCAATACAGGCCAAATAAAGCGATCCATAGTTTTAATGCTCTTTTGAAGGTCTACTCTATCGAACCTTAATAATCAGATTATTTGGCAATCATGTGGTATACAGAGTAGAAAAATCGTATGCGGACTTGCTCGTCGCCCGGAACCGTCTACACTTAAGTTTACTGAGCACCTCGTCAGATGCGAGGCGGTTCTAACGAGTACCCAAAATCTATGTTTTGGAGCAAAAATGAGAAAAATAGATATACCTCTGCATACCCGAGTTTTGCTGTATAAAAGTGGGGTATAAGGGTGTATACATTTCACGGACATGTTTCCCTGATGTACTAGGCATGACACTCCCAGAACTCAACAACATGTAAGGCCAAGTTTGGGCGCCCACACGTTAAGATGGTATAAATTGTTACAGTCCTTAATTTGAAGAATTTAGCAGAACGTGGGTAGCTGGATAGAAAACTCGTTTTCATGTCCTTCTTTAATCCATATTTGACGAATGGATTATCCCATCATTATCAATTGGATGAACCCACTTTCATTTTAGGGGTGTTAGAAGTGTTTTTTTTTTTTTTTTAATTTTTATCTCACGCCAGGCTTATATGAGTTAAGTCTAGTACACAGATGTAGTTAAAGGGACATTGACATCGTGGTGCCATTTATTAGGGGCTATTCTGTTTGCCTGTGTCCCATAAAAAGCACGCCAGGCGTATATGAGTTAAGTCTAGTATGCCGATGTAGTTAAAGGGACATTGGCATCGTGGTACCATTCATTAGGAGATGAGGAAACTATATCTGAGTGATGATTTGATTGGTTATTTATTAGAATGACGCCAGAATATCAGCGTCGCCATATTATAAAAAGAACAATAATAGTTTTATTATTTGATGAATTATAACCCCAGTTTTGCTATATAAAAGTGGGGTATAAGGGTGTATACATTTCACGGACATGTTTCCCTGATGTACTAGGCATGACGCTCCCAGAACTCAACAACATCATTACGAAAACGTGCCCATATGATATACAGTATTTTTTTCAGGTCAAAAATCGATAATTTTCAGAGGAAACTTTTTGATATTTTTCTTATTTTTGCTCAAAACATAGATTGCGGGTACACGTTAGAACCGCCTCGCCGAGGCGGTTCTAACGAGTACCCACAATCTATGATTTGGAGCAAAAATGAGAAAAATAGATATACTTCTGCATACCCCAGTTTTGCTATATAAAAGTGGGGTATAAGGGTGAATATATTTCACGGACATGTTTCCCTGATGTACTAGGCATGACGCTCCCAGAACTCAACAACATGTAAGGCCAAGTTTGGGCGCCCACACGTTAACATGGTATAAACTGTTATAGTCCTTAATTTGAAGAATACTAGCAGAACGTGGATAGCTGGATAGAAAACTCGTTTTCATGTAAGTAAGTAGTAAGTAATAGTTTATTAAAGTGTCACATATCAACTTTACAAGTTTATAACAATTTACACAATAAAACGGTTGATACTCAGCCAATAATTGGCTTACGAGACACTGTTTTTATCCATAAAATACAAATATAGACAGAAAGTTATATAAAACAATACATAATATTTAAGTTACTACTTAAGAGCGTAAAAAGTACTTTTAAATACTATACTTATCAACATTTATATACATGTACACAGAATATATAATAAAAAAAAAAAAAAAAAAAAAAAAAAAAAAAAAAAAAACTAAGAATCTTACTAGATCTTACGCTTAAGGTAATTATAACTGCAGTTAAAACAAAGTTAACTTTAGGAGCAAAATTAAAATTAAAGAAGGAAAAACATAGACAGAAATCACAGCAATTGAAAATAATTGACGAGGGTAAGCCGCAGGCACTGTGTGGCGGAAACCAATGTCCAGACAGCACAGCACCCGCCGCCTACCGTCGACCACCTAAAAACTGAATAGAAATGATAATTAAAATAGCTTATCTTTGAAATTACATTCATAATTGTTGTGTTCGTTGCAACGTGTAAACACCAGTAGACCGAAGGAGCGAGTCTGCGAGTCTTCGGGTACTTACTCGCCAAGACCTGGCACCGGAGCGTTACATAGAGCTTCTCCACGAGCCACCGCCCGCATCTCCAGGAACGTCACGTTGTGCCCAGAGCAAACGGGGGTCCACTGACGTTTACAACGGATATTTGATGTACATGAAACAAAGCTGTGTAAATGAAAAATATCTTAAAATACAAATGATAATTGTACAATAAGCCCTGCCTACAGAAACACATGTTATTTTATCATATTTCTTCTTCTGATCATCTTTTGTAATGATGTTGCGAGTTTAAGTTGCAGGCGTGATGTTTGCATTATATATTTCAGTTTATCACTTTGAGTTAAGTTCTGAAAATTTACATTTATGAGAGAGCAAGAATTAAACAATTCGTATCTTATATCGTCGAAAAAGTTACACGATATTAGGAAGTGGGTTTCATCTTCCACTTCCCGTGAATCACACAGTTTACAGATTCGCTGGTTGACTGGGGTTTTAGGACGGGTGTATCGCCCTTTTTCAATTTCTAAAGGCAGATTGCAGGATCTAAATTTGGCCAAACATTTTCGTTGGTCACTACTCATATTAAGTTTAACATAATCTTCTGTTTTAAATTCTGATTTATATGTACGGTATGTTCTTAATTTGTTTCCATTTTGGTCATTTCCGTTAGACATTAATTTAGTTTGCCATTTTTCAGTTTCAGATTGTATCAATTTTCGATTGGCTAGGGCCAAACACGCGGTTTTATCAGGCCTGTCAACTAACATGATGTCTCCTAAATTATTCTCGGCGATGAAGGACAACATTGTTTTCTCCCAAGACTTACATATGTTAAGCGACCATTTATGTACGACTGAGCTTAATCTATTTTCAGGCATTTGTTTTATTCTGCACCACAATCTAACCATTTCAAGTTTCTGTTTAACATAGCAGGAATGTAAACCCATGTCACCTCTTGTTGCTAAATTGGACGCATTTTTACTTGTGCCCAGAAAATATCTGCATGCCTTATTTAGGACAGTGTCAATTTCCCTAAAGTAGCGGTTACCCCAAATGCCGGCACAATAAAACAAAACAGGTTCTACTATGGTATTGATTAGCTTCATGTAAACGTCATACGTCATTCCACCTGCGTATAAAAATTTGGTGTATACTGCCCCTAATGCACGACTGGCTGACTTAGTTATTTCTTTTATCGATTTAGTTATATCTAAAAATTCATTAATCCAAAATCCTAGGTATTTATAACTACATTCATATTCGATTGTTTTATCACCACATTTGAATACATAATCTGACCTATTTTCGTTCTGAGATCTAAAATGTAAAACTTTTGTTTTTGCTTCGTTTACTGTCAGCCGCCATTTGTGACACCAGTCGTTTAATTTATCTATCATCAATTGGAGGTTTACTTCTGAGTCACTTAACAAAACTATATCATCAGCATACAGCATTATTGAGATATTCATACCATCAATATCCACTCCACATTGCATATTACATATCTCATTAGCAAGATCATTTACATAAATGGAAAACAGTGTTGGCGATAAAACACTTCCCTGTTTCACACCGTTGCGAACTGGGAACCAGTCAGTGAGGTGGTCGTTAACTTTAACGCAACATTCTACAGACCTATACAGAGATTGTACTGCGTGAATGATCTTGCCATGTATGCCCAATGACATTAATTTAAACCATAAACAATTTCTATCTACCGTATCAAATGCCTTTCTATAGTCGACAAAACATGCAAATGTGTCCTTCTTCAAAAATTTACGATTTTTTATAATAGTGTGCAATGTATAAAGCCATTCTGCCCCTCGCTCAATAACTCGTTTTCATCCAACCATTGCGATAACCTTTTATTCAAAATATGCTCATAAATTTTACATGGAACTGAGAGTAGTGTTATGGGTCTGTAGTTAAGTGGACATCTGGGGTCACCATCTTTTGCGATAGGGTTAATTATGCCCTTTTGCCACTGGCTTGGGACAGAGCCAGCCTCAAATGCAAATTTTATTATTTTGAATAAAATGTTAATACAGTGTTCATTGCGTAAGATATCTGCCGGTATGTTATCGCAACCTGCGGCTTTTCGTAGCTTAGCATGATAAACTGAGTGTTTTACCTCTTCAAGAGTAATAGGAGAATTGAGCGAGGTACAGTCTAACTTGGGGAAAATGTCACTATCTGGATTTTTCATAGAACCGGTAATTTGCTTTAGGTGCTCCTGGTCAAACGCTTCATCATTTTTATCATTAAACATGCGCTCATATTCCGATTTCCATTGATGTAAGACTTCATTGGTGTCAGTTTTAACCTGCTTATTTTGGTCTACAACTTCCATTGGGATGCATGTTTTACGTTCACGAGCAAGCCCAAGTTTACCAATATCTTTCCAGAATGCTCGTGGATTTTCCGTGTCATGTAATTCATCATTCATCATTTTCTGCTGTTGCAACTGATAATTTCGCTTAGCCTTTCTGAGCAATTTGTTAAAATTACGTCTTTTGATACAATGTTCCTCTTTCAGACGTTTCTTATCAGAGACTATTTTACATGACAACCACCGTTTTTCCGAATTGCATACGCCGACCCAAGCATCCTGTAATATATCAGACCAATAAGGCTTTGCTCTTGATTTGTGGCCTTTGTGAGATATATTGACGTTACGTTTCTTCAGTTTAGACTCCATTTCAGTATTTAATAACGTTGTAAACTTATCGTAAGCCAAATCCATATCTGCTTGCACTGAGATGGCATTTTCTATACTTAAAATGGTTTCATGTCTTTCTTTAATCCATATTTGACGAATGGATTATCCCATCATTATCAATTGGATGAACCCACTTTCATTTTATGGGTGTTAGAAGTGTTTTTTAATTTTTATCTCATTTTTCGGTGAAATTACTTTTAGCAAACAGAATAACCCCAGATGGGACTCCGCGTTCTGTGGCGTCACATCTGGGCTATTCTGTTTGCCTATGCCCCATAAAAAGCACGCCAGGCGTATATGAGTTAAGTCTAGTATGCCGATGTAGTTAAAGGGACATTGACATCGTGGCACCATTCATTAGGAGATGAGGAAACTATATCTGAGTGATGATTTGATTGGTTATTTATTAGAATGACGCCAGAATATCAGCGTCGCCATATCATAAAAAGAACAATAACAATTTCATTATTTGATTTATTATAACGCCATTGAGCCCACGAACGGTATTAGGTAATGTCCGATGCAATGCACGTAATAAAGGAGTCAGCTTATTTTGCGAGATTGCAGGGGTACATGTATTTCATTTTTAAACGGAGCTGCATAATCTTACTACTCGACTTTCTTCAAACTATATTCAGTAAAGCATTATCCAGGACTCAAATATTTGGACTTGAAAATCATGAAAATATGGTCAGTATCACGGAAATTTCTGTAAACAGTGTACTGTACATCAACAGACATAAACTTAACTCCATGATCTTTTATAATCAAAGTACTTTCATATGGCGGTTTCCATTGCCATTGCAATCACCTTGGATGAAAGTACCTTTCTTCCCGATGAAAAACAATGTCGCCAGCTTATAAAGGGTCACAAATGAAATTGCATCATGTAGCCCATACTACCTCCCTTTGAATGTTTTCACTGCTTTCAAACGATTACATTATTATATATCTTATTCTCAAATTTTAATTTTCAAGCTTCTAACCTTTTACTTCGACTTTAAAGATTGTTTTCTGCACAAACTCAAAAGTACATTATGTCTCGGAGTTGAATATTGTGCTGTTTGCACCTGTGCGTCTTTATATTTTTTGTTAGGATTCGATAACTGAGTGGCCAAATATTGGAAAATAGCTGCTAACGATACGTTTTCTTAGTATAAGTACCTAATTGTCAATTTAGTTTTTGGAGTGGGATTTTCTTTCTGATTGCACCATTTCCTGTTCATTGCCTACTTGTACCTTTTTTTACCAGACCCTGTGTAATATACTCCCAGGGCTAATTGAAATCACATCACATCACGAAAACATGTCCGTGTAATGTATACCCCCTTATACCCCACTTTTATATCCTAAAACTGGGGTTTGCAGGGGTATACCGATTTTTCTTATTTTTGATCCAAAACATAGATTGTGGGTACTCGTCAGAACCGCCTTGGCGAGGCGGTTCTAACGTGTACCCACAATCTATGTGTTGAGCAAAACTAAGAAAAACAACAACTACTGAAAATTTTCATTTTTTACAACTTTAAAAATCTCTGAATATTGCATGGGCATGTTTTCGTATATCTTCATAGGATTGCGTTTCAAGGACCTCCAATCCTGTAAAAAGCCACCGCACCAGAGAACCAACAATTTGCGTATGCGAAAACAAAGGCGCAGATCAGCTGTGCAGTAATTGCACAACTGATTATCGCCTTTGTTTACGCAACACGGATAGGACCATTCCTCTGCTACTTATATCCAAATTTTTATGCTTCTAGCGTTCTTCTGAGAAAGTACAGACCGGTCTGTGTCGGACCTGCTCGGAAACCTAAATTGTAGGTTTTCTCACGCGATGACTCTGTTTGATTTGTTGGGAAGTTGTCTTCATTATATTGGTCTTTTTCCTGATAACATCCAGAATATTCTCGAAAATATAACCGTCACGCAAGTAAGCAACTAAGGCATAAGGTTTGACTTACCACGTGCAGGCCCCGACCGTCACAACGGTTTACCAGTAACTAGATGGTCAGTCAGTGCATTACATGTATATAAGCTTTGTCTGGTGGCACAAATGATATACTTATCATAAACATGCTTTCCTGGCATACAACAGTACAGTAAAAGGGACATTGACATCGTGGTACCATTTATTAGGAGATGAGGAAACTATAACTGAGTGATTTTTGATAGCGTCGCCATATCATAAAAATGATGAACTCTAGTATAACGCCTTTCAAGAGAATCCACTTACAGTATATGTATTATAGGTAATGACCGATACAATGCACGCAAAGGAGTCAATTTATTTTTCGATATTGCAGGGGCACATTATTTACTAGGAGCTGTATAATCTTAGTACTCGACTTTCTTCATACTATATATTTTCAGTAATGCGTCATCAATGACTCGAAAACATGGACTAGAGAACTGTTGTGAAGACGTTTAAAGGAAAAAACATTTGCTTCTCTATCCAAGGTGCCCTTTCACGATCATTCCAAATGAACAGTCCAGCTAGATTACGACTGTCTTGATTATGGTCATTTGGATCTGCCCGAATTGAGACCATATAAAGCACAACAATCACAATGTACTGATGGTGTACTAGTCTTTGTGTCGACTACCCTGCTGAAACTTAATGACGGTATATGTACCCCTGCTTACTTCCTTTAGGGCCCCTGTCTTCTTTATCGTGTATTGCCACTTATTTTTCAATTTTCTTAATCAACCTATGTTGAAATTATTTAATTACTGGTATGCTGTTAAACTGTTTATGTCTCGCATGCGAATTCGGGCCTGCAGAATCATAGCCCTGTAGAATTTTCGCATGATGTCGAAGTTAGTTTACATGTATATTTCGATCCCAGACATTTTCACTGGTGGTCCGTGTTCCAAACATGTCCGTGAAATATATACCCCTTCTATCACATTTTTACATAGTAAAATGATACATACAGGGGTAAACACATTTTTTTTTAACTTTCACAGCTGAAAATTCGTTTGCATATTGCATGAGTACGTTTTCGCAGCAATGTTTTTTTTTTTTTTTTTTTTTTTTTTTTTTTTTTTTTTTTTTTTTTTTTTTTATCAGTGATCACTTTCATCACATTGAGCCCTGCTCTGGACAGAATGCTTACCTGGAAGGTAAACTTTTAGTTTAAGCAATTCACAGTGAGGCGTATTCTATTGTTTTCCGGAAATTGGTAATAAATTTCCACAAAATGTTTCTAAATTTTATCGCAGACACTATGAATCAATTTCCAAATTCAATGTTGGGTTAAAGACGTTTTTACGTGAGGACCTTTCTGAATTTTATGGTGACTTGGTTTACAAATTAAAGAAACTTATTGGAAGGAATGATTTTTTTTTTCTTTTCAGTTAAGAAAATCATTACACGATACAACCTCATAGGCTTTATAACTTAAATGTGATGCGACAGTTTGCATGCATAGTTATTAACCCAATTCATGCTTGATAACTATGCTGCCTCCTTTAATTGAACGCCGGTCGAGCGGGCGTCCGACCCAATGACGGCCCCACCTATTCACTTCAGTTGGTTGGAGCCACAGCTTCTTGTCTGTTGCTTGGCCCACCGTGGTTCAACCGGTATTTTTCTCTTGCTCCGGGTTTCCATAAGTTGTTTGGCGCTCAGGGATCTCCATCGTGTGTCTGTGAGTCCTCATTTTTTTTATTCATCTTGGTAGTTATCATTTGTTTTTCCATGATGATTCATTGACTTGTTAGAGATTCGCCACGAGGACAGAATAACTAATTAACTGTTGTGAACCACTGCTGAAACTGAGGGTGAGGTAAGGCGCCTGTAAAATCAGTTTAAGCCCCCCAGTAATTTTATATTACTGATCCTCCCAAGGCGGTTTTTACTTTTGTATGTTTTGGCGTTGAGTTTTTGTGTTGTTTGCACCTTATGGTATGTTTTCATATTTCACTTAAGTTTTGGTAACTGAGTGGTCGCCTATTGGGAAAGTAGCTGCTCACTTGGCTTACGATACGTTTTCTTAGTATAAGTACTTGACTGTTAATTTAGTTTTTTCCCACCTCGGTTTTTGCAGTGTGAATTTCTTTCTGACTGCGCCATTTCCTGATCATTGTCTTCTTTTACCTTTGAAAAAAAAAGGTACAAGTAGGCAAAGATCAGGAAAAGGCGCAATCAGAAAAAGATTTCCACTCCAAAAACCGAGATGGGGAAAAAACTGAAATAACAATCAAGTTCTCATACCATGAAAACGTATCGTAAGCCGAATGGGCAGCTATTTTCCCAATATGTGGCCACTCAGAACCATCTCGCTTTTTCTGGTAAAAGTAAAGTCATACTTGGCACATGAGTGTAAATCTTGATTCGTAGCCATTTCAGTTGTGCCTCTGGGATGACATTCATCTGTAAAAATCAAAGTGGTTCCATTTCGGTCTGATACTTTAGCTGACAGATGACTGTCTGATTTTTCAGTGAAATTGCTAATTGTTTTGGTTGTGATATCTACTTGTATTTGTGATTTGTGTTTTCCCGTTTCAAGTTCATTTTTGTTTCGTTTCCAGTAAAAACGGCATTGTTTTAAGGTTCATCTCAGTCTATAAAAAGTTTTTATCAGAACATAAAGCCAAATTGTAAGTACAAAGAGCTGTTTATCTCATGCATTTGACATTTCATTCAACCTGGTAGAATTGATATATATGGAAAATTCCCACCAAGGCTAAAAGGAACAAAAAAAACTAAATGACAATGCTCTTTTGGAGGAAACGAGGAAACAATATCAGAAAGATTCGTTGATTGGTTACTTGCGAGTATGACGCCAGAATATTAACGTCGCCATACTACAACGGAATTAGTTTACGTGACCCTTGTACCTTACGGTCTGCTATTTGTCTGGTGATTCACAGGACATTGACGTTTAGTGTGCAGAAGCAAACTCAAATGGCAAAAAAGACCATAGAATATCCAGTTTGAATAATTTATTTTGGATAATTTTGCCTGCACACATCTAACGCCAATGTTCTTTGTGTGATTGTCGTACATTCATTTAAGACTTGCTCATTTTCTTGTACAAGTTGTGGGAAAAAACCTGATCATCTATCATAAACGTAAAAGTAGGCAATGATCAGGGAATGGTGGGCGCAATCAGAAAGAAATTCCCACTCAAAACAAAACCCGAGGTGCAAAAAACGAACTTGACAATAAGGTACTTATACCAAGGGGACATATCGTAAGCCGAGTGATCAGCATTTACCCAATGGGCCCGAACTTAAGAGAATATCAAAACGTACTTAAGGTGCAAACAGCGCTAGCACAAAACTTCAACACCAAAACATATAACAAATAGAAACACAACGGAAGTATCGTCTTTGAACGATCAGTAATATAAAATTAGTTTCGGTTGAATCGATTTTACATGGTCATAGCCTCACTCTCAGCTTCTGGAGTGGTTTTACAACATTTAGTTTGTTGTTCGGTCCTCGTTGTGAATCTCTAACTACTGTTGTCAATGAATCATTAAGGACAAACAAACAGTACATTATCTTAAACTGAAAAAATGATACATAAACCAAGACGTAAAGCCAACGTGAATGCTCTAAGAAATTTTTGTAACATCTAATTGACCTTCCATTTAAATTGGTAGTTTTGATATAATATTATAAGGTAATGGAAAATCCTCTCATACCGTTTGGGCTCAAAGGCTCCACTCAAGCGACTTATTCGTCACTAAAGCCATGAAACGTGCTTAACTTGGTGCTTTCCTGATTGTTTTCAGCTAAAATGTAGTGCCAACACGTCAGTCCATACTAATGCGTCAAAAGGGGGTTAAAAATAAGTTCATGCTGCGGACATTGTTGATTTCATCCCTAGAGTTTAGCAACTAAGTAATTTCAAGTATCATATAGGTGCATGTACATATGTGAATTAACCGTTCTGGTAAAATGCATCTGCTATAGTTCTATTCTGTTTCCATTTTAAAAACCAGCATCAGTTTAACTCAATGCAAAAACTACTCTGGTGATGATAGTAGTTTAACAAACACTGATTCTGCGCATAGCTGTTTTAAGCCGTTTGCAATGTTTCGTTTTTCAGTAAAACAGCATTTATATTAGGGCTCAGCTTAGTCTGTATTTTTTTATCAGAATATAAAGCCAAACTGTAAGTACAAAGAAATGTTTGTCTCATGCATTTGACCTTTCATTCAACTTGATGTGATTGATATGTTTGTATATGGAAAATTCCCTCATGCTACCTGGCTTGATGTCTCCACTCAAGTGGCATACTTGTCACTGAAGCCGTGAAATACGAACGAATTGGTGTTGTTTTTTCTGTTGTGTCCAGACGTAAGTCCATACTGAAGCGATAGATATTAGTTCATTTTGCGGGCATTTCCAAGGCTAAAATGAACAAAAACAGAATCCAATGGCGACGTTCGTTTTGGAAAATGAGGAAACAATATTTTAGAGAATCGTTGATTGGTTATTTATGATTATGATGCCAGAATATTAATGTCGCCATACTTTACGTGACCCTTGTCCTTTATGGTCTGCTACTTGTCTGGTGCCTCACTGGACATGTATATTTAGTGTGCCTACGCAAACTGAAAGGGCAAAAAGCCACAGAATATCCGTTTCAGAACGAATTGCTCAGTCTATAGGGTTTTGTAGCTATTTGTATAATTTATCATGGATCATTTTGCCTCCAATGTTCTTTTTATGTCTGTCGTACTTCCATATATGTTTTTTTTTCTTCTATTTTTTCTTAATTCAGTTTACGTCCCTTTCAAGATTATTTCAGCTCATATGAGGCGGGGCCAATCATTAGGTGGACGAAAACGGGAGAACCCGAGAAAAACCACCTGGCACACCCGCAAGCAGAAATTGGCTTGTGTCACATGTGGCCAGTGCGTGCTCAAACCCAGACCAGACACAGCGGTGAGATGAACGAGTGATTAAGAAACAGCGTTCTTAACCGCTCGGCAACGGGGGCCGCGTACTTTCATATAAGACTTGCTCTTTTTCGTGTGCAAGTGGTGTGCAAGTTGTGAGAAATATATGGGGCCAGATGTTCAAAACTTCGTTACGTCATCGTTAAGACATCAACTCGTTAAGTAAATGCCGACTGAAAATAAGCAAAAAAAAAAGGTTATTTATAATAAGGTACAAATAAATACAAGGCGTAATCAGAAAGAAATTCACACTCCAAAACCCGAGGTGGGAAAAACTAAATTGACAATTAGGTACTGATACTTAGAAAACATATCGTAAGCCGAGTGAGCAGCTGATTTCCAATAGGCGGTCACTCAGTTACCCGAACTTAACTAAAACTATGAAAACGTTCATAAGGTTCAAACTGCACAAAAATTCGACTACAAAACACAAAACAAATAAAACCAAGACAGAAGTATCGCCTTGGAACGGCCACTAATATGTATAAGTAATATATAATATTACCATTTGAATTTTCTGTTTGTTTGTTTGTTTGTTTGTTTGTTTGTATTGAGGTTTAACGTGCCAGTCAACAAATTTTCAGTCATATTGGGACGAATCCAACGCTTCCTGAGTTTAACCAGTACCGTAGGGAGTTAATGTGTCTTGCTCAAGGACAGAACACGGTGACGCATGTGTCGATCGAAACCAAGACCTCTCGATTCGGAGTCCGACGCCCTACCACTACGCAACCGCATTCCCTCATTTAAAATTTTACTAACTATGTCGTTAATTTGAACGACTTGACCATGGTCATCTTTCTTTTATATCAAAACAGTGTTTTGTGTTATAAAAACTGAGATAAACATACACTATACATAAGTAAACCGTAATACAAGACGTAATCTGTAAAGCCAATATGTTAACCCATTCGCCCATCAGATCATTATCAATTGGGTTGATCCACCTTCTTTATTAGGGGCGTTAGGAGTGATTTTGAATGCTTATTTCCTTTTTTTAAATAAAATTCTTATACGCATACAGAACAGCCCCTGATGGGACGCCGCAACAGTGGCTTCACATCTAGGGCTATACTGTTTGCATATGCCCATTAAAAGTACACCAAGCATATGTGAGTTAAAAATTAGTTAACCTTCCATTCAACTTGGTAGGATTGGTATATGGATATGGAAACTCCTCTCGTACCGTTCGGCTCGAAGGCTCCACTCAAGTGACTTATGCGTCACTAAAGCCGTGAAATATAATTAACCTGGTTCTTCCCTGATTTCTATCACATAAAAAGAAGTGCATACACGTAAGTTCATACTAATACGTCAGAAGGGGATACGGCCTTTGAGTTCATGCTGCGGACTTTTTACTTGTATTATTTCTAGAGTTTATAGCAAGAAATTTAAGTATATGCATCTGCTGTTGCAGTAGTTCTATTCAACATTACGAAAACATGCCCATCAATATACAGAGATTGTAATTTAAAAATTAAAATTTTCAATGGATTTTTTTTTTGCTATTTTTCTTATTTTTGCTCAAAACATAGGTTGTGGGTACACGTTAGAACCGACTTGTTTATGTATACGTTGCTATATGTTAAATCCGCCTGATGAGTATAACGAAACTGGCCTCGGTAATAAAATAACGTAAAAATCCAGATGTCATTATTTTTTCTCTCTCTCTATATATATATAGGACTCACAAACTGGGCAAGTCCCACAAATTGGGCTAATCTTACAAGCTGGTCCAATCCCACATTGAGGGCTAAGTTTAGAGCCGATTGCCACAAGATGGATCTAATAAATAGCATGTAGAGCTCGTATCAGGAGTAACAACTTGATATAATTTATTATTAGCTCACCTGAGCCGTGTGCTTATAGTATACCCATGCTCCGTCGTCCGTCGTACTTTTCAATCATCTTCTTTTCTGAAACTGATTGGCCAAGCAAATTCTCCAAAACCAGAAGGCCTATGTTTTGAAACTTGGCATGAAGCATCAGGCAATGGACCTTTCCCTTTTTTACGCCAAGGTCAACTTAGGTCGCCCATGCATTTGGACGGAGAAAATAGGAAAAATGTCATTTAATGGCAGAAAACTTGCTAAGAATCAGCAAATGGACAGAAGAGTTATGCTTATGATAATATATAAGGCCCAGGGGGTTGTCCCCCCCCCCTGCCCTGGGGCTATATACATGTTTATGACCAAAATATTCTAACATGTTCTCTAAAACCACATGGACAATCAAAGCCAAACTTTATGTGGAGCATCCCCATAAAGAGTGAATGAAAGTTTGCATAAATAGTCATGGTCACATGATCAAGATGGCCACCATGGCTATAAATAACAGAAATCTTTAAAATCTTCTTCTTCAGAGCCAGGAGGTTATGATTTTGAAACTTGGCATGAAGCATCAAGGAATGGAGGTCTACAAAATTTACATAAATAATTACCCTGGGATGACCTTGACCTATTTTACGGCAAGGTCAACTTAGGTCGCCCATGCATTTAAATGGGGAAACAAACAAGTTTATTGGTATATATCTCAGGTCTCAGGTGAGCGTTTATGACCATTGGTCATATTGTTTGACAAATCACACACTAGAGTATAACCATTGTTTCGCAGATATTTACACACATTTATTTACAATTGATACCCGACATTACGCAAAATGCTAAGATTACAGTACTAAATGGGATAGTTGACGTAACGAATAATCAAAGAAAAGTCAAGTCAACCTAATCCATGTAATCAACGTAATGTCTTGGACAGAAAATTGGTCCAGTTTGTGTGAATTCAATATACATTTCATCCTAGTTTGTGGGATTGGCCTAGTCTGCGCGATTTGCTCAGTTTATGAGTCTCTGTCATAGAATAGTAGACTAGCTACTAGTCTGTAAAACATATAATTTTGATATGGTTACTGTTTTTTATTTTTATTATTTTCTCTATATTGAAATTTAAATTCAGAGTCTAGATAGTCTATCAATGAATTTGTCTCTAATCGACTTGGCTGAGTTTTACAAATCGAGTCCCATCTATAGACTAGACAAGCCACAGAGATTGAAAAAAAAATAAAAATAAAAAAATAAAATAAAATAAAAAAAAAAAAATAAATAAAAATGAAAATTACGAAAGGTATATTTCTTTATTTCTAAGCCATGGGCAAGGCTTATAGAATAGTTACACGAGCCTCTAATACTGTCTTTGAAGCAGGAGAAGTTTCGTTCCAATTGTCTATTAACAATCTATGTGCTTCATGCTTTGATCACACGCACGCCATGTTTATTACAAAGTTAACACTTTGAAAGTACAAAGCTGACACTTCAGGCGAGTTCGTGCGCTCGGCTGTGTGAAATTTGGCGTCGTTCTGGTTCTTCCATAAAGCTCTGTCTGGGTTTTGGAAAAGGTGTATTTGCATTTTATGGTTATGTTGAATTTGGCCAAATAATAATTACAAATCGTGAATATTGAGCACATCAAATATTACAAATATACATATCAAGGTTTACTCTATCGTTCTCATTTAGGCTTGTAATCAGGATAACATGGACGTGAAATGTGTACCCTTGCAAACCCCACCTTTAAGCCCGTTAGTAATTTTATATTACTGATCGTTTCAATACGATACTTCTGTAATGGTTCTAATTGTTTTGTTTTTGTGTTGAATGTTTGTGCTGTTTGCACCTCATGTACGTTTTCGTATCTTTAGTTAAGTTCGGGTAACTGAGTGGCCACCTATTGGGAAATAGCTGCTCACTCGGCTTACTATATGTTCCTTTGTACACGTACCTTACCGTCAATTTAGCTTTTTCCCACCTCGGATGTTGGTGCGGGGATCTCTTTCTGATTGCGCAATTTCCTAATCATTGCCTACTGTTACCGTTTTAATTAATGAAACGTGGATTACAGGGGTATACATTTTTTTTATTCTTGTTCCAAAACATAGAGTGTTGGTTCCCATTAGAACCGCCTCAGGCAGTTTTAATGTGTACCCACTTTCCATGTTCCGAGCCAAAGTATTAAACAAATCATTTTTTTTCCAATGAAAATTTCAATTTAAACATCTGATAAAGATCACTGCATTATCAGTTCCACATCTTTTACTCCGGCTTCATTTTTAGACAAGAAATCTTTTAAAGTCTAAAAACAAAAGAAAACTTGAAAACAAAATACAATTCAGAAAACAAATACTAAAGCATAAACATAATATGAATATTACGGTGGTATCTTTAGGACACGCAATAATTTTTTTAAGAAAAATATATGTCGTGCAAACGGGATATTAATTCGTTCAAACGGCATATTAATTCGAGCAAACGGGATATGAATTCGTGCAAACGGTTTATTAATCCGTGCAAACGATATATCAATTCGAGCAAACAGGATATCAATTCGTTCAAACGGGATATTAATCCGTGCAAACGAGATATTAATTCGTACAAACGACATATTAATTCGACATCTAATTCGAGCAAACGGGAAACGAATTCGTGCAAACGGTTTATTAATCCGTACAAACGATATATTAATTCGAGCAAACGGGATATCAATTCGTTCAAACGAGATGTTAATCCGTGCAAACGAGATATTAATTCGTACAAACGACATATTAATTCGAACAAACGGGATATGAATTCGTGCAAGCGGTATATTAATCCGTGCAAACGATATATTAATCCGAGCAAAGTGGATATCAATTCGTGCAAACGGGATATTAATCCGTGCAAATGAGATATTTATTCGTACAAACGACATATTAATTCGAGCAAACGGGATATGAATTCGTGCAAACGGTATATTAATCCGTGCAAACGACATATTATTTCGAGCAAATGTCATATGAATTCGTGCAAACGGTATATTAATCCGTGCAAACGATATACTAATTCGAGCAAACGGAATATCAATTCGTTCAAACGGGATATCAATCCGTGCAAACGAGATATTAATTCGTACAAACGACATATTAATTCGAGCAAACGGGATATGAATTCGTGCAAACGGTTTATTAATCCGTGCAAACGATATATTAATTCGAGCAAACGGGATATCAATTCGTTCAAACGGGATATTATTCCGTGCAATCGAGATATTAATTCGTACAAACGACATATTAATTCGAGCAAACGGGATATGAATTCGTACAAACGGTTTATTAATCCGTGCAAACGATATATTAATTCGAGCAAACGGGATATGAATTCGTTCAAACGGGATATTAATCCGTGCAAACGATATATTATTACGAGCAAACGGTATATCAATTCGTTCAAACGGGATATTAATCCGTGCAAACGAGATATTAATTCGTACAAACGACATATTAATTCGAGCAAACGGGATATGAATTCGTGCAAACGGTTTATTAATCCGTTTGGACGAGATAATAATTCGTTTGGACGAGATATTATGTCAGGAAATCCAAGTTGATCGATTGACCTTTTGGTGAACTTAAATTGGACCTGGTCTTATTTATTTATTGTACCAAAGTTTGATTGTTAGCTCAAACATTAATTTTACTGTGTGACCTAGAATTTTAAGTCTTCAAAACTGTATAAATTATTCATAATGATATCTGAACCTTAGTCTGACAAAACCAACAGTCCGGGTTTCCGACCAGGTCCGACTCAAAACGGGCTGTACAGCGACAGAATATAGCTAAGAAGCTTGAAATTTCCGATTTAGAAAGTAAAGGAATTTTACTATTCGTGTAGGGTAAACAATTAAAGACGCTGATCAGCTTCGTGGTTACCGTGAAGCCGATCTGAACGTTTATTTTCGCAGCGAAGCTGATCTGAACCTTTATTTTCGCATATGCATATTTCTGGTTTTCTCATGCAGTGGCCCATATCGCTTCATATCTCCTCATAACGCGGCAAAAATAAATACGGATAGATAAATAAATAAATAAATAAATAAATAAATAAATAAATAAATAAATAAATAAATAAGTACCTTTATTCGAACTAAGAATCTATCTATCTATCTATCTATCTATCTATCTATCTATCTATCTATCTATCTATCTATCTATCTATCTATCTATCTATTGCCGTCCATCCCTCTGTCTGTCCATCTATCCATCCATCCACCCACACACTCACGCAAAACCCATCCATCCATCAAACCATCCATCCATCCGTCGGTCCATCAGCGATTCCGATTCCGCTCCATGTCTTGAGCATTTCTTGGCCGATTTTCTTTAAACTTTGTGTAATAGTTGATATCATGAAGGAGTGATTGGGTAATTTTCCGTAAGTAAGTACAGAATTATAACCTTTTTTTATGCTAAAATTCCATTTCCGCGTTATATCTTTAGCGTCTTTAGGCCCATTTCCTTCAAACTATGCATAAGAATTGATATTGCGGAGGAGCATTATGGGATTGCAGATTAGTAAATTTTGCCCCTTAACTACAGAGTTACGGCCTTTGATTTATGTTCAAAATTGCGTTTTGCTTGATATCTTTTGAACAAATGTATGATTTTTGATAAAATTTTGTGGCACATACATTGACAAGATCTAGGCTTGGATGGTAGTATTTCATATTTTGTGTATTTTTAACAGAGCTATCACTGCATGAAAAAACGCGTTTAATTTGCCATAATATCAGAACAATACGTGATTTTTCAAATTTAATTGAATTTTTGTGAGTTTACATTGGAATCATATTTCAAATATACTTCTCGTTTACTTTAAGTTTAATGCAACGTAAACTGTTACAGTTTACTGCGTTTATGTGCAAATTATACTCAAACAAAACGTGAAGTCTAAAGAAAGTAAACGTAAATTATATGCCTTGTAAACGTGGAATTGTGTCAGCTTAAATTCATACAAAACTTTGAGTTTAATTTGACATATTTACATTTTTATTGCAATCGCCCCAGATGAAAGGATCTTTCTTGATGTTCTTCATTTCCCAATGAAAAACATTAAGTCACGTGATCATGAGGCCACGCCTATAGGCGGGGCGACATCAAAACCCATCCAGTGACGTTGTTTGTTTACTCTTGTTGTCGTGACGTTGGTCGCGTATCGCCATGACGTTAGGCGCGAAAATTTGACGTTTTGGCTGTTCCAAAATTACGTTAAGTCGGATTAAATGTCAAATAACATGAAAATGAGCGGTGATATGTGCAATTAAAAATCTGATACTTGATTGATAATATAAAATGTAAATATAAGTATTGAAATTCAGATTTTAGCTTTCACTGGATGATGAAAAACATTAGCTGTTTTAATGTCTCCGAGAAGCCCTTCGGGCTTCACAGACATTAAAACAGCCTAATGTTTATCATCATCCAGTGAAAGCTAAAATCTGAATTTCAATCCTTAAGGGTAAACATTACTATTGTTTATGAGCACACTGTTTGCGCAACGTCGGAATTTATTATGTGCATGTTACGCGTAGTTTTAACGTCGTTTTGTTTTGATTCTTCAATGACGTTGCAAGCTGTAGAATCTTTTTCTGTTTGTTTCTGCATAATCAAGTCCTAAAGCGGGTATACATATTGCTCATTTTTATTTTAAAAGAAGTTCTGTGGCAATTGATATACCCAAATTCGTGTATAAGGTTAATTATATGTGAAAAACGTTCATTTCGCTGTTGATGACGTTGCATAGATATACGCGACGTCAGTGCAACGTTTGGCGTTAAAACGAAAAAGGCGGGAATATTGAACGTTTTTTCTATTTATCTTCCAACGCAACCCGGTAACCCCCACTTTTTATTTGAACGTTTAAATGGTTACCACATTTCCTATCTGTTGGTATAATTTAATCAAAATCATATGCGTAGTTTAGGAGATATCGCAAAAATACATACTTTTTCCAGGTGTGAAAAGATGGCGGGAAAGTTAATTTTGCATGTAATCTTCTCAGTTTAAGAGCAAATAGTATCAAAATGTAAGAAAATAACACTCATCGTGTGTTGAAGTTGTTTTTGCAGTAATAACATATATATTAAAACACATGTCCGCTACGAGTGCGATTTTCTGAAATGCACGAGAAACATCCAAAAAGTTCTGATACCATGGAAACGAGGCCGGTGACTCCCCACTTTTATATCGATTTTAGTCCAGGGATACAATTATCTTGAAGCATAGGAAGTTTCATGAAAATCATATGTGGGGATGAAATAGTAATGTTTCCCTTTAAGTAAACTTGACTTAAATTTGACAATGATACATGCATAATCGTAATTGGCGAATAATGTCTTATGCAATATAGACGGAAAAAATAAAGTGTTTAAACAAAAGAAGGAAAAGGAGAAAATGAAAAATTAAAAAAAAAAAAAAAAAAAAAAAAAAAAAAAAGGAATTCACAGAGGGATTCGTCGAACCCACCGCTTTTGCGGATTTCCCTTTTCCGCGCTATCCTGTCCCACTCTGCATCCCCAGTCTTTCCAGACCCAGGTTCCAAGTCCGTTTTCGCACCGGCCTAAGCAAGGAATTATACCAGCGGACCTTAGAGTGAAAGAACAAGACATGTAGGTGATTGGAGGGTGAGATACAACACATTAAACATTATACCCTAACATTCCGCCATATCAACAGTTAGTAGAATCGGTGAAATTTAAGATAATAAGCTTTCTCTTGTTAGGGTCTAAGTTTGACGAAATTTACGAAGATCAAAAACTACAAGTTTTATAGCATTTAATTTTTTCACTGCACACATGAGTAGTAATGGTGGGCACTATGGCCACATTTTCTGAAAACTTATGGTCACGTTTTTATGGCCACGCTTCAAATAAGCGTAGCGCTAGAAGCGTGGCCATAAAAACGTGGCCATAAGTTTTCAGAAAATGTGGCCATAGTGCGCACCCTGGGTCTCAGTTTTAAAAATGAACTAGCTAAGTTGCATGTGTAGGTAAGTATCCTTGAGTTAAGACAAGCCTGCACATCTGCTCATCTGCACATCTGCTCATCTGCACATCGCTCATTTGCTCATCTGCACATCTGATCATCTGCACATCTGCTCATCTGCACATCTGCTCATCTGCACATCTGCTCATTTGCACATCTGCACATCTGCTCATCTGCACATCTGCACATCTGCTCATCTGCACATCTGCTCATCTGCACATCTGCACATTTGTACATCTACACGCCTACACATCTTTAGAGACTATGACATAACTGACATAGTCAAGTTTTTCTGTAGGTAAGTTCCATTACGAAATTAAGAAAGGGCCTTTTTTCCTCTAGTGTTCCTGGGTAGACGTATTTGATTTTGCAGTAACATTCACATCTACACAAACATAGAAACTTCAAGTAAAATGCCCCTGTGTTTTATTATTATTCACAGATAAGTACAGGTCATTAAAACTTTATATAACTGAAGCTTTCAAAGATGATTAAAATTTGTGAATGGAAATTTGCATATGGAAATCCATTCTCATATCAAAAATAAGAAAAAAGTTGCAATTATATTACTGAATGTAATATTATTTACTTAAATATCACATTTTCTAATTAAAAAGAAATAAGTAAACACATTTTTGCTTGAATATGCACAGAAAAGTTTTATTAATTTTATAGTTGATATATTTTTACGTTCAAGGGGAACTATCGATATTGGTTTTTTCTGAGAAAAACAAAAGTAGGTTAGCATTTTCAGAAAATTATAAAACTGAAAGTAGATGATTTTCGGAAAATGACACATGAATGAAAATCGACAAAAGATGATGTCATATACAGTTTTGCATTTAAATCAAACTGATATAAAGCATTTGCATTTCTGAAGTTATCCATTCACTCAAGTAGTACTGGCACATTCTGTAGTTCTTCAAACATGAAGGATTTTTACATGACATTACTAAGTGACAGTTCTATGAACATGTTCCCATCAAATAAACAGTCTGAATTTACTGTAAGATTGGATCATCCTATTAAAATTGACGTGGAAAGCTGGGAGGTTGCCTTGGTTGAAATTGCAACACCATCTGAAGTTCTTAACATAACAGAAGAAAACAACTATTTCTTTTTGACTTTCCTAGACCAATCCAGTTTACGCAGAGTTGGAAATCAAAACATCACAGAGATATGTAGCAATGAAAACGGCTGCTATAACTTCAAACTAACAATTCCAACTGGAAATTATGAGTCACATGAATATCTAGCTGAAGAAATGCAGAGCTCCATTGACAACTTTGAAAAAGGCATACTGAAAAAATTCAATGCTCACATTACTATGACATATGATCATTTGAGTCAACGTTTCAAAATATCAGCCCAAAACGAACGGCTGGTTAGGATAATATTCCCAAAACAATTTGCTCAGATCTTAGGATTAGATTCATCATTAGTCGAAAAGCCTATAGGAAATGAGCAAAATGTGTTTAAGTTCAATGCAAAGTTGAATCACAATTTTAGCAACTTCTATGTTTATTCTGACATTGCAAGTTTCACTTTTATTGGTGATACTGTAGCACCTATTTTACGAGTTGTTCCATTTCAAAGTAAATCAGATTCATATTTCTTCTATAAAGAATTTAAAACTCTGCACTATGTTTCTGTTTCAAAATCTATTGTAGACCAAGTGAACATTACATTAAAAACAGAAAATGGTATGATTGTTCCTTTTGTAACAGGCAAAACTATTTTAAAATTACACTTTCGTAGAAAGAAAAACTAGTATAAATACAATCTAAGAGTTTGTAAAATTATCAGTTTTGTACAACACGCTTAAGAGACTTCTTTAGAAAAACAGACAAAACAATCCTGCAAGGCTATGGAAGAATCTAAGAAAACACCTGTGACACAGAAACCGAGTGGATCTCATGCAAGTTATGCACAGATCAGAAACCTTATGAAAAGGTTGAATACAGCTTTGAGTAAAAGGCTTAGAGAGGGCAGACCATCGAAGTATTGCAGAGTGTGTCGGGCTGAACTGTTAAAAGAACTGTCAGAGAAAAAGAAGACATCAACAGCTAAACGTCAGAGGATTACAAAGAAACCCAATCTGAGAAGAACTAGAACAAAACCAACTCCAGCGATGGTATAAAAGAGACAGACTCAGGATGAATCTCAGTATTCTTCGACTAACCAGCTATGGGTCGATATCAGTGCCATCAGTGCGATCGAGTATTTGCCAGATCATTCAATTTGAGAAGACACAAGGACAGTGGTATCTGCAGAGGTGCTCAGGCTAACATGTTAGACAGTGATGAAGAAAGTGTTATGTCTGAAAGAAGATCACTGGACGATGGAAATGACATCTTCAGAAAACCTGATCTTGAAGATGTAGAAGAAGTCGATGAGGAAGAAGAGGATGAAACTGAAGAAAGTGAGGAAGATGAGGAAGAAGAAGATGAAGAAGAAGATGATGACGATGAAGAAGAAGATAATGATGAGGATGAGGATGATATTGATGATGATGACGAGGAGGAGGAGGAACCTCAGAAAATAAAACCATGGGATGTTTTGATGAACATAACGACAGATAAGATGCAAGACATTTTCAACGAAACGGTTGAAAAGGCCCTGCATGAAAATCCTGGCAAAGACGTACAAGAGGCTGAAGAGATAGCATATGATGAACTAAAGCCAAAGTATCTGTCAGAGTTCGTATCCCGCTACAAGTATCTGACTGATCTCTCAGCTGCACTTAGAAAGGATCCAGTCAACAAGAAAATACAGGAAACAGCTAAACGATTGAGGGATGAAGAAGATTATGACGAGGACGAATCAAGACTGTATGCCATCAAGAAACGAAAATTCTTGATTGAGAAGAAACTGAATGACTATGACCCACCAAGCTACGAAGTGGCCGAGGAACAGACATCATTGTTGCCACATAAAACACATATGAACAGTATTAACAATAAACCAAAGAGTAGCTATATTCAGGGGAAACACTTGTAAACGAGAACAGAGGGACGGTCCTAATCCTCTGTTTCATCGTGCATTCATAGTTAGCGGGACAAATAAAATTGTTGAAAATGTTACTTAGTCTTGGGTTTTTATTTCTCCTCTCAGGAGGTAGTAGTAAAGGGTTTAAAGTTTGACAATAACTAGCTGAGTTTTTGACGCTTATCAATGTTCTCGAGATACGAGAACATTGAAAAGCCTCAATATATTAGGAAGACGCTGTAAAGTTATGCATTTTGACTAGTTGAGGTCTTGAGATACAAGATCAAGAGACAGTGAAACGCATACCACTTTACAGCCTCTAAGGAAACTATAGAGTCATGCCTCTAACAGAGTTGAAGTCTTGAGATACAAGACTAAGACACTCTTCAGACGCATTCAGCTGTATAGCAACTGAAATCTACATACCCACACAAATGCCCTCATCCCATACAAGTCCAGCAAGTGTCACAATGTGACAAGTCTACCCAGGAACACTAGAGGAAAAAGGCCCTTTCTTAATTTCGTAATGGAACTTACCTACAGAAAAACTTGACTATGTCAGTTATGTCATAGTCTCTAAAGATGTGTAGGCGTGTAGATGTACAAATGTGCAGATGAGCAGATGTGCAGATGTGCAGATGAGCAGATGAGCAGATGTGCAGATGAGCAGATGTGCAGATGAGCAGATGAGCAGATGTGCAGATGAGCAGATGTGCAGATGTGCAGATGAGATGAGCAGATGTGCAGATGAGCAGATGAGCAGATGTGCAGATGAGCAGATGTGCAAATGAGCAGATGTGCAGATGAGCAGATGTGCAAATGAGCAGATGTACAGATGAGCAGATGTGCAGATGAGCAAATGAGCGATGTGCAGATGAGCAGATGTGCAGATGAGCAGATGTGCAGATGAGCAGATGTGCAGATGAGCAGATGTGCAGGCTTGTCTTAACTCAAGGATACTTACCTACACATGCAACTTAGCTAGTTCATTTTTAAAACTGAGACCCAGGGTGCGCACTATGGCCACATTTTCTGAAAACTTATGGCCACGTTTTTATGGCCACGCTTCTAGCGCTACGCTTATTTGAAGCGTGGCCATAAAAACGTGGCCATAAGTTTTCAGAAAATGTGGCCATAGTGCCCACCATTACTACTCACATGAAATTTTCAAGCCGTTTACTTGGAGTTTAAGAGGTACAACAACTTCACATTTTATCTATATTTTAAATTTGATTTTTTTTTTACAAACGAATTGTTGCATTATATCAGGAATATACTGTAAGTTTAATTGTCCCAACAATTTCACATTTTATTTTTCTTAAATCTTAATTAAATCTTAGACGTCATATTATTTCTAATTTAATGCATGCTTATACGCAGGTAAACGTGGAATAGAAAGCATAACAAAATGTTTAAACAACGTCAAGTTTTGTGTAACCTAAAATTTGAATTAAATCTAAAACTCCGAGTTGTATGGAAATTTACGAAAATGTAAACTGGCTTAAACGCGTTTTTTCATGCAGTGTATTGATTTTTTCTTTTTTTTTTTTTTTGAAAATGACTTTTATCCTATATTTTCAGTTTAAAAAGCACACTTTTTAGTAATTTTGTACATAATTGTACTTTTATTAATAAGATACATGTTGAGAAAACCACATTCGTTTGTTTTCTGAAATTTTTAGCCTGAGTTAAGTCCCTTGAATAATGTAAAGTGTAAGTGTTGTAACACTACAATATTTCTTCAGATGAAAAGAATGGGTTCATCTTAATGATCATAGTTTTCTGATTTGATTTCTGATTTTATTCTGAATTTCAATGTGGTATTCTGTACATTTGTAGTGAATGGATTTCCCTGGGGGGGGGGGGGGGGGGTACCATGCATGCCTGCAGGGCTTTTTATTTTCTTTCTTTCTTTTTGCTTGGCGCGACAGCGTCAAGCAATTGAAACGGAACGAGGATTTCTCCTCAATCTGTGGGGTTTTTCCTCCAATCTGTGGGGTTTCCCTTTGACATCCAGGGGCCTGGTTCCAGTCGCTATGTTTTGCTACACTTCTTGTATAATATAAAGCAATTGAAGACGGAAACCAGACTTGCTCTCCGCCGTTTTTATTAGGACTTGTGGGAAGAATGACGTACTTGGATCTAACGTTAAATATTTAGTTGGCGTTCTGGACGGATAATGCTAAAACCTGGAACTTTGTCCTAGGTCCGACCAAGTACGAAAGCTTGAAATCCACCGTAGCGAGGAAGTGTTCTTGACCGATGCGATCCATCGAGCTACCGAAAAACTCCACAAACCTACGAAAAACCACAACACACGGACAAATAATGGTATATACAGACTAGCCAAGCGTTCCTTTTAACAAGGAAAATTTATTATATATATATTTTCATTGGATGAAAAGTAAGAGTGTCCAAAGGTCGCTTCTGTCAAATCCGCGCTCAATTATATTAACTTATACTACAAAAATTTATTTAAATTTTCCTTGGATGAAAATGCTCTGGATTTGGATTACCTCTCTTCATCCACAAAAACTTCAATAGTCTGAAATAAGCGTCACATAATTTCACTATACATCATGAAAACATGAATGTATACCCCACTAAACCCCACTTTTGAATAGTTAAATTGTGGTATGCAGGGGTATACATATTTTTCTTATTTTTGATTTTTGTTCTAAAACATAGATTGTGGGTACTCGTTAGAACCGCCTCGGTGAGGCGGTTCTAACGTGTACCCACAATCTATGTTTTGAGCAATTATAAGAAAAATAATAATAAAAAAAATCTAGAATTTATTATTAGTACAGCTGAAACAATGCTGTATATTGCATGGACTGGTTTTCGTAATGAGAATGTTGAATAATGCCAAGTTAGATTGCGTTTGCGTTTGTGATGTTTGTCATCAGGATAACATGTTCGTGTAATGTAACGCCTCGCCGAGACGGTTCTAATGTGTACCATAATAAGAAAAATGTCAATTTTTTTATCTAAAAATTTTGGATTTTTACTACTGAAAACCGTATATTGCATAAAATAGGTATACCATTTTTTACCCAAAGTTTAGTATATTAGTATATAAAAAGGGGTTTAGTTGGGTATACATTTCACGGATATGTTTGCGTGATGAAATGCGCATCACAACTCATGTGGATCATTTATATAAGTGCCCTGTTAAAATTTGAGCCTATTTAATTTCGGATACTGAATGGCCACGTTTAGATCAATAAAGCCTAGGTTACATTTACCCCGATCATCGTACGATTTTTCGGTCTGCGATTTTCTCTACGATTTTTAGACATCGTAGGAGATCGTGGAATACGACGTATGTGTTAACAATTCATACGGGCATCGTGCGATTTTTTGATCTGCCATTTGTCGACGTTCTCATACAAAAACGCAAGGCGATCGTACGGCAGTCGTATGTCTCCGCAGATAGTACGTAGATATCGTACGGATCCCGTGCGTTGTCCGTACGGAGTCCCTATACGTTGTGATACAAAACGCAAGGAGGCCGCACGGTAGTCGTAGGGTCTCCGTAGACTGTTAGATAATATCGTACGGAGTCCCTTGGACTTCTGACTGATGCCTTGGTTACATTTGGCCTACGATTAGCTTGCGATGATCGTACGATGCCATTTTTTGCATTTTCGTGCGGCCTCCGCAGGGTGACCTTACGATGTTTCTACGATTCTACGACTTCCTACGATCTCCGTAGCCTCTACGATCTTGTAATAGTCTGCACTATTACAAATTTTAAAATCGTAAGACCGTAGACCGTAGACACGTCGTAGGGCATTATACGGGCACCGTACGGATACCCTGCGATAATCGAGCGGTCACCGCACGATATTTTTTTATGATAATTTGGGAACAAAAATCGTACAGCGATCGTAGGGAGGCCGCAAGGGGTCATGCCTAGTAGGTTACATTTGCCCCGATCATTGTACGATTTTTCGGTCCGCGATTTCCCTAAGATTTTTTAAAAATCGAATGTGATTATGGGCTACGACGTAGGTGTTTACAATTCATACGGGCATCGTTCGATTTCTTGTTCTAGCTTTCTTCGATGTCCTGAGTCGGAACTGTTTGGAGATCGTAGGGAAATCAAAGGGTCTCCGCACACTTTAAGTTGAAATCGTACGGAGCCCGTGCGATGGCCGTGAGGAGTCCTTACGATTTCTTGCGGTCTCCCTACGATAGCCGTACGATGTTAGGTGTCCGTACGATTTTCATAAACTTGTGATATAACCGTACGGATGCCGCACGATCACCCTAAAGGTCTACGATTATCTTATTATTTTAGTCCCCAAATTATCATAAAACCGTGCGGTGACCGCACGATCATCGCAGGGTTTCCGTAAGGCGCCCGTACGATGATGCTACCTACGACGTGTCTACGGGCTACGGTCTTACGATTTTTAAAATTTGTAAAAGTGCAGACTACTACAAAATCGTAGAGGCTACGGAGATCGTAGAAAGCCGTAGGAAGTCGTAGGAAGCCGTAGGAAGCCGTAGAATCGTAGGGGCATCGTAGGGTCACCCTGCGGGGACCGCACGAAAATGCAAAAAATGGCATCGTACGATCATCGCAAGTTAATCGTAGGGCAAATGTAACCTAGGCTTTAGATCTGAGCGGGATGGGGACAGGGGTCGGGGTATTTTTTATATATTTATTTATTTATTTTGAGCCGCGTTAAAAGAATAACATTATTGTGGATTCCGACCACTTCCACCGCGCTGTTCATCCACAACAGTTGACTAGATGCTAGATATGTGTGATTAATAAAGTAAAAGTATTGTTCTACATGTACTTGAGTAGCGAAAACAAAGGAGATGTGATGAGATGAGCCACTGCATGAGAAGACCAAAACGAAAACAAAGATGCAGCTCAGCTTCGCGGTTACAGATCAGATTCGCGGTAACCGCGAAGCTGATCAGCGCCTTTTTTTCCCTACACGGATAGTACAATTCCTATACTTTCTAAATCCTAACTTTTAAGCTTCTTAGCTTTATTTAAGAAATAGATCAGCTCTAGCAGTGAATTGTTGAGTAATAATTCACTGTTTGGAGGTCAGTTGTAAAGAAGATCAAATCACGAGCGCGTAGCGCGAGTGATTTATCTTCTTACAACTGACCGACAAACAGTGAATTATTACTCAACAATTCACGCACTTGAGCTGATCTATTTCGATTCTAACACACAATAAACGGAATAAATGTTGCTGAAACCGTCGATATCGTTCAGCTTTCCGCCATTGCATTGCAGATATCCCGCCAAATATTTGACTGTAATGCTGGTATTTACACACACTTATTACGTTTGTTGTGCGCTAAAACGACGTTTCACCGTCTAACGCTGCTTTCTGGGATAGCTGACGTCACAAATGCCGCAAAGTAATGTCACGCTTATTCGCCCAGTGAAATTGTTGCACAATATAACACGTTTTTTACCATTGGCTATATAGGCGAGGTGTGTTAGAATCTGTCGTTGTACATCCCGTTGTGTCGGACCTGGTCGGAGAGCCAGATTGTTGGTTTTGTCACACAAAGGCTCATATATTAATTCGTCATGAATATATAATACATTTTGAAGATCATAATTCGTAAAGTCAACATTCTATAGGTCACGGAGTAAAACTATTACGGTGGTGCTAACAATGAAAATTCACCTTCACCAAAAGGCCAATCGATCACATTACGAAAATTTGCCCATGCAATATAAACAGAGAATTTTTTCAGTTGTAAAAAAAATAAAGTTCACCAGAAAAATATTGATATTTTTCTTATTTTTGCTCAAAACATAGACTGTGGGTACATGTTAGAACCGCTTCGCCGAGGCGGTTCTAACATGTACCCACAATCTATGTTTTGGAGTGGGGTTTGAGGGGGTACACATTTCACGGACATGTTTTCCTGATGGTTTGTTTTCCCGACATAGATGTCGTTTGAACGGATTAATAATCCGTTTGCACGGATTAATAAACCGTTTGAACGAATTGATATCCCGTTTGCTCGAATTAATATATCGTTTGCACGGATTAATATACCGTTTGCACGAATTCATATCCCGTTTGCTCGAATTAATATGTCGTTTGTACGAATTAATATCTCGTTTGCACGGATTAATATCCCGTTTGAACGAATTGATATCCCGTTTGCTCGAATTAATATATCGTTTGTACGGATTAATAAACCGTTTGCACGAATTCATATCCCGTTTGCTCGAATTAATATGTCGTTTGTACGAATTAATATCTCGTTTGCACGGATTAATATCCCGTTTGAACGAATTGATATCCTTTTTGCTATATATTATATCGTTTGCACGGATTAATAAACCGTTTGCACGAATTCATATCCCGTTTACTCGAATTAATATGTCGTTTGTACGAATTAATATATCGTTTGAACGGATTAATATCCCGTTTGAACGAATTAATATCCCGTTTGCTCGAATTAATATATCGTTTGCACGGATTAATAAACCGTTTGCACGAATTCATATCCCGTTTGCTCGAATTAATATGTCGTTTGTACGAATTAATATCTCGTTTGCACGGATTAATATCCCGTTTGAACGAATTAGTATCCCGTTTGCACGACATATATTTTTCTTAAAAAGATTATTGCGTGTCCTAAAGATACCACCGTAGAATATCGATTTGTCAGGCTTTTTAATTAAGAACCTAATCAACTCTGCGACCGTATTTGGTTACGCACAATTGGGAGACATGTGAAAATCAATTAATTACCACCAAAAAAAAAAAAAAAACATACAGTCTGAAAGCAGATTCTAGATGAAAAGGCTTATGAAAGCCCCTTTCGTTTATATGATCACAAAAATACATGTATATAAACATTCTGCATATCGAGAACGCTTTAATTATTTCATAAGGTTAGCACGTATTTTACACGTTTTGAATAATTTAGATTCGTTCCTCAGTAGCTTGTATACCTACCACTGTATACACTTGGTTGCATAAGGACGATGTGGTTTAACAAACGCCGATATTTCATGACGAAAACATTGAACCCCATTTTATATAGCAAAACTGGGGTATGCAGGGGTATACCTATTTTTCTTATTTTTGCTCCAAGATATAGATTGTGGTTACTCGTTAGAACCGCCTCGCCAGCGGCGTCCCATCTGGGGCTATTCTGTTTGCATAGAGAAATTTCATCGAAAAAAAAGAATAAAATTTAAAAATCACTCCTGACGCCCCTAAAAATATAGGTGGATTCATCCAAATGCTTAGAATGGGAAAATCCATTCGTCAAATATGGGTTAATACAGCTCCTCATCGTTTCTTACTTTACACATGAAAAGAATCTCCTACTTCATGTATGTACAGATAATATGTATTTTGTTTTGTCTTTTATCCATGTGACTTTTTTTTCCTGTGACTTTTTTTCCTGCGACTTTTTCTCGTGACATTATTTCTGCGACTTATTCCGTCTAACCACTGGATACCTAATTACCTCAAAGCAGAGTAACGAGGTATATACCACAAGAAAGCTGCTCTGAGCGATGCAGAAATTGTTTTCAGTTTAAATTATGTTTTGCTTTGATCCGGAAAAGAATCAAATCAGAATTTTCAGTAATATTGCGAATAGAGAAACAAAAACATTAGCAATGGCAATTTTTACAAGCTATTTATTTAGCATTTTCATTATCTTAACCGTATGGCGGTCCTAAAAAGTCTTCCCGTACATCATCCATAGTGCAGATTATATTTTCCATTTGGTTTTTGCATTCAATTATTATCGCTTTAGAATCATGTTCTAACCAACGTTTAACTTATTTTATACTAGTCTTTGTACGACTGCGCTGTTGAAAGATGCAAAATTACAGTAATTCTCTTTGGCTCCATATTGTCAAATCTATAGGGTCACTGAAGAGACTTAACTCATTTAAGCCTGGCGTCCTTTTTATGGGACATTGGCAAACAGAATAGCCCCAGATGTGACGCCGCAGAACGCGGCGTCCCATCTGGGGCTATTCTGTTTGCTTAGAGAAAATTCATTGAAAAATGGAATAAAAATTCGAACTCACACCTAACACCCTTAAAAATGAAAGTGGACTCACCCAATTAATAATGATGGGAGAATCTATTCGTCAAATATGGGTTAAACACCGAAACCGCGGTATGGCCCACCCCTGTCTCATTATTTTTATTTTTATTTTTATTCATTATCATAACGATTCTTTTATACATTCATGTAACTGTGAGAGCCATAATCTTTCACTGGGCAATGTTCATAATCAACGGGTATGCTAAGAACCGGACAAATTACGTATGTTGTATATCTTATATCAGCCAAGTTTTATAACAGCTTTCGACAGAAGGCTTAGGCTACCTATATGGCTTTCATAGACTTTCGATGAACATACTTTGATGATCTCATTCGTATAAGCTGTCCACAATGTACTTTAACCTAAAAAAAAGTCAGTATATCTTTTTTCATTGAAAGCATGCTAAATAAAAGTAAAACAAGCGAATTCACAGAATTTATGTCCCCCGCCCTGATAATTTAGTTACACAAATATAATCTTAGAATATATTATTATATATAACCATCAAACCATATGCACTTTCTTAATGTTAATGCCCGAAAACGACTAAGTTCAAATTTCGAAAAACCGATAAGAATCAAAGTGAGGACTATATCCAACTCATATGCACCTTCAAAGCATGGTAAAGACATCTGTAAAGTTTCAAAAGAATAAGAATAAAACTGTAAGGTACATACTACTATATGGGGGCGGAAGGACGGACTTACGACATACGGACGTACGAAAGGACGGACAGAAGGAAGGACAGAAAGCCGAAAACTGTCCCGCCACAAATCACCATTGCAAAAGGGAAGCAACAGTTCTCAAATTGCCTGATTAACATCGCAGAAGTTACATCCTCGTGATGCATGTCCAAATATATATTTGATATCAGATTTTCTTTACGCCAGATGATAACGGTTAATATATAGAGAGGTTGAGAAAAGTTAACGTGTACGGGTACGGGTACGTGAAGGACAGCTCTTGATCAAATTCAGTATTGCAACATTAGGTTTCCATCCCCTGTCCTCTGGCTCCATGGTCTCTTACTGTATGATTGGACCACCATGCTCCATATCCTGGCTTGGTTCCCACCCATAATGTGTTGCCCATACAAGGTACCCACTGTCTATTCACATTCATTGTCAAAATGCCCAAAACGACTTAGTTCAAATTGCGAAAAAAGTAATAAAAATAATCTGAGGATCATATCCAAACCACATGCACATCTTCAAAGCATGATTAATACATCTGTAAAGTTTCAAAAGAATCGGAATAAAACTGTAAGAGAGGTTGAGCACACAAGGTACCCACTGTCCATTCATTTTCATTGTCAAAATGCACGAAAAACGACAACGTTCAAATTGCAAAAAGTGAGAAATTAATCTGAGGATTATATCCAAACAATATGCATATCTTCAAAGCATGGTAAAAAAAAGGTACAAGTAGGCAACGATCAGGAAAAGGCGCAATTAGAAAGAGATCCCATCTCCAAGAAAAACGAGGTGGGAAAAACACTAAATTAACAATCAGGTACTTATACCATAAAAACACATCGTAAGCCGAATGAGCAGCTATTTTCCCAATAGGTGGCCACTCAGTTACCAAAACTTAACTAAAGATATGAAACCTACATAAGGCACAAACAGCACAAAAATTTTAACACCTAGACATAAAACAAAAAGTATCACAAAAGAAGTATCGCCTTGGAACGATCAGTAATATAAATTACTGGCGGGCTTAAATCAATTTTAAAGACATCTGTAAAGTTTCAAAAGAATCGGAATGAAACTGTAGGAGGAGTTGTGCACACAAGGTACATACTACTATAGGGGGACGGTAGGATGGTCCTACGGTTATATGGACTTACGAAAGGACAGAAAGACGGAAGGACAGAAAGCCGAAAACTGTGTCCCGCCACTTTTTTTCGAAAAGGCGGACGACAAAAAAAAATAATCATGGCAAAAGGGAAGCAACAGATCTCAAATTGCTTGGTTACCATCGCAGAAGTTACATCCTCGTGATGCATGTCCAAATATATATTTGATATCAGATTTTCTTTACGCCAGATGATAACGGTTAATATATAGCGAGGTTGAGAAAAGTTAACGTGTACGGTACGGGTACGTGAATGCCAGCTCTTGCTCAAATTCAGTATTGCAACTCATGTCCTCTGGCTCCATGGTCTCTTACTCTAAGATTGCACCACCATGCTCTATAAACTGGGTTGGTTCCCACCCATAATGTGTTTCAGTTTTTTTTCGATTTCAAGTACAGGGATTGCTTTTAAATTATGGCAGTTCCTCATCATTCTTACTTGAAGCAAGATAATTACGAAAAAGTCACTAAAATAAAGTTACTGGGGGAAAGTCACAGGAAAACAAAAAGTCATAAGAATAAAAAAAACGGAGTGGCTATTACCAGTTAACTGGTAATAGCGATTTTACGTTAAAATGGCTGCTGCCAGTTGACTGGCAATAGCGATTTTACGTTAAATTGGCTGCTGCCAGTTGACTGGTAATAGCGATTTTACGTTAAATTGGCTGCTGCCAGTTGACTGTCACCAGTCATTTTTACGACAAATCGCTGCTGCCAGTCAACTGGATATAACAATTTTAACATAAAATAGCTGCTGCCAGTTGACTTTCATATTTTACAAATTATTATTTGTACATATATGAAGTAAAGACAATGTAAGAGTGGTCAAAATATTAGTAAAAATGTATAAAATGAAAGGGTATCTACACAATTTACATTTCTGTGTTGTTAAAAGTGTCCCATTTTAGTTCAAAGCATGTATATTATGCTTGTAGAGGTCTTCTTGGCTTCCGTTTTGGATTCGTAAACCAGTGTGTCGCGTGTTCGATGCATAATTTCGGATTTCTTAATTATTTTGAATGAGCCTTTTTTTTTTGAAGCTAGCACTTATCTCACTTGACTTAGACGCCCACTTTGCATTCAGTGTAACATGTTACATGTTGGTATACATTTATTATTATTCCCATAATTTGCCGACATTGAGCGCTGGTCTATCTAGTGCATGTACATGTAGTTTATGACTTGCTTTTTGCATTGTTGCAACAATGCAAATTTACAAAGTTCAAGCCTCTGTAATGCACCAGCCTGACCCCGAACGTGTTAAGGTCAATGGGTCTTTCTAAAAATGTGCAAAAATCTGTTCGATTCCGGAATTGTCCCTGCTAACAGTAGGAATCGGGACAAATTAAGAATCTATTATTTTCCTTGCACAAAGTAGGTTAGGGGACAAAAGTAGGAATAATATCTCTTCTTAGAGCGTTTCAAGCTACAATATACTTCTCTGAATATTATTGCCTTTTCGTGACTGCTCTGTTGTCATTTTAGTGGTTTGCATTCTGATCATTGTTGGTCTTTGCCAATGTTTATGAACATATTTATATGATCATTCTTCCTCTCCCCCTGATCCAAGATCGGTACTTTAATGTGCACTAAGTATAGGCAATCTGCTAGGATAAAGGTGTGACTAAGATAATTGATCGTTGCGGCATCACATTAATTAGCTGTTGACCATGGACGTACATGTATTTAGCATTAAATAAATAAATGCTTAAACATTGCAGTTATTCAGACAACATCCTTCAAAGCCAGAACTGGTAACTTCTTAGTGACTGACTTGGTCGGATTCTATGGCTTAAATCGCTTTCTTGCAACGGCCTGTTATCAAAACGGTGGACGGAAAAATAATACCTTAGACCTAACCAGAAATAGCGAATAAAGCGTAATTCATTTTTGTGACTTTTATTTTCTTTTGAATTTTTTTTTTCTTTTGACTTTTTATTCCTTCCCAACTCTGCTACATTTTACATGATTTTTTTTCCTGTGACCTTTATGTCCTCCATCCATTAAAACAGAAGATTACAATAAGGATATGGCCTAAAACGTTTTAGGTACACTGACGTGTGTCAAATATGTTATCATTAAAACATGGTGTGTCGAACGTCTTCTTTTAGTTGGGCCTATCCCGATTCAATGACACCTTTTTCTGATATAGCCAATCAAGCATTATTCAATCACATGGTCAAACTATGGAGCCGCGTCATAAAAATGTCTTCGGGATTTCTGATTAGCCCCTAAACAGGACAGGACATGCAGACACAGTTAATGTCTGGAGGTTTGATATAAAATGCATTGTGCTAAATAAGTAGTGAAAAGATGGGGGCGTTGGCTAAAGCTGTGTTTAGGCTGCACATATGTTTTGATTGAAAAGGTCAAATATAGTTTTCTTGTGGTGCGGCTCAGGTGTCATTAAAAACAAGAATACCCCTAAAATGTTTTTACAGTACGCGTGTTAGAACTTCTCTTTTCACACCTTGAGAAACCTTGAGGCATTTTATGACAACTTATTAGTGTTCGTCCCAATCTTTGATAAACCGCATCCTTGAGAAGAATTGCAAAATTTGATTAAATACGCATTTCAGTAAAGAATTAAAAAATTAGGGATGCATACTGTGTGTTTACCTCATTTTTTTTTAATCTGACTGACTGAATGAACGCATCTTCTGAGGGTCGATATTTTTTCCGACTTTCAATTAAACAAGTATAAGCTTTAACAAAAAGCTTGGTCTACCCTTCGCATATATAAACTAGAATGTCAAAGAATCTGACCGTACTCCCATTTCAGACCCCTTCTGGGAATTTGGACCCCCCCCCCCCCCCCACTGAGAAAATTTTCTGGATCCGCGCATGGCATTCATACCTGACCATATAGCGTCACAATACTGTCTGTTCATTTCAATCCAATGCTGCTTAGATAGAATGCAATCATGCACCAGTTCCACGAATCTAACAATTTGCCCCTTTTTTGGTACCTACTGCACCATTATCAAAAGGAGGTTTGCATGGGTGTTTTGGATGTTTACACGGTCCTTGGCGAAACGACACGGAATCCTACTAACACGATGGTCAGGCCACTAGACTCAAACGTGCAGTTATCTATCTATCTTTTCATACTGCAGCACCCTCTTTCGAGTATTATGTGCAGTTGCGCTGTCAGTGCAAGAATAAAAGAAAGATTGTAGGAGATAAAAAGTGCAATAGTGAGACTTGATAAAAGATAAAAGTGTTAGTGAAGAAGATGTGAGATTAAAAGATGTTTAAAAACAGTGTATGAAATTTAAGGTGACAAGTGATTGATCTTACAGACTCCATTTCTGAAGGAGTCAAGATCTTCCAATAGGACAACCTGTGAAGGAAGTCTGTTCCAGAGGACTATTGATGCAGGATAAAAAGAGTGCTGATAATAACTGACAGCTGTATGAATCTGCCTATACACAAGAGGGTGCATGTGACGAGTGTATCTTATGGGTCTCTCAAAGTATGTTGGTAGTTGTATTGCTACGTGTCCATGTATAATCTTGTACAGTAGTATCATTCGGGCATCAATTCGTCTATTTGCAAGAGATCTCCAACCAAGCTCACACAACATGTCAGTAACACTATCATAGGAGGAGAAATTGTATTTTACCCATCTAGCTGCCCTTCTCTGAATCATTTCAATTTTATTAATGTTTTCTTTAGTGTGGGGGGACCAAACAGGGGAAGCATATTCGACCTGGGGACGTACTAATGTTTTATAGGCCAGTTCTTTTACTTTTTCATTTTTAGTTTTTACATTTCTTTTGACAAATCCTAATGTTCTGTTTGCTTTAGCAGTAATAGAGTTGATATGTTCATTCCAGCTGAGGTCCTTGGACAGAGTTACACCAAGATACTTAGCTGTGTTGGTTGATTCAAGCACCTGACCATGGAGGGTATACTGAGTATTCAGTGGTTTAGACTTTGAAATGTGGAGTACCTGGCATTTGCTTGGGTTAAACTCCATGTCCCAGGCTCGTTCCCATATCTGTAGTGTATCAAGGTCGGCTTGAAGGATGTCCTTATCATCGGAGGAACCAACTGTTAGATAGACAGCCGTATCATCGGCAAAAAGTCTGACCTGAGATTGGATGTTTTGTGGTAGGTCGTTTATATAGAGCAGGAAGAGGAGAGGCCCAAGTACAGACCCCTGGGGCACGCCCGATGTCACAGGGACCTCAGATGAGCTCTCCCCCTCCAGCACTACGGCCTGGGTTCGACCCACAAGGAAAGCTCTAATCCAATTTAGAGTATCTCCTTTCACTCCATGCTGGGACAATTTGAACAGAAGTTTAGAATGGCTGACCTTGTCAAATGCCTTGCTAAAGTCAAGCAAGACAAGGTCTACCTGCTTTCGTTCTACAAGTTTCCTGCCCAGGTCTTCAACAAGTTGAATAAGTTGTGTTTCGCATGATCTCCTTTCCCTGAAACCATGCTGGAGATCATAGAGGATATTATGTTTATTGAAATGTTGTGTAAGCTTTGATGCAATTATATGCTCCATCACCTTGCACAATATGCATGTCAAGGAGATGGGCCTATAATTGGCAGGATCACTTTTACTACCCTTCTTGAAGACCGGGCTAACATTAGCTTTCTTCCAGTCTGCTGGTATCTTTCCAGTGGTCAATGACCTTTGGAATAGTAATTGGATGACTGGTGCAATCTCCTCCCTAAGTTCTTTTAGGACAACAGGTTTAATTCCATCAGGACCTGGGGCTTTATCCGGTTTAAGATTTGCTAAAAGTTTTAGAATACCATTCAGGTCTATGTTAAAGTCGGGCATTTTAGGGTAGCTGCATTGGAATTTTTTAGGTATGTGGTCAGAGAAATAATCTTGGAGCTTATCTAAGCATATCTGACTGAGTTTCAGAGGAGAAAGTTGTGAAAAAACAGACTGAAATTGCTTATTTAGTATGGAAGCTTTGTCTATGTTTTGAGAGAAAGTGGTACCTAAGTCCTTGTCTTTAAGAGGAGAAACACCGTTTGAGTCCTGTCTAGCATTCTTAATCAGGGAGAACAGCTTTTTTGGTGCAAAGGTTTGTTTATCTGAATCTGTGTCAGTGTTACCTTCATCGTCACTGAGGCCCAGTATCGACTGAAGGTAACAATTGTAGGCAGTCTTTATTTTAGTCTGTACAAGGTGTTTCACCTGCTTAAAGTGATGTCTGTCCCGTGAGTGTCCATTTTTCTGTTTTTGAAATAGGCTATCTCGCCTGCGAATCAGCCTCTTAATTTCTTGGGTGATCCAAGGCAGACTTCTTTTAGATCCAATTTTCTTTATGGGGACAAACTGGGAAATGCCTTTATCAATAACTGTTTTGAAGGAGAGCCAAATTTCTTCCACATCTTTATTGCCATGATTTGTTATAATTTCATTGCAGCATGATTTGATATAACTTTTGAAATCTTCCCAATTTGCCTTTTTATAGAGAGGGATGGATCTTGGAATCTGCTTGCTTTCGCATGGTTTGATATTTGCATTGACAAGGACCACATCGTGGTCTGCAATGCCAGAGTGTATTTCTATGTTATTAACAAGGGTAGGGTTTGAGGTGATAAAGTAATCCAGTGTGTTTTTGCCTCTAGTAGGTTGACTCACCATCTGCACAAGACTAAAATCATCAAGGAGGTTTACAAAATCTTCATAATGTTTGGGGAGACTGGGTCCAGACTTATAAGTTGGCACATGATCCTGATTCCAGGAAAAATTGGGATAGTTAAAATCGCCCAAGAGCCAAATGTTGCCTTTAAGGGAGTCAGCAAGTTCCAGTGACCGCTTTAGTTCGACCGCGCTTTTAGTGTCCCCATCCTTTGGTTTGTAATAGGCAGCCACATACAGGGGCTTGTTGGTGGCCATTTCAATTTTTACCCAGTTGCAGTTGTAGCAAGGTGTATGAGTTGTCTTGAAAGTAGGTCAATCTCAAACTTTAGAGTAGTCTACGCGCCGGCGCGTAGACAATAAACAGTGCAACGAACAGGACTACCGGGATAAACCGGGGAACTTTTCAAATCTTGCTAAAATTCACGGTTGGAGACTTGAATATCTTTTTTTTTTTTTTTTTTTTTTTTTTTTTTTTTTTTGTAAGTCCATGGAAGCTATCGATTGCCATGGAAACCACAATTTTGATACAATTTGTTTCAAAACCTAATGCAGTCAATCTCCAATCCAATGATGATTCACATTGTATTTGATCAAGATTGACCCTCTAGCTTCAGAAATATTCTTCTTTGAAATTGTGGACGGACGCCGATGATGACGGACTTTGGATGCCTGCCTATCATAGGCTCGGTCAAGTTAGCAGAAAATTTGCTGCAGCAAAAAACGGATCCTATAAGCTCACCTGTGAGCATTCGGCTTAGGTGGGCTAAAGTGTAACGCTAAAATGTAAAGCTTTAGTTGTATTTCACAGTTGAAAATCAAATCAAAGACAAAACACTTTGAAGTTGAATTGTGTCAAGTCGCATTCAGCAACTGTTAATTTTGATTGCGGGGCCCCCGCCCATTGGGACCTAGGAGAAATAGATGGGCTGCTTCTGCCGCCTGGAAAAGCTTCTAATGTACTGACCGACCATCTGATTACTGAGAGAGAGAGAGAGAGAGAGAGAGAGAGAGAGAGAGAGAGAGAAAGAGAGAGAACCCCCTTGTGCCCCCCCACACAATTATAAAACGTCTTTGAAGTCTCATGTCCGGGCAACTTTTTAAAGCCGACGGCCCTGAGTATACATGTACTGCAGCAAAATTAATGAAAGCAAAACAAACTAAGCCCATATTAACATTGCTACTGAATTCCTACAGAAATAACAATTGAACATATTTTTCGACTGGAAATAAACTACATATCAGTGCTTTGAAAATTTCAGGGGCATCTTACAAAAGCAATTTTACAAAATCCTTCAAAAGCAAAATGAATACAAATAGTTTTGATTGTACGGCATCAGCTAGGTCGCCTACAATTTATACGTTTGAAATAGTATGGAATTAGATGCGTTGGAATTAGGTATCCTACATGTACTACTGTGTCAATTTACGTCATATATATCGATGCAAAGGTCAATATCATTGCATTGTTTTCCATTAATGTAACAATTACATACTGGAGATAAACTTTAGAAACCGAGCGTATTTGGAAAGTATTCTAGTCAAAAAATTCAGAGCTAGATGCAGTCATTATGGGACCTATACTAGTACAAAAGGTGTCTTTCAATCAAAATTCACAAGCTAACCTCGTTTCATTTTAATTATTGTTGGATGTGTATATAGACCATGTAACTTGTAAATGAGACTGCAACGTGTTGGTACAGATGGAAAGTGCACGGCCGATGACAGACTCTTCCAGTTGTGTTTAAATCGCACAAGGGCTGCGTTTGAGTTCAAGAAAATTGTGATTTTTTTTTTTTTTTTTTTTTTTTTTTTTTTTTTTCGTTTGAAATCGACATTTTTTAAAATATGTCAAGTGTCAACAGCTATATATGTTTTTCGTCATCCATGCATCATTAATGTTTGGACCATCGAGAATATTTAGGACATTTTTGGCCATAGGAACATAAGCAGTATGTGCAAAATAACATGTTATGAACTATTCTACACATAGTTTGGATCCATTTAAATTCATGAAACAAACTTTTTCATTCCGAAAACACGCCCATGCAAAATACAGAGGTTTTTTTTACGCCGTTGTAAAAATAGAACATTTTCATCCTTTTTTCCTATTTTTTGTTCAAAACATAGATTGTGGTTCAGGCCTCAGGTTCTAACGAGTACTCTCAATCTATGTTTTGGAGCAAAAATAAGAAAAACAGGCATACCCCAGTTTTGCTATATAAAAGCGGTGTATCTAACACGGACATGTTTCTAGTCAATTTCATGTATTTTTATTACCCGAATTTTTGCCACAATCCCAACAAAAAAGATAACTAAAAAAGTAACAGAAACCAAAAATACCCTTTTATTTGATAAATTTCTACTCGTATTCAGTTGACAAACTCTTAGACTGTCTTTACTTAACATAAAAGTCAACTGGCTGCAGCATTTTTAATAATGATAAAACTGTCATAACCAGTTGACTGGCAGCAGCGATTTATCGTAAAAATGGCTGGTGACAGTCAACTGGCAGCAGCCAACTTAACGTAAAATCGCTATTACCAGTCAACTGGCAGCAGCCAATTTAACGTAAAATCGCTATTGCCAGTCAACTGGCAGCAGCGATTTCAACGTAAAATCGCTGCTGCCAGTCAACTGGTACTAGACCTTTCCTAAAAAAAATATATACATAATCTTTGTACATGTATGAAATAGTTCAAAACGATTCATTTATAGCTTCATGTAAAAGTGAGAGCTCATTGCCATAGACTTTCAGTGGTCCATTTCCATCATCAACGGGTATCCTACAATCGGGAAATATACGTATGGTGGCTATCTTATATCAGCCAAGTTTTATAACAGCTTTCGACAGAAGCCTTAGGCTTGCTTTATGGCTTTCACAGACTTTGAATGAATATACTTTGATGATCTCAGTCGTATAAGCTGTCCACAATGTAGCTTATACTAATTAAAACGCCAGTATATTTTTTCATGGTAAACATACTAAATAAAAGTAAACAAAATCATGGTAAAAGGGAAACAAAAGTTCTCAATTGCCTGATTGCCATGGCAGTAGTTACCATCAGGATAACATGTCCGTGAAATAAATACTAGTACCCCCTTATACCCCACTTTTATATTGTAAAACGGATATGCAGGGGTATATCTATTTTTCTTATTTTTGCTCCAAAACATAGATTGTGGGTACTCGTAAGGACCGCCTCGATTGTGGGTACTAGATTGTGGGTACTTGTACTCGTTATGAGCCAAGATGTGCATCTGTTCGGTGATGGAACTTTCTAGTTTTGCCCAAAGCATTTCTATTAGTTGTGTTCATTTCATGCGTACAAAAATGGGCAGTGTGTACCATGTCTGTTTTTTCTTGTTGCCATGCAAGACAAAGCAGTGCTATGAACACGTTTCGTCACTTGACTGAATTCGATGTGACTTTGGATAACACATTTGAATCTGGACTTTGAGATTGTCGTACATGAAGCAGCAGTAGCGCGTTGGCCAAACGTGGTTATCAGAGCTTGCCAGTTCCATCTCCAGGTCAGTGAACAGTGGTATCTATGCTGATATTTTATTTATCCTACCCTGACATAATAAAACACCAACAGTTTTCAAAGGAAGAGGTGCATAAACATGCGCGCAAATGTAACACCAAAACTGTGCGCAAATGATACGCATTTCTGCGCGCAAATTAAAACTGTGCGCAAACGAATTTTTTTTTAAAATGTGCGCAAATGTAATAGCCACATAATAGTTTGGGCCCCTCCCATTGGGGCCTAAAGAAATAGATGGACTGCTAGCGCCTCCAGGCAAAGCTTATACACTACCGACTGACCATCTGATTACTGGTTAACCGCTCTGGTCTGAGCCTGCCCAGGAAACGTGGTTTAAGTCAAACCATCCGTACGTATAAGCCTTTTTTGGCTTAGTTTGATGGTTATATTTCAAGCACTTGTTGGATGTTATGACATCCTCATTTTTGGGTAAAAGTCCCATAAAATGGAGGCAACGTCCCGACATGACCTTAGCTGTTGACTGGGACATAAAACATCAATTCAAACAAATTAAACAATAGCACCATAACGGTTAATAGAGAGGTTGGGAAAATGAACGTGTACGGATACAGGTACGTGCAGGACAATTCTTGCCAAAATTCAGTATTGCAACATCAGGTTTTTCACACCCTGTCTTCTTACTCTACAATTGCACCACCACGGTCCATAATTATATTGGGTTGGTTCCCACCGATTATGTGTTTCAGTTATTTTCGATTTCAAGTACAGGGATTGATTTTCAATTATGATAGTTCTTACCTTAAACAAGAAAATTATATACTATTTGAGCCGCGACGCGAGAAAAACCGGTCTTCGTGTTTCCGACCAGGTGTGACACAAACCGGCCTGTACAGTCGCAAAATGAGGCTAGAGGCTTGAAATTTTGGCTATAAGTAGAAGAGGAATTGTACTATCCGAGTAGCGAAAACAAAGGCGCTGATCAGCTTCGCAGTTACTGCGAAGCTGATCTGCGCCTTTGTTTTCGCATAGGCAAAAATCCGGTTTTCTCACGATGCGGCTCATTTTATGTATGTACAGAGTATATGTAATTTGTTGTCTTATTTTGGTGAATTTTTGTTTTCCTGTGACTTTTCCTGTGTCTTTTTTTTCCCTATGACTTTCTTCCAGTAACTTAATTTCATTTAGTTTTTATTTTTCCTGTGTCTTTTTTTTCCTTTACCATCTAAATACCTTAATTACTCAAAAGGTGTTTCAGAGTTACTGTAACGAGGAATATGTCATTAGAAGGCTGTTCTGGGCGATGCTGGAATGGCTTTGATCCGGAAAAGAATCAGGTTTTTCAGTAATATTGCGAGTACAGAAAAAACATTAGTAATTACGATTTTTTGTACACACTAAAGCATTCAGTAGTATCTACTTGCAACATCCTTGCCGAGTACGTCGTTGCTGGGTACGGTTTAATATCATTGCCCAGTACGGTAAAAGCTATTTTAAGCTAATTATAAATAGAATCGTTAAAACGCTATTTATAAATAAAATCGGTTAGATATATTGACAGTGTAACTTACATAATGAGTACCTTTGATGGTCCAATTTTACATGTATATAGATTTTTTATTTTTGTTTTCATTTAATTACGTTCAAGTTTAAAATTCATTGTCAAGAAGATTAAATATAATTGTATTCTGCAGACCCTTAAACTCACTTGTATAAAGTAAAACTTAAAATTGAAGGGTATATATATTTTATTTTATTTTTTTTGGCCGACAAAGAGATAGTCTAGCAGATATGCATTTTTATACAGTCGTGACACTTGAGTTTGGCGTTTTTTGTGGATTAACGCCCCAGTCAACGATGTTTCAGTCACTGTCATGTCTAGCAAGAGCTCAAGTTTTTAACAGTGTTAAAGATTCAACGTGTTTTGTGAAAGGCCTCATACCTGCTATCCATTTGGGTTCTCACCCAAAGACCTTCTGAGTCCGATTATCGACCGATAGGCGACCGCGCTACCCTGAACGAACAATTTAAATAAAATGTTTTTCAAACATGCAAAATTTAATGATTAAAGATTTGGGTGCCCATTAAGTGTTTTGTTTGTTTGTCTGTCTGTCTGTCTGTCTGTCTGTCTGTCTGTTTGTTTGTTTGTTTGTTTGTTTGTTTGTTTGTTTGTTTGTTTGTTTGTTTGTATCAATGGTTAACGAGGGAGTCAACAAATTTTCAGTCATGTCGGCAAAGCGGCAATGTTCCATGGGTATAAGACAGTTATGGGCCAATGTGTCTTGCTCAATGACACAACACGGCAGCCCAAGTGGGGATCGAACACAGGCCCTCTCGATTTGGAGTTAGTTGGTCTACCGCTAGGCCGTGCTTGGGATTGCCGTTTATCCTGAGTGACGTGGAGTCTATTTCTAAAGCCATGTTCATGTGCAACATTTGAACTCGGGTGTATTTTTGCACACTGGATGTAAATTTGAACCCCGGGTGTATGGTATGCCATGAAAACTACACCCTGCAAAAATACACTCTGGTACAAATTTTCTCCTACTTTCCAGGTGGAGCAAATTGAATTGCAGCCGGGTGTATTTTTGCACCCGTGTGTATTGTGTGTATATGAACGCAAAACGCTTAATCGTTACACATTTTTGTTTGTTTGAATTGATACTTTACGTCCCAGACAACAGCTTAGGTCATGTCTGGAGATTGTATCCACTTTATGGGCCTTTCACTCAAAGTTAGGATGTCATGGCATCCAAAAATGCTAAAGATATAACCACACAGCTAAGACAATAAGGCTTATAGGTATGACCAGTTTGACTTGAAACCATTTTTCTTGGGCAGTCTCAAGCCGCAGCGGTTTATTGCCAATTGTAGTGTCTCCATGTGTCAAAATCGAAGACAAACTCAAGATGTTTCAACATCAGACTTCAAAGACTATGAAAACCCTTTGTAGTATAAAGTGAACTAGTTCAACCTCAAGACAGTGGCAAAGAATTAGCCAATTATAGTTTACTCAAGCTGGTAGATAAACCTAAGTCCCACCCATGTAATTTGTGTGACAGCTGGTCAGTTCACTGACTCAGGTGAAATGAAGTAAAATCAATTAAATATTTACATGCTTCAAAATATTTAGTCCTCCTATAATTTAATCAAATTGCAAGATTAAATGTTGCTCTTATCTGTTTAAATGTGCTTTTGTACCTGTCCACAAAACACATACTTCATGTACTATATTGAAATAAATTCAGCCATTGACAAGTGACAAAAACGGTATTCTACTGGACCGTCCCCAGTAGATATCTACAGTCGGGTATTCTACCACACCGTCCCCAGTAAAGATATACAGCGCCATATCCTACCACACCGTCCCCAGTTGAGATATGCAGTGTCATTCTCTTCAGCATCGTCCCCAGTAGGGATCTACAACACCATACCCCACCATTGCGTCCCCAGATCTATTGCCCCATTCCCTACCACAACGTCCCCAGTAGAGATCTACATTGGGGTAGTCTACCACACCGTCTCCAGTACAGACATACAGCGCCAAACCCTACCACAGCGTCCCCAGTAGGGATATACCACAGCGTCCCCAGTAGGGATATACAGTGTCATTCTCTTCATCATCGTCCTCAGTAGGGATCAACAACACCATACCCTTCCATTCCGTCCCCAGTAGAGAAATATCGCCCCATTTCCTACCACAACGTCCCCAGTAGAGATCTACATCGACATACCCTACCACACCGTCCCCAGTAGAGATCTACAGCACCATACTCTACTGGACCGTCCCCAGTAAAGATCTACAATGCGGTAGTGTACCACACCATCTCCAGTAAAGATATACAGCGCCATACCCTACCACTCCGTCCCCAGTAGAGATATACAGTGTCATTCTCTTTAGCATCGTCCCCAGTAGGGATCTACAACACCATCCCCTACCCTTCCGTCCCCAGTAGAGATCTATTGCCCCATTCCCTACCACAACGTCCCCAGTAGAGATCTACATTGGGGTAGTCTACCACACCGTCTCCAGTAGAGACATACAGCGCCAAACCCTACCACAGAGATCCACAGCACCATATTCTACTGGACCGTCCCCAGTAGAGATCTACAGTACGGTATTCTACCACACCGTCTCCAGTAGAGATATACAACGCCATATCCTACCACAACGTCCCCAGTAGAGATCTACATTGGGGTAGTCTACCACACCGTCTCCAGTAGAGACATACAGCGCCAAACCCTACCACAGCGTCCCCAGTAGGGATCTACAGCACCATACTCTACTGGACCGTCCCCAGTAGAGATCTACAATGCGGTAGTGTACCACACCGTCTCCAGTAAAGATATACAGCGCCATACCCTACCACTCCGTCCCCAGTAGAGATATACAGTGTCATTCTCTTTAGCATCGTCCCCAGTAGGGATCTACAACACCATACCCTACCCTTCCGTCCCCAGTAGAGATCTATTGCCCCATTCCCTACTACAACGTCCCCAGTAGAGATCTTCAGCGACATACCCTACCACACTGTCCCCAGTAAAGATCCACAGCGCCATAACCTACCACATCATCCCCAGTAGAGATCTACAGCACCATATTCTACTTGACCGTCCCCAGTAAGGATCTACTGTACGGTTTAATACCACACCGTCTCCAGTAGAGATATACAACGCCATATCCTACCACACCGTCATATCCTACCACACCGTCCCCAGTAGAGATATACTGTGTCATTCTCTTCAGCATCGTCCCCAGTAGGGATCAACAACACCATACCCTACCATTCCGTCCCCAGTAGAGATCCATCGCCCCATTTCCTACCACAACGTCCGCAGTAGAGATCTAAAGCGACATGCCCTACCATACCGTCCCCAGTAGAGATCTACAGCACCACATTCTACTGGACCGTCCCCAGTAGAGATCTACAGTACGTTATTCTACCACACCGTCTCCAGTAGAGATATACAGCGCCATATCCTACTACTCCGTCCCTAGTAGAGATATGCAGTGGCATTCTCTTCAGCATCGTCCCCAGTAGGGATCTACAACACCATACCCCATCATTGTGTCCCAACGTAATGATCTATTGTCCCTTTCCCTACCACAACGTCCCCAGTAGAGATCTACATTGCGGTAGTCTACCACACCGTCTCCAGTAGAGACATACAGCGTCATACCCTACCACACCGTCCCCAGTAGAGTTAAACAGTGTCATCCTCTTCATCATCGTCTACAGTAGGGATCAACAACACCATACCCTTCCATTCCGTCCCCAGTAGAGATCTATCGCCCCATTTCCTACCACAACGTCCCCAGTAGAGATATACAGCGACATACCCTACCACACCGTCCCCAGTAGAGATATACAGCACCATATTCTACTGGACTGTCCCCAGTAGATATCTACAATGCGGTAGTGTACCAAACCGTCTCCAGTAGAGATATACAGCGCCATACCCTACCACTCCGTCCCCAGTAGAGATACACAGTGTTATTCTCTTCAGCATCGTCCCCAGTAGGGATCTACAACACCATACCCTACCATTCCGTCCCCAGTAGAGATCTATCGCCCCATTCCCTACCACAACGTCCCCAGTAGAGATCTACAGCGACATACCCTACCAAACCGTCCCCAGTAAAGATCCACAGCGCCATAAACTACCACACCATCCCCAGTAAAGATCCACAGCGCCATAACCTACCACACCGTCCCCAGTAGAGATCTACAGCACCATATTCTACTGGACCGTCCCCAGTAGAGATCTACAGTACGGTTTACTACCACACTGTCTCCAGTAGAGATATACAACGCCATATCCTACTACACCGTCCCCAATAGAGATATACTTTGTCATTCTCTTCAGCATCGTCCCCAGTAGGGATCAACAACACCATACCCTACCATTCCGTCATTCCGTCCCCAGTAGAGATCTATCGCCCCATTTCCTACCACAACGTCCCCAGTAGAGATCTAAAGCGACATACCCTACCACACCGTCCCCAGTAGAGATCTACAGCACCATATTCTACTGGACCGTTCCCAGTAGAGATCTACAGTACGGTATTCTACCACACCGTCTCCAGTAGAGATATACAGTGCCATATCCTACCACACCGTCCCCAGTAGAGATATGCAGTGTCATTCTCTTCAGCATCGTCCCCAGTAGGGATCTACAACACCATACCCCACCATTGCGACCTCAGTAGAGATCTATAGCCCCATTCCCTAGCACAACGTCCCCAGTAGAGATCTACAGCGACATACCCTACCTCAACGTCCCCAGTAAAGATCCACAGCGCCATAACCTACCACACCATCCCCAGTAAAGATCCACAGCGCCATAACCTACCACACCGTCCCCAGTAGAGATCTACAGCACCACATTCTACTGGACCGTCCCCAGTAGAGATCTACAGTACGGTTTACTACCACACCGTCTCCAGTAGAGATATACAACGCCATATCCTACCACACCGTCCCCAATAGAGATATACTGTGTCATTCTCTTCAGCATCGTCCCCAGTAGGGATCAACAACACCATACCCTACCATTCCGTCCCCAGTAGAAATCTATCGCCCCATTCCCTACCACAACGTTCCCAGTAGAGATCTAAAGCGACATACCCTACCACACCGTCCCCAGTAGAGATCTACAGCACCATATTCTACTGGACCGTTCCCAGTAGAGATCTACAGTACGGTATCCTACCACACCGTCCCCAGTAGAGATATGCAGTGTCATTCTTTTCAGCATCGTCCCCAGTAGGGATCTACAACACCATACCCCACCATTGCGTCCTCAGTAGAGATCTATTGCCCCATTCCCTAGCACAACGTCACAGTAGAGATCTACATTGCGGTAGTCTACCACACCGTCTCCAGTAGAGACATACAGCGCCATACCCTACCACACCGTCCCGAGTAGAGATTAACAGTGTCATTCGCTTCATCATCGTCCCCAGTAGGGATCAACAACACCATACTTTTCAATTCCGTCCCCAGTAGATATTTATCGCCCCATTTCCTACCACAACGTCCCCAGGAGAGATCTACAGCGACATACCCTACCACACCGTCCTCAGTAGATATTTACAGCACCATATTCTACTGGACCGTCCCCAGTAGAGATCTACAATGCGGTAGTGTACCACACCGTCTCAAGAGATATTCATCGCCATACCTTACCACTCCGTCCCCAGTAGAGATATACAGTGTCATTCTCTTCAGCATCTTCCCCAGTAGGGATCTACAACACAGTACCTTACCATTTCGTCCCCAGTAGAGATCTATCTCCCCATTCCCTACCACAACGTCCCCAGTAGAGATCTACAGCGACATACCCTACCACACCGTCCCCAGTAAAGAGTAACAGCGCCATAACCTACCAAACCACCCCCAGTAGAGATCTACAGCACCGTATTTTACTGGACCGTCCCCAGTAGAGACCTACAGTACGGTATACTACCACACCGTCTCCAGTAGAGATATACAACGCCATATCCTACCACACCGTCCCCATTAGAGATATACTGTGTCATTCTCTCCAGCATCGTCCCCATTAGGGATCAACAACACCATACCCTACCACAACGTCCCCAGTAGAGATCTGTCGCCCCATTTCCTACCACAACGTCCCCAGATCTATGGCGACATACCCTACCACACCGTCCCCAGTATAATCTAAAGCACCATATTCTACTGGACCGTCCCAAGTTGAGATCTACAGTACGGTATTCTACCACACCGTCTCCAGTAGAGATATACAGCGCCATATCCTACCACACCGTCCCCAGTAGAGATATGCAGTGTCATTATCTTCAGCATCGTCCCCAGTAGGGATCTACAACACCATACCCCACAATTGCGTCCCCAGTAGAGATCTATTGCCCCATTCCCTACCACAACGTCCCCAGTAATGATCTACATTGCGGTAGTCTACCACACCGTCTCCAGTAGAGAAATACAGCGCCATACCCTACCACACCGTCCCCAGTAGAGATTAACAGTGTCATTCTCTTCATCATCGTCCCCAGTAGGGATCGACAACACCATACCCTTCCATTCCGTCCCCAGTAGAGATCTATCGCCACATTTCCTACCACACCGTCCCCAGGAGAGATCTACAGCGACATACCCTACCACACCGTCCCCAGTAGAGATCTACAGCACCATATTCTACTGGACCGTCCCCAGTAGAGATCTACAATGCGGTAGTGTACCACACCGTCTCCAGTAGAGATATACAGCCCCATACCCTACCACTCCGTCCCCAGAAGAGATATACAGTGTCATTCTCTTCAGCCGCGTCCTCAGTAGGGATCTACAACACCATACCCTACCATTTCGTCCCCAGTAGAGATCTTTCGCCCCATTCCCTACCACAACGTCTCCAGTAGAGATCTACAGCGACATACCCTACCACACCGTCCCCAGTAAAGATCAACAGCGCCATAACCTACCACACCGTCCCCAGTAGAGATCTACAGCACCATATTCTACTGGACCGTCCCCAGTAGAGATCTACAGTGCGGTTTCTACTAAACCGTATCCAGTAGAGATATTCAACGCCATATCCTTCAACACCGCTCCAGTAGAGATATACTGTGTCATTTTCTTCAGCATCGTCCCCAGTAGGGATCAACAGCACCATGCCCTACCATTCCGTCCCCAGTAGAGATTTATCGCCCAATTTCCTACCACAACGTCCGCAGTAGAGATCTAAAGCGACAAACCCTACCATTCCGTTCCCAGTAGAGATCAACAGCACCATATTCTATTGGACCGTCCACAGTAGAGATCTACAGTTCGGTATTCTACCACACCGTCTCCAGTAGAGATATACAGCGCCAAACCCTACCACAGCGTCCCCAGTAGAGATATGCAGTGTCATTCTCTTCAGCATCGTCTCTAGTAGGGTTCTACAACACCATACCCCACAATTGCGTCCGCAGTAGAGATCTATTGCCCCATTCCCAACCACAGCGTCCCCAGTTGAGATCTGCATTGCGATAGTCTACCACACCGTCTCCAGTGATACATACAGCGCCATAACCTACCATTCCGTCCCAAGTAGAGATATGCAGTGTCATTCTCTTCAGCATCGTCCCAAGTAGGGATCTACAACACCATACCCCACCATTCCGTCCCCAGTAGAGATCTATCGCCCTATTCTCTACCACAACGTCGTAGAGATCTACAGCGACATACCCTACCACACCGTCCCCAGTAGAGATATACAAAGCCATAACCTACCGCACCGTCCCCAGTAGAGATCTACAGCACCATATTCTACTGGACCTTCCTCAGTAGAGATCTACAGTGCGGTAGTCTACCACATGGTCTCCAGTAGAGATATACAGCGCCATACGCTACCACTCCGTCCCTTGTAGAGATATACAGTGTCATTCTCTCCGACATCGTCCCAAGTAGGGATCTACAGCACCATATCCTACCATTCCGTCCCCAGTAGAGATCTATCGTCCCATTCCTTACCACAACGTCCCCAGTAGAGATCTACAGCTACATACCCTACCACACCGTCCCCAGTAAAGATTTGAAGCGCCATGCCGTACCACACCGTCCCCAGAAGAGATCTACAGCAACATAATCTACCACACCGTCCCTAGTAAATATCTATCGACCCATTCCCTACCACAAAATCCCCAGTACAGATCTACAGCGACATACCCTACCACACCGTCCCAAGTAGAAATCTATCGCCCCATTCCCTACCACAACGTCCCAAGTAGAGATCTACAGCAAAATACCCTATCACACAGTCCTAAGTAGACATTTAAAGCGAACTACTATACCAATACGTCCCCAGTAGAGATCTTCAGCGACATACCCTACCACACCGTCCTCAGTAGAGATGTACAACACTATACTCTACTGGATACTCTACTCTATACCCAGTAGAGATCTACAGTGCGGTAGTCTACCACACCGTCTCAATTAGAGATATACAGCGCCTTACCCTACCACTCCGTCCCCAGTAGGGATATACAGTGTCATTCTCTTCAGCATCGTCCCCCAGTAGGGATCTACAACACCATACCCCACCATTCCCTCTCCAGTAGAGATCTATCGCCCCTTTCCCTACCACAACGTGCCCAGTAGAGATCTACAGCACATTAATCTACCACACCGTCCCCAGTAGCGATAAATGGACCCATTTCTACCATAACGTCCCCAGTAGAGATCTGCAGCGACATACCCTACCACACCGAACTACTCCACCAATACGTCCCCAGTAGAGATATACAGCGATATACCCTACCACACCGTCCCCAGTAAAGATCTACAGCGCCATAACCTACCACAGCGTCCCCAGTGGAGATTTACAGCATAATCTACCACACCGTCCCAAGTAGAGATATATCAACCCATTCCCTACCACAACGTCCCAAGTAGAGATCTACATAGACATACCCTACCACACCGTCCCCAGTAAAGATCTATCGTTCAATTCCCTACCGCAACGTCCCTAGTGGAGATCTACAGCTACATTCCCTATCACACCGTCCCTATAAACATCTTAAGCGAACTACACCATTACGTCCCCAGTAGAGATCTACAGCGACATACCATACCACACCGTCCCCAGTAGAGATATACAACACCATACTCTACTGGGGCGTCCCCAGTAGAGATGTACAGTGCGGTAGTCTACCACACCGTCTCCAGTAGAGATATATAGCGCCATACCCACCACTCCGTCCCAAGTAGAGATATACAGTGTCATTCTCTTTAGCATCGTCCCCAGTAGGGATCTACAACACCATACCCTATCATTCCGTCTCAAGTAGAGATCTACAGCACATTAATCTACCACACAGTCCCCAGTAGAGATATATCGACCCATTCCCTACCACATCCTCCCCAGTAGAGATATACAGCTACATACCCTGTCACACAGTCCCAAGTAGACATCTAAAACGAACTACTCTACCAATACGTCCCCAGTAGAGATCTCCAGCGACATACCCTACCACACCGTCCCCAGTAGAGATCTACATAACCATTATCTACTGGACCATACCCAGTAGAGATCTACAATGCGGTAGTCTACCACACCATCATCAGTAGAGATATACAGCGCCATAAACTACCACTCCGTCCCCAGTGGAGATATTCAGTGTCATTTTCTTCAGCATCATCCCCAGTAGGGATCTACAACACCATACCCGACCATTCCGTCCCCAGTAGAGATCAATCGCCCAATTCCGTGCTACAACGTCCTCAGTAGAGATCTACAGCGCCATACCTATCACTCCGTCCACGGTAGAGATCTATTGACATTTTCCCTACCATAACGTCCCCGGTAGAGATCTACAGTGACATACCCTACCACACCGTCCCAGTAGAGATCTATCGCCCCATTTCCTACCTTAACGTCCCCAGTAAAGATCCACTTCTACATACCCTATCACACTGTCCCGAGTAGATATCTAAAGCGAGCTACTCTACCAATACGTCTCCAGTAGAGATCTACTGCACCATATTCTACCGGACCGTCCCCAGTAGAGATCTACATAGCGGTATTCTACCACACCGTCTCCAGTAGAGATATACAGCGTCATACCCTAAAACACCGTCCCCAGTAGAGATATACAGTATCATTCTCTTCAGTATCGTTCACAGTAGGTATTTACAACACCATACCCTACCATTCCGTCCCCAGTAGAGATATATTGCCCCATTCCCTACCACACCGTCTCCAGTAGAGACATAAAGAGTCATACAGCGCCATACCCTACCACCCCGTCCCTAGAAGAGATATACTGTGTCATTTGCTTTAGCATTGTCCCCAGTAGGGATTTACAACACCTATCCTATGGTTCCGTCCCCAGTAAAGATCCATCGCCCCATTTCCTACCACATCGTCCCCAGTAGAGATCTTCAGCGACATACCCTACTACACGGTCCCCAGTAGAAGTCTACAACACCATAATCTACCACACCGTCTCCAGTAGAGATATTTCGCCCATTCCCTACCACAACGTCCCCAGTACAGATCTACAGCTACAAACCCTATCACACCGTCCCCAGTAGAGATCTAAAGCGAACTACTTTACCAATGCGTTCCCATTAGAGATTTACAGCTACATACCCTAACACACCGTTCCCAGTAGAGATCTACACCACCAAACTCTACTGGATCGTACCCAATAGAGATCTACAGTGAGTTAGTCTACCACACCGTCTTAAGTAGAGATATACAGCGCCATACCCTACCATTCCGTCCCCAGTAGACATATATAGTGTCATTATCTTTAGCATCGTCCCCAGTAGGGATCTAAACCACCATACCCTACCATTCCGTCCCCAGTAAAGATCTATCGCCCCATTCCCTACCACAACGTCCCCAGTAGAGATCTACAGCGACATATCTTACGATACCGTCCCCAGTAAAGATCTACAGCGCCACATCCTACTACGTCGTCCCCAGTAGAGATCTACAGCACCATAATCTACCACACCGTCCCCAGTAGAGATCTATCACCCCATTCCCTACCACAACGTCCCCAGTAGAGATCTACAGCGACATACCCTACCACACCGTCCCCAGTAAAGATCTATCGTCCATTTCCCTACCATTGCGTCCCAAGTGGAGATCTACAGCTACATATTTCAACGTTCCGAGTAGACATACAAAACAAAACTACTCTACAAATACGTCCCCAGTAGAGATCTACAGCGACATACCCTTCCACTCCGTCCCCAGTAGATATATATAGAGTCATTCTAACCAGCATCGTCCCCAGTAGGGATATACAACACCATACCCTACCATTCCGTCCCCTGTAGAGGTCTATCTCCCCATTCCCTACCACAACGTCCCTGGTAGAGATCTACAGCGACATATCCTACCATACCGTCCCCAGTAAAGATCTACAGCGCCATATCTTACAACACCGTCCCCAGTAGAGATCTACAGCACCATAATCTACTACACCGTCCCCAGTAGAGATCTATCACCCCATTCCCTACCCAACGTCCCCATTAGAGATCTACAGCACCTTACTCTACTGGACCATCTCCAGTAGAGATATACAGTGCGGAAGTCTACCACACCGTCTCCATTAGATAAACAGCGCCATATTCTACCACTCCGTCCCCAGTAGAGATATACAATGTCATTCTCTTCAGCATCTTCCCCAGTAGTGATCTACAACACAATACCCTACCATTCTGTCCCCAGTAGAGATCTGTCGCCCCATTCCCTACCCAAACGTCCCCAGTAGAGATCTACAGCGACATTCCCTACCACACCGTCCCCAGAATGATCTACAGCGCCATATCCTACCACACCGTCCCCAGTAGAGGTCTACAGCACCATAATCTACCACACCGTCCCCTTAGTCCGTCGGAAAACAAATTTGACCTGGAATTGTGTTCTAAAGTTGTTTTTTTTTACTGAATTATGTTCAGTTGGCATTGCCTTACAAGAATCTGAGTGATGCCACTTTGGCATCATTGAGCAATTTTGTATTTTCAAGATGGCGTTTAAGATGGCGGCCAGAATATATAATAATATTTAACAGGGGTCTCTGGTTGTTTTTATCTGGCAAATCTGTGGTTATTTCAGTACAAAATGATGAATAGGTATCAATTTTGTATAAGTATTTACATTCTATCATAGTTTCTTTTCAAGACAGGATAAAAACACTGTATAGATGAAATAAGTCAAGGTTTTTCGTAATTTTGGTTTAACTTTTTTATTCATACAATAAGCACTTTAACTTTCAGAACCATTACTCAAGCTAGATTGCCTTATCAAGATGCAGTGATTATCGTATTCAAGATGTCATTCAAGAAGGCAGCCATGATTTCTTGCGCAAAACGAATTTAACTTAGAATTGAGGTTATGGAAACGTTGCGGTAGAGTATGGCACCGAGATTCCTTTGGGGGCGTTGTGGTAGAATATGACACTGAAGATCCCTATTTGGGACGTTGTGGTAGAGCTTGACACTGTAGATACGTATTGGGGAAGTTGTGGCACTTTATCATCCTACTGGGGACGTTGCGGCAGAGTATGTCGTTGTAGATCCCAACTTGGTACGTTGTGGTAGAGTATGGAATAAAGATACATACTGGGGACCTTGCGATAGATTATGGCGATGTTGATCTCTTCTTGGTAGGTTGCGATAGAGTATGGCGCTTTATATCCCTACTGGTGACTTTGTAGCAGATTATGGCGCTGTAGACCTCCACTGGGTACATTGTTGTAGATTAAAGGTTTAATTTGGAAACAATGTGGAAGAGTATGTCACTGAAAATCCACTACGGACCTTGTGGAAATAATTGAGCTGTTTATATCACTTGGTAGATTGTTGTAGAGAATAGTGTTGTATACAGTTAGGTCTGAACTAAAGTATACAGAAAGTGCACAAGATGAGCACATTCTCTGAACTTCAGGTGCACATTACTTTGCACAAGCTCTGAGAGTCAAGTGCACTTACCTAGAACTCCAGGTGCACAATACCTATCTGAGCCAAAAGTGCACTTGCTGTTAGCTCAGGTGTCATTTCAATTTTACAGGTAATTATCATAGGATGCATTTGCGTGACAATCAAACCAATGCATGTAAATGAAATGATTTAATTGAACAAATTAATGCTGATTTGTTTTGCAAGTCTATGAGAAACAATGTATCTATATTAAACGATAGTGCCAAAGCAGAATGTGTGAAAGCAAGATATACCATGAGCGATGCGGGAATTTGCCTTACATACCGTTTGAGCTGTGTCATGAGCAAACTGCTTCTTGTTTCTTGAACAAAACACATCAGCGCACAAGTTGCAATGTAAGCATGCTACACGTGTTTTCATCATAGTTGAAGTGCATTTTTAAAATCATATGAATTGATATATCTGAATTTCACACATTTACCTGTCTAGATAAGCAGTCAACATTTACATGAGAACCATTCGAATACACTGGATGAAAAGTTCGATTTATACACCTAGGTAAACCCTACGTAAATATGTGTGGATGCCTAAATTTATACATGTTTACCATTCGGTTGTGATCGTTTGCCTTATCTTTGACTATCATTTACAGATCCGAAAATTTGATATTTACCTTTTCAAAACCAGGTATGTTCATGCCGTGGATACCGTATTTACAACCCTATGAACCTACCTCTTAGTCCATGTTCAACTAATAAAATTATTTATCTAAACTTCAGGTATTAAAATAAAAAAGGCATTGCACCATTTCCAGAGGTATTCTCATTTTACTATATACGGAAATTTACAATATGTATACATAAATGGTACATTTCATGTTTGTATAGCTTCGTAAACAGTTGTAGGCACACGGCATTTATAGACATACGAAAGGTTATGGTAAAGATCAAAATGCACACCTGATTTATAGGACGCATGCATTATAAGAAAGACAGATGTTTGTTAACTTGCATAAACTGAAATTAAACATAATGCGCTTCCATTTTTAACGATGCATGTAAACTTGGAATACAAATGTTTTATACATAGCCGTAGAAATATTTGACAAATCATAGAATGCATGCATTCGGTGATATATTAGTAAATATGTTAGAATGTATACATTTAACATGGCAGGTAACGTAGGTGAAACGAGCATAAACATGGAATTCGAACGGGTTTACATAGTATGCCGCATAACTGTTTGGCCGTATGCTTCTTGGTAATCAAATGTTGATAAATGATATATGCGCATGCTGCTGCGTCATTGTTAAATGTGGTCAAACATCAATATGCATGTGTGTTTGTCTATATGGTGTATACTATATAAATGGCATATGCGTACATATTTACATGGGCTTCTTTAGGGGCGATATTAGTGGGCATATTTAGGACAATGATGATTCATTTTATTTGTTGGAGGTTCGCTTTAAACAAACGAACATTGGCACACAATTATGTACAGTAATACCATAACGTGTAGTTCGTCGTAGGTTCCCTTTCTCGGATTTCCCGCGTTTTTGTTTCTTTCTTCAATTCGAAATTGTCTTATTTCCTGCGTGTTGTTTCAATTCATTTTGACTCATGTTTGAGACATGCGCGGTTTCGTTCAAAATTCGTCTTTGTCAAATAGAACCCCATCCCCTCTCCGCATTTTAAACAATTACATACAATAAATACGGGATCAAACTGGGGTTAAATTGATAAAATATAATTAATTAAATAAAAACTTAATTCTTTGCATTGATGAATACGCGTATGCGTAGCGAGCGGATGTAAATGCCGAAAAAAAATATTTTAATCCATTGTATTCCTCTGCGTCGGTTTTCGAATTCATGGCGTTTCAGTTATTTCTGTTGTCGTTTTGAGCAGGGTGCATCGGAATTAATTACTTTCTATAGAGTCAGAAGTTAATGTGTCATTCAACAACAAGCAAATAGATATATCAAATACAAAATGAAATTTGCATTGCTATTTTTTCCCTTTTATATTTTTCGCGCACACATATTTAATTTATTCAGCGTATTTGATATCCGTCCCCGAAATCTTTAAAATTTTTGTAATATATGAAAAATCATTCGAAGCTCCACGTTCCAGTGTATTTCCTATGAATGACCCAATGAGTGTATGATGCAGACATATTCTTAGCGTATTGGTAATTTGATTAACACATTTGGTACCTGCAGATAGATCAAAGCTTCCGAAAGTATTGCCTAGCCATATGGACAATTAGCATAATCACAAGTCAATTTGTCGTATTTACAGTGTTGTACATGTAAACAAAACACCAATGGAATTTTGGCATTTAAATGTGAAAGGCTTAACAGCAGTCACACCCAAACCCAAACGCGCACCCGGCGTATGGAAAATCTCAACACGCTGAAGATTTTGGACGTATAGAATAAATTTGTTCTTGTTACTCGCTTTAGCAGTCACACAGTGGCGCGTGACTGAGGCGTATGCCATACGTATAAAATCTCAAAGTTTTAGAGTACGTTTGTGTTACCTCCCAAATACGCTTTGCGCGCGCTACAGGCGCGCAGCAAACATTCAGCGCGCGTCTCACACACGCATTGGGCACGCTACTGAAGCATTATCTAATAATTTCGGAACGCGCATGTAGTGTACATTGGCGTGCCTCAAACGTGCGCCGGGACGTTCGAAGCGTATTCAACGCGCCTGTAACGCGCTTGGAACTTATTTGAAACGTATAAGACACACGCCCGGGACGCGCCTGGAGCGCGCAGCGACTTACAGCGACGTATATCAACGTGCAATAAGCGTACGCCAAGCGTACAAAATGCGCGTGTAACGCGCTTCTAACGTGTCTCCGACGTGCTCCTGGCGTATGTTGAATTTTACAGTTTTGTCAACAAAATACCATGGTGACAATATTTCTGTTACAACTTGGACTGAAAATCTTAAAAAGTCCATATTTTTTTTCCTGCGTAATGCATTTTGTATAACAACGAATGGATAAAAGATAATGTGAAATAAGAGCTAAATACCAACATACTGACAATAATAAGTGTGCAATGTTTCAACACATGCGTCTGTCAAAATGACATGTAGCTATTTCTGAAACTATGGCCAGAAACTTCTTGCTCGCACGAGCATTTACCTCAATGCTATCCGGCCTGTTTGTAGGATTCATCAATATTGGGATACATCTTTGTCACTGACAGAAAAAAAAAATGTTACAGGACGCGAAATATGCTGTGTGTTGTTATTTTCAAGACATAAAAATGCATCATTGCTTTTCTCTGTAAGAAAATTAGGCTGAATGATGAAAATACGTAAAATGTCGCTTATGCATAAATGCATACTTGTTAAAAATTTACTATATGTGACAGGGTTGCAAGGAAGCAGATTGAAAACTACATTCTGTTGGAATCTGACACTTGCTATAAAGTTTTTGAAATCAGACAGTTGTCAGCTGTCACTTATGCCTTTTTATTCCTTTTAAGACGCACATTTACATGTTTATTTTGTTTTTCTATTCATATCATTCGGCATCCAGCATTCATCAGACCTTTAATCAAGTTTTCTTCTACATTTTAATAACTTAATATTCAAATTCAAATTTATTTACAAATGAGCATATACATGTACTTCAAGTTGGCATTGATTTAAACAGTTAGCGTACATGATGTTTTTGATTGAGAATAATGATTTTAAAATGGCGAGTGCCAGCTATTGGCGAAATAAACAGACGTACACATACTTCAAACCCACAACCTCTTTATACTTCATACACACTTGACATTAAAACAAAGAGTACACTATTCAATATGGTAAGCAGAAAGTATGTGATGGAGGCAACGTCCTGACATGACCGTAGCTTTTGACTGGGATGTTAAGCATCAATTCTTGTACTAGAACCTCTGGTACTAGAAAATCTTGGCGATATATAAGTGTGTTTCCAATTCTATTCAATGTTTAACAATTTTGCACTATGGAAATCATGCTCATCATTGCTTTGCAGTCTTAACCACAGTCTCAATACCTGGCTCATTTTGAGCCTCAGAAGTTAATAATCTCAGCAGGGATATCCATATTATTGCCTTACAATGTGGTCACTAATTAGGACCATTTGGGATGGATATTGAGCCATAGAATTTGTGATAAATAAGCTTGATATACTATTTAGAAGTAGGAACGGAACTGAAACAATCTGCTCATTTTTGTAGCATTTAAAGAACCTAATAATTATGCATTAAAATTTCTTAATTCCTTATTTTTAACTTTTTATACATAAAAGGTGATGGTTGATCAGAAGAATTATTTGATAAAAATGTATCTTTTGAAAGCCATGGCTTATGCGTTTGCATGGTTTTGCTAAACCACCACTTTTCCTGGGCATGCATATGCCCATTCATGGTTTAAAATATATGGCCAGTTAGGGCACGAGACTGTACTAGACTTTTAGTGACCATAATTAGTGGGATCAACAAAAATGTGGTTTCCGAACAGGTCCGACACAAATCAGGCTGAACAATCACAGAAGCAGGCTAGAAGCTTGAAATTTCGGATTGTTAAAAGAAGAAGAGGAAGTGTACTTTCCGTGTAGCGAAAACAAAGGCGCTGGTCAGCTTCGCGGTTACCTCGAAGCTGATCTGCGTCTTTGTTTTCGCATATGTAGATTGTTGGTTTTCCCATGAGGCGACTCAATTATGAAGACCACCATGATTACGATAGATCGTCTCTCAGTAAGGGTTCTATAGTACACGTACACTATAATTATATAGATTAAAAGCATGTACACTGAGCTACAGAGGGAACTTTTGTTTCGTTTGGCACACTGACATTCACATATTTGGCGCATCTGAGTTTCTTTGGTCAAAACGTTTCTTTTGAAAATATATCTACTGATTCCTGTTCCAATTATGTTTCGTTCATGTGTAGCGTCTAATGGGATTCCGGTAGTTCAAGAAAATATTCAGACAACATGCTCTTTTTTAAAATTAGAAGGTGATGCTTAATCTGTGTACACATCACTGGAATAGTACGAAAATTATTTTGAGCTGTCGACGAATTGTATAATCCTTGCATTGCTTATTGTCACCTCCCCGTGACCGACTGAATCCCGTTTTAACTGTTTAGATAACGGAACACGGAACCAATATGACCTTTGCCACAACATGTTTACAAAATGGCATTATATACCTTATAGATAACACGAAACAAAATTTGTAAAAGGTCTCTATAGCAAATTCTCCAGTTTGACAAAGATCGGGACTATTTAGAAATATTAAGTCCACATTCCTTCATATCATAATTATATAGTTTGTGCTATTAATTCATACACGGCGGTGCATCACGATAAAAGTCCGTGTAATATTGAAAAGGAGCTTCGACGGGTTCACATCAGGAAAACATGTCCGTGAGACAAAAAACATCTATACCCCAGTTTTATGTAGCAAAACTGGGGTATGCAGGGGTATACCTATCTTCCTTATTTTTGCTCCAAACCATAGATTGTGGGTACTCGTTAGTACCGCCTGAGGCGGTTCTAACGTGTACCCACAATCTATATTTTGAGCAATAATAAGAAAAAAAATCAAAATTATCAGCTGAAAATATTCAAGTTTTAAAGCTCAAAATATCTCTGTATATTGCATGGACATGTTTCGGAATGCATACCTGAAACCCTACAACCATTTCATAATTCAAGCGCGAGTTACATGAGGCAAATTATGCTTTGTAACTATTTACGATGCATGCAACGGCATTTCACAAAAACGTTCACGAGCGCTACGTACATTTGTGTAAAGTCCTAGGAGCTATGTAATTTATCTCTCGGAAAGCAGCCTATCGTTGCTAAGGAACTAGGAAAATAAAAATGTCGTCATTGAGCTTAAGATTTTTCTCACTGTTGAAACCCGTTATGTAAGACAATTTCACAGTAAAACGTTACAAAAAGAATATGAAAATATTCACGTTTTTGTTCACGTGTTCGGTATTGTCGATAGACACTTTCATTTTAAAAAGCGCTTTAAACGCCACGAACCGTTGCATAGACGACAAAGAGTTCGCGTTATGCAACTCACACTTGTATACTCATGTACATTAATTCAGCACATCAAACTATCTTTCAATTTATCTACCGTATAGAGCAAATGAGAGTTCACCAAAGTCGGGGACAATTATTACATGTAAATGTATTTAAGGCCTCGTCACACATAAGCGAAAATAGAATCCATCGATTTATTGCAAAAATTATTTCTTGATTGTTTGATTTGTTGCTTTACGTACCTTTCAACCGTAAACGTTCCGGCATGATCATAGCTGTTGTATGGGAGATAAGGCAATATAGCAAACGAACAAAAGCTAGTTTTCTCAATTAAACGCAAGTCTACGTCGAGAGAATTTCGCTTAAAGTATGTGACGAGGCCTCAAAATACTTTTTAAGGAGTGTTTACAGATTTATTATGTTGTTGTTTGGCTCATTATGTGTTTGTCTCTTCCATTCAATTATTGGTGATCATATATATATAAGAATCTCAAATAAATATATAAATTATCCTTTTTTGGTTTTAATTTAAAACTCCAAGCGACGTCATTAAATTTAAAATGCTATGACGGACCGAAGTAAGAATCAAAACCACTGTTGAACCGCAATTTTAACGCAATTCAATTGGTTATAGCCGTTGCACACTTTACCAGTCTTGGGGTATTTTTTGGGATTGGTCATCCCGATGGGTCTCCAGAGTACATTTATCGTAAAATAGCATATATACTCTGAGGAAAAAGTTTAGTTAGTAACTTTGACCAGCCCGGTTTCTATAATCCCAGCCGCTTGCCTTCGATGTTCCCCGTCATTAAATTTGCGAAGTCAATCTATTTCTAATTCTGGAAAGACGTCCTGTTTATTGGCAACATCTACGTAAATCTTTTGTTTGTGTATTTAATGAAGCAAAATTAATTTATGTAGTTTTCTTGGCTTCGAAGAGAATCGATTAAATCCTTTGTGGCTTATTAGCATTTTTGACTAAAAAACGTTAGAAAATCTAAATCTAACTCGATGTAATTTCCCGCCTTTTACCTAATACAATGTACAACATGTTGCATAAATTATAAACAGCCGTTACGGCTCCGCATTCAGAGATAATGTTTCAACCAGACACCAGCTGTGCTAATTAGAAGTGTTCCTCAACACTACTCGCTTAAAATTATCAACGACAAACTGAAGCAGGCGAGACTGCAGTTTTTAATACATCGAGATACAGTGAGATCGGCCTTGAAAAATCACACAGATATTCAACTGAAATTAGGCTTTAAATTTGCATGTACATGTATGTGGTCGTGAGTTTTCCCAAGGCTTGGAATACACCATCTAAAACATGAAGCATTGATGACATGGCTAATCTCAGTTTGCTTTTGCCTACCAATGATTCCTGAGGAGCATTTATTTTATACGAGTCTCTGTTCTGGAAGGGGTATCTGTTGATATGAGCTTTTCATATCGACAGAAACCATATGCACTCGTCTGTCATTGTTGAGTCGTAAGTCTTTGTAGTGTTACTACCACTACATGTATCACACCAAGCGACCAAGACGATGCGGCTAAAATGAATGACCATTTGACTACGATGCCAATTTCGCATTAATGATATTAAGCATTCATAATATCAAATTAATACTGGCCTGTATTTTAATTCTTATAACTTGCATATGCTCTTGCCTACGTTACGAAAATAGTATGAAATACAGACAATCAAAGAAAATTGCGTTTTTTTTTTTTTTTTGTTGTTTTACTTTTTGAGCACGTCCGTAGAGTATCTTGAACGCCTGCGTGATCATTACACAGATACATTTCGTTTTTCACTACGCCTGCATAGCTGTATAAATATCAGCATGAAATGCATGCAGTTTTACAGAGGTGTTTTCATTGAAATAAAGCTGGCACAAGCATTTTACTTTGTGCATACGCTATTTATCTAGATCCCCAAACCAAGACTTTGATGCATAAAAACAATCTATGTAAATGATCAAGTAAATTTTAGCATTTTCTGTCATGGTTTAGCCTCAGTAAACATGCATGCATAAATGAGCTATATGCGCATATGTAGCCGTAAGTTGGCACTGTCTGTTAAATATTTGGCCAACATTTCACCATGTTTAGAGCATAAAAAATCAGATATATAAATACGGTATCCACGTTATGCACTGATCCTGGGTAAATGTTCAGCTAAATGCTTATATGAAACAATGTTTGCCCAACTATGTGAGATACAGGAAATTTCAATATAAAATGCATACATGTTTACCAACACGATAAATATTGAACATACATTTACCAGATATCTATTCATCGTATAAAAGTCATTAAACACATGCGATATGCACTATCTAATTATGCGGTATGTAAAATGGTATTTCATATAGCTTCAGAATTTATCACATATTTACGTACGCCAACAAATTTCGGTAAAATTACCTTTTCATGCAGTGATATTTACTGAACCAGTCCCAGGTAAAACCAAAAGCTCTCTTTAATTGTATTATTGACACACTCCCACTGGTGAGTTATTGCTCATATTTTATGACAGGTGATAAATGGATTAAAGGACCATAAACCATGAAGTTTGAGCTTCTTTAATTTCATTGAACAAAATGAACAAATTTGTCTGGGATAAAATATTGAGGATCTCTCTCTCTCTCTCTCTCTCTCTCTCTCTCTCTCTCTCTCTCTCTTGCTAAAATGTTGTAATACATGGTTTGATTGAGACTTCCTTCAGGTTCTATACGGGATACTTTATAATTTTCCTTTCTTATTCATGCACTCAAACTTAGCAACTATATAAATTAAAATAAATAAATAAATAAATAAATAAATAAATAAATAAATAAATAAATAAATAAATAAATAAATAAATAAATAAATAAATAAACAATACGGCATTGTTTTTCAATACATGTCAGGAGTATATAATGTCACACAGGTATACACAATAAATGAGCGCACAAGTTGCACTGTAAGCAAGCAACATGTGTTTTCGCCATACTTGTGCATTTTTAAATAATATGATATATCTGAATTTCACACATTTACCTGTCTAGATAACCAGTCAACATTTACCCGAGAACCATTCTAATATTTACTGAACCAGTCCCAGGTAAAACCAAAAGCTCTTGTATTTACAATAGATATGCGTCCACTGGAAAATGATTATAGATGAGTTATTGCTCATATTTTATGACAGATTATAGAGTGGATTAAAGGACCATATACCATGAAGTTTGGGCTTCTTTAATTCTATTGAACAAAATGAACAAATTTGTCCTGGATAAAATATTGAGGATTCTTGATCGATCTTAAATTGTTCAAAAGAAGTCTAACGAAAATTAAAGAGATAATCTCTCTCTCTCTCTCTCTCTCTCTCTCTCTCTCTCTCTCTCTCTCTTGCTAAAATGTTGTAATACATGGTTTGAATGAGGCTTCCATCAGGTTTTATACGGGATACTTTATCATTTTCCTTTCTTATTCATGCACTCAAACTTAGCATCTTTATTAAATAAATAAATAAATTAATAAATAAATAAATAAATAAATTAAATAAATAAACAACAAGGCATTTTGTTTCAAGACATGACAGGAGTACAGTATACCTGTACCATCCTGTCTGTTTATTTTCCAATCAAAGTGCTCAGTGACTAATAGAATGATTAACATGTCTTATCTCACCTTGTTAATATCAGGCACACTTCATAATTAATTTCAATAGACAAATTAATCGGTTTGGTTATGATTAGAGAATGTTTGGCATCTTTTTACCTGAGATACGTATATTGTATAGAATGCTCAAAGGATGTTAAATGCTATTAACTTGATATAAATTATTTTACATTTTCCTAATACAATAAATAATAAGAATAATTCAAACTTTATTTTTATTTTCAACTTTTATTTTTTGAATGAATGAATGAATGAATGAATGAATGAATGAATGAATGAATGAATGAATGAATGAATGGATTATTACTGGTGAACTTTGGTCCAGTTTTTGACATGTCTTAACTCACCTTGTTGTATCAGACACACTTCATAAATGGTTCCAATAGACAAATAACATTTTCCTTAAACAATAGATAATAAATATATTTAAACACTTTATTTTATTTTCAACTTTCATATATTATCTTTTGAATGAATGAATGAATGGATGAATGAATGAATGAATGAATGAATGAATGAATGAATGAATGAATGAATGAATGAATGAATGAATGAACGAACGAATGAATGAATGAATGAATGAATGAATGAATGAATGAATGAATGAATGAATGAATGAATGAATGAATGAATGAATGAATGAATGAATGAATGAATGAATGAATGAATGAATGAATGAATTGGTACTGGTGAACCTTTGTCAAATTTCTTATTTTGTCAAATTTTCTTCACCTGTTCCCTGAAAACTATTATGCTTTCCAGCAAGAAAATCTTTCAGTAACATGTCTAAATAACCAGTCAACATTTACCTGAGAACCATTCAATTATTTACTGAACCAGTCCCAGGTAAAACAAATGAATTTTCATTATGATTAACATGTCTTATCTCACCTTGTTAATATCATGCACACTTCATAATTGGTTTCAATAGACAAATTAATCGGTTTGGTCATGATTAGAGAATGTTTGGTAGATACGCATATTGTATACAATGTTCGAATGTTGTTAAATTTTATTAACTTGATATAAATTATTTTACATTTTCCTAAATCATTAAATAATAAATATAATTAGAAACTTTATTTTATTTTCAATGTGTATTTACTTAAATCTTTCGCTTTAGTCTTTTACTTTAATATTTTGCTTTAATCTGCTTCACAGCAAGAAAATCGTTTAGTTACCGGTCTAAATAACCAGTCAACATTTACCTGAGAACCATTCAATTAATTACTGAACCAGTCCAAGGTAAAAACAAATGCTCTCTTTAATTGTTTTATTGTATAGTAGAGATGAATAATTATAGATGAGTTATTGCTCATATTTTATGACAGGTTATAAAATGGATTAAAGGACCATAAACCTCGAAGTTTGAGCTTCTTTAAAAAGCTTGAAACGTAATAAAGCAGCCGGATCTGACTTATTAATTAATGAATGTTTCGTCGAGGCCAGTGACATAATAGCATCGCACCTGGTGGACTTGTTTAATGCAATATTTGAGTCTGGATACTTCCCTTAAAAGTGGACAGAAGGAATCATAGTGCCGGTATTTAAGAAGGGAAACCCTGATGATACAAACAATTACCGTGGTATTACCCTGGTCAGCTGCTTATCAAAGCTTTTCACTAGCATCCTAAATAAGAGGATAATTGACTGGTCTGAAGAACATAACGTTATTTCTGATTCACAGTTTGGGTTCCGCAGGGGTCGCTCTACAACGGACGCTATATTCTTATTGCAGTCACTGATACAAAAAGTACTCAATCAAAAGGAAAGACTTTATTGTGCCTTTGTAGATCTACAAAAGGCGTTTGACAGTGTGTATTTGAACGGTCTATGGTACAAGCTATACAAACTTGGGATTGACGGCAAACTACTTAGGGTCATCCGTGATATGTACGATAAAGTTAAATCATGTGTAAGACATTGTAACACATTTTCGGAGTTCTTTGAATGTTCTGTTGGTTTACGTCAGGGGGAGGTAATCTCTCCGATTATGTTTTCGATGTTTCTAGAGGACCTGGAACTTTTCTTACAAAACGACATACAATCTGGTCTAACTCTCGACGACATTACTATAATACTCTTGTTATTCGCGGATGATATGGTTATTCTGGGCAAATCACCGCATGATCTACAAAACAGCATCGACCTTCTATACGAGTATTGTACTAAGTGGGGGCTACATGTTAATACAAAAAAAAAAAAAAAAACGAAAATCGTAGTTTTTAGAAAGCGTGGACACTTATTGCCAGGAGAGGAATGGTTTTATAATGGAGAAAATATAGAAACAGTCAACGATTTCAACTACTTGGGAGTGGTTTTCAATTATACCGGATCACATATGTTAAACCAACAAACTCTATCGGGTAAAGGTCTCAAGGCGCTTAACATACTTTTATCAAAACTGAGAGCGTATAAATTACAACCAAAAACGATCTGCCAGCTATTCGACGCTTTCGTTGGGTCAATACTCTCATATGGATGTGAAACCTGGGGGTTCTCCAAGTCGAAGGCTATAGAACGCGTCCACCTCAAATTCTGTAAACGTATACTTCACGTTAAGTCTTCTACGAGTAACGCTGGTGTCTATGGAGAATTAGGACGATATCCTATGTACATTATTAGATACACACGTATTATAAGATACTGGTGTAATATACTTGCAACGAATAATATTATTATGGCAACGGTATATAATGATATGTTGAAAGACTGTGAGTTAGGCTTGGATAACTGGGTGTCGAAAGTTAAAAAATTGCTTTTTGATTTTGGTTTTGGAAACATTTGGCAAAACCCTGAAAATATCAATATAAATGCTTTTTGTAATCAGTTTAAGCAAATACTTGTTGACTGTTTCATACAGACGTGGAATAATGACATACAGTTAAACCAAGCTCTAACAACATATAAATATTTTAAGACCGAGTTTGTCTTTGAAAAATATCTTAATTTATTACCAGAACGACTACGTGTTCCTTTGAGTAAACTACGACTTTCAGCTCATTGTTTACGTATAGAAATTGGTCGGTATGGACGGGCTAGAATAGACAGAAATCAACGACTGTGTGTTCTGTGTAACTCTGACATTGAAGACGAATATCATTTCGTCATAAAATGTCCAACATATAATGATATTCGAAGGAAATATATAAGTACCGCGTATATTAGAAACCCTAGTATGTACAAATTTAATGAACTGATGAGTACTGATAGGAAAAAAGTACTCGTAAAACTTTCTAAATTTATATCCGAAGCATTGGACTTGAGAAAATCCTTGATTAATCCTACTTAAGAACATATTACTTAATATGTTCATCCTCAGTGAGATGAAAGCCACGAACTGCAATCATATGTACAATATACTCTCTTGTATATATGTTATGACTGATACATAGTATTTCACCAAGTATCTATTATTGATAATGTGTATTTGTATGACGAGAAACATTTTGTTTAAGTCAATAAAACTATCTGTCTGTCTGTCTGTTTAATTCTATTGAACAAATTTGTCCTGGATAAGATATTGAGTATACTTGATCAATCTTAAACTTATTCAAAAGAAGGCTTACGGAAATTAATGATTTATGATTCTGTTCGCTTGACAACTGTTGACTGTTTTTTTACCTCCATTGCAGTCCTCTCATTTCAATCGATTCAAAAAAATAAATAAATAAATACATAAATAAATTAATAAATAAATTAATAATGGTTTATGTTCTGAAAACAATATCCTAAATTTTAGGATATATAGACATTTACATGCATTCCTTTGTTTAAACCTTGCGGAATAGGATTATAAATTTGAAACAATTTTGCAAAGCCGAGAGAAAGAAAAGAGAGATTAAAAAGAAAGAAAGTAATAAAGAATACAGAAGATTAGATCTAATAAAAAAGAAATAGGAACAAAAACATAGAGAAAGGAAAACAGATATGTAAAATGCATATTGTCCCCAAAGGAACATTAAATTAGAGGAGATATAATACTTGAAAAAATAAAATAAGACAAACTTAAAATAACGCAAACTTTTTTTTAATCAAAACCATTTCATTATACTGCTGATACAGCAAATACAGGTAGGTGGTATCATCAAACACCAGCCAAAGTGAACTACAGGTACAGGTAGGGGTATAGAGGTGCCAGAACTTGGAGTGCACTTGAAATGAACATCAGGTGCAACTTATGGCTCAGATCAAGCTCACATGTAGTGCACATGGCGAGCACATGATGTGCATAAGGGTGTATACATTAGTTCAGACTTCACTGTATCCCTACTGGGGACGTTGTGGTGGATTATGGCAGTGTAGATCCCTACCGGGGACATTGCAATATAGTATGGCACTGTTGATCCAAACTGCGGACGTTGCGGTAGAGTATGGCACTGAAGATCTCTATTGGGGATCTTGTGGAAGAGTATGTCACGCTCGATCATCACTGGATACTTTGCGGTAGAGTATGTGGCTGTATATCCCTACAGAATCCGTTGTGATACATTATGGCGCTGTACAGCTCTATATCCTTACTGGGTACGTTGTGGTAGAGTATGGCACTGTAGTTCCTTACTGGAGACGTTGCGATAGAGTATGGTACTGTAGATCCCTACTGGGGACGTTCCGGTTCAGCATGTGGCTGTAGATTCCTACTGGGGAAGTTATGGTAGAATATGGCGCTGTAGAGATCGCTTCTGCGGACGTTGGGATACAGTAAGGCGCTGTAGATATCTACTGGGGACGTTGCGGTAGAATATGTGGCTGTTTATCTCTACTGGGGACGGGTGAGTAGCGTATGACGCTACAGAGATCGCTACGCTACTGGGGACGTTGCGATAGAGTTTGGTGCTGTAGATATCTACTGGGGACGTTGCGGTAGAATATGTGACAGCTTATCTCTACTGAGGAAGTTGCGGTAGAGTATGGCACTGTAGATTCCTTCTTGGGACGTTGCGCTAGAGTATGGCGCTGTTTGTCTCTACTTGATGTAGAGTATGGCGCTGTAGATTCGTACTGGGGTCTTTGCGGTAGAGTATGGCAGTGTTGATCCCTACTGGGGACGTTGCGGTAGGGTAGGGTAGTCGTTGCAGTATAGTAATGCAATCAAAGTTGCCAAGGCTGACTAGAATTTGTTTTCTATGTGAAAACTGATGTCTCCCCCCTTTCTACGCGCATGTCCAAAATATGCAAGCAAGAGTTATAGTTCTTGTGCATCACATATCCTGTCATTCTGTTTTATAAGTGTACCAAGTTTCATTGAAATATCTCTTACGGTTTTCAAGTTATAGAGCCGGCACGAAACTGTATGGAAAATAATCAAAGGGAAATAACTCCAAAGATATGAAAGCAAGAGTAATGATTCTTGAGCATGAACCATCGTTTCATCATGCTTTATAAGTGTACCATGTTTCATTGAAAAATCTCTAATGGTTTTTGAGTTATAGAGCAGACACAAAATTGTATGAAAAATAATCAAAGGGAAATAACTCCAAAGATATGCAAGCAAGAGTTATGGTTCTTTAGCATGACACATCAACTCATCATGCTTTATAAGTGTACCAAGTTTCATTGAAATATTTCTTATGGTTTTCAAGTTATAGAGTGGACATGAAATTGTATGGAAAAATAATCAAAGGGAAATAACTCCAAAGATATGAAAGCAAGAGTTATAATTCTTGTGCATGACACATCGTCTCATCGTGCTTTATAAGTGTACCAAGTTTCACTGAAATTTCTCTTACTGTTTTCAAGTTATAGGGTGGACACGAGATTGTATGGAAAATAATCAAAGGAAAATTACTCCAAAGATATGCAAACAAGAGTTATGGTTCTTTAGCACGACACATTATCTCATTGTGCTTTATAAGTGTACCAAGTTTCATTGAAATAACTCTTACCGTTTTCGAGTTATAAGGCGGACACGAAATTGTATGGAAAATAATCAAAGGGAAATAACTCATAAAATACTCAAGCCAGAGTTATGGTTCTTGTGCATGACACATCGTCTGATCATGCTTAATAAGTGTACCAAGTTTTATTGAAAAATCTTAAACAGTTTTCAAGTTATACAGCGGACACAAAATTGTATTGAAAATAATCAAAGGGAAATAACTCCAAAAATACTCAAGCTAGAGTTATGGTTCTTGTGCATGACACATCGTCTCGTCGTGGTTTACAAGTGTATCAAGTTTCACTGAAAAATCTTAAACGGTTTTCAAGTTATACAGCAGACACAAAATTGTATCGAAAATCATCAAAGGGAAATAACTCCAAAAATACTCAAGCTAGAGTTATGGTTCTTATGCATGACACATCGTCTTGTCGTGGTTTACAAGTGCACCAAGTTTCATTGAAAAATCTTTAACAGTTTTCAAGTTATACAGCGGACACGAAATTGTATCGAAAATAATCAAAGGGAAATAACTCCAAAAATACTCAAGCTAGAGTTATGGTTCTTGTGCATGACACATCGTCTCGTCGTGGTTTACAAATGTACCAAGTTTCATTGAAAAATCTTTAACGGTTTTCAAGTTATACAGCGGACACGAAATTGTATCGAAAATAATCAAAGGGAAATAACTCCAAAAATACTCAAGCTAGAGTTATGGTTCTTGTGCATGACACATCGTCTCGTCGTGGTTTACAAGTGTACCAAGTTTCATTGAAAAATCTTAAACGGTTTTCAAGTTATAGAGCGGACACGATTTGTGACGGACAGACAGACAGACGGACGGACGGACGGACGGACGGACAGACGCACGGGGAAAAACAATATGTCTCCCGACCCTGTCGGGGGGAGACATAAAAAAATGAAAAATTAAAAAAAAAAAAAAAAAAAAGAAAAAAAAATCAGACTGGAACCCAGGCTACACTACTGGGGACATAGCTGTTTAGTATGTGGTTAGGGGCGTTGGGTAGATTTTGGCACTGTAGATCCATATTGGGGATGTTGTATTAGAAAATGGCACTGTAGATCCCTATTGGACCATTGCGGTAGAGCCTGGCAGACCTGTTATCGATTACTTTCAAAGTAAATCACTAACGATTACAATTACTTTCAACGATTAACGATTACGATTAAAAGTATTTTTTCCTGGCTTTATTCGATTACAATTACAATTGATTTGCAAAAGTAATCGAATAATCAATCGATTAGTTTTGCTACTGTCTACTGTCTACGTTGTGGTACAGTATGACACTGTAGAACCATACTTGGTCGTTGCTGTAGGGTATGGCTCTGTAGATCCCTAACAGACACGTTTTGTAGAATTTGGCACTGTACATCCCTACTGGGGACGTTGTGGTGGAATACGGCATTGTAGATCCCTATTGGGGACATTGCGATAGAGTATGGCGCTGTAGATACCTACTGGAGACGTTGTGGTACAGTATGGCGCTGTTGATCTCTACTGGGTACGTTGTGGTAGAGTATGGCTCTGTAGATACTTACTGGGGTCGATGTGGTAGAGTATGGCACTGTAGATCCCTTCTGGGGAGGTTGCGGTAGAGAAAGGCGTTATAGATGCTGTAGACGTAGCAGTAGAGTATGGCGCTGAATATTCATAACAGGGAGTTTGCGATAGATTTTGGCATTGAATATCCACAAGGGGACGTTGTGCTAGAATATGGCACTGTTTATCACTATGGGGGACATTGCGGTAGAGAATTGTGCGGTATATCCCTACTGGGTACGTTGTGGTAGAGTTCGGTACTTACATTCTTACTGAAGACGTTGCACTAGAGTATGGCGCTGTTGATATCTACTGGGGACGTTGCGCTACAGAATGGCACTGTAGATACCTAGTTGGGGCGTTGAGGTAGTGTTTATGTCTGTAGATTTCTACTGGGGACGTTGCAGTAGATAATAAAAATAAAACTGAGATCCTTTAAGAGCCCTGAGCATATTTTCCAGAAAGGTGATGGGCCTTACCACGACTTCGGCTATTCAAGCCTCGTCAGTGACCCTTTAGATTTGGCAACATGGAGCCAAAGAGAGTTACAGTAATTTTTCAACTTTCAGCAGGCTAGTCGATACAAAGACTAGTATAATCAAATTGTGGCCAAATATATTGAACGTTGGTTAGAATATAAATCTAAACCGATGATAATTTTCTGATTTCTCAAAATATCCTCTCTGAGCTCGAAGGACCAAAAGGAAAAAATAGTCTGCACTATGGATGATGTAGGGGGAGACTTTTTAGGGCCGCCACACGGCACAACACCAGCTTATTAATAGCAAATAAAAATGAAACTGAGATCCTTTAAGAACAGTGAGCATATTTTCCAGAAAGGTGATGGGTCATACCGCGGTTTCGGCTATTCAAGCCTCGTCAGTGACCCTTAAGATTTGGCAACATGGAGCCAAAGAGAGTTACAGTAATTTTTCAACTTTCAGCAGGCTAGTCGATACAAAGACTAGTATAATCAAATTGTGGCCAAATATATTGAACGTTGGTTAGAATATGAATCTAAACCGATGATAATTTTCTGATTTCTCAAAATATCCTCTCTGATCTCAAAGGACCAAAAGGAAAATATAATCTGCACTATGGATGATGTACGGGGAGACTTTTTAGGGCCGCCACACGGCACAACACCAGCTGCAGTAATGGCAAATAAAAATAAAACTGAGATCCTTCAAGAGCAGTGAGCATATTTTTCAGAAAGGTGATGGGCCATACCGCGGTTTCGGCTATTCAAGCCTCGTCAGTGAGTATGTCGTTGTAGATACCTATTGGAAACGTCGCAGTAGAGTATGGTGCTGTAGATCTCTACTGGGTACGTTGCAGATGAGTGTGGCGCTATATGTCTGTACTTGGAACAATATGGTACTGCATGGCGCTGAAGATCCCTACTGGTTTCGTTGTGGTAGAAAATAGCGCTGTATATCACAACCTGGGACGTTGCGGTAGAGAATTGCACAGTAGATCCCTACTGGGGACGTGACGGTAGACCCTACTCATGTTGATCCCTACTGGGAAATTTGCGGTATAGTAGGGCACTGTTGATCCATAATGGGACGTTGTAGAGTATGTGGCTGAAGATCCAAACAGCCGATGTTGTGGTTGAAAGTAGATATCTACTGGGAACGTTTCTGTAGAGTATTTGGCTATAGATCTCAACTAGAGACTGCGTGATAGAGTATGGCGCTATTGGTCTCTACTGGGAACGTTGCGGTATAGATAAGAACTGTAAATCCTTAATTGGGACCTTGTGGTAAAATATTGCTCTGTATTTCTCTACTCGGTACTTTTAGGCAGAGTATGACACTGCAGATACCAAACTGGATACGTTGCGGTAGACTATGGCACGGTAGTTGCGAACTGGAGATGTTGTGGTAGAGTATTGCACTATAGATGCCTACAAGGTACGTTGTTGTAGAGTATTGCACTGTATTTCCATACTGAAGACGTTGCATAACAGTTTGGTGCTGTATATCTTTACTGGGGACGCTGAAGATCCATACTGTAGACGTTATGGTAGGGTATGGCTCTGAAGATACCTACTTGGGACGTTTTCGTAAACTAGGCTAAGGCGGTGTATATCTCTACTGGGTACGTTGTGACAGAGTATGGAGCTGTAGGGGAGGATGCGGTAGAATATGACACTGTAGAACCCTACTTGGAACGCAGCGGTAGACTATGACGCTGTAGATACCTACTAGGGACGTTGCGGTAGATCCCCAATGGGTACGTTGTGGTAGAGTATAGCGTTGCGGTAAAATATATGGCTGTATATCTCTACTGAGGACGTTGCAGTAGAGTATGGCACTGTAGATTCCTACTGGGGACCTTGTGGTAAACTGTGGCGCTATATATCTTTACTGAGTACGTTATGGTAGAGTATCTAACCGTAGATCGTTACTGGGGACGTTGCAGTAGAATATGATACTGTAGATCGATATTGGGGACGTTGCGGTAAACAATGGTGCTGTAAATCCTAATGTGTACGTTGTGGTAGAGTACGATACTGTATATGCCTACTGGGGAGGTTGCGGTTGAGTATGGTATTGTAGAATACTACTGGGGACGTTGCGGTAGCGCATGGCACTGTAGCTCTTTATTAGGGAGGTTACGATAGAATACAGCGCTCTAGAGCTCAACTTGGAACGTTGTGGTAGAGTATGGCGCTGTAGATCTCTACTTGAAACGTTCCGGTATCACATATTTGGTATGATGCCGTACAATTTTCAAAATAGCCCATTTTCGCTTATACGCTGGAGACACGCACTGTATATATGGGTCATTATCAAAAAATGGAGCAATCCTTGTCCCTGATGATTTCCTCGCAAGCGCGATGTCCGAGGTTTGCTTCCTCCTTCTATAATATTATTATCCGCCGTGCTTTACAAAAACCACACGCGATTTCACGTTTACGAGTATGTTATTTGAAAGAAAAAATGCAAAATTTTTATCGTGTCCCCGGGTCTGGGTAAGTAGTTTTATTTGTTTCCATTGCAAAAGAAGCTTGACAGAAATAACATTTTCTGTAACCCTCTATTGCATATAATGTTATTGAAGTCAAATTCAAAAATCATATGGTATATTAAGTGCAATTTAAGAGCGGCGGCACATTATAGTGCTGTCCCTGGAAAACGTATCAGTGCTGTCACAGTTTTAAAACATCTATTTTGACCAGAGTTATGAATCATTTTCTCAGATCAAAACAATCGCATTTTTGTAGACGATAGCAAGCTGATGAAGTCATGGTAAACAACTTTTTGAGAAAATCACATTACTCCGTTCATATTCCATAAAGACATGTCAAAATCGGTGTGGGAAATTTTTAGCCATCAGTACTATCACGCGCATTTTGCCGCTTCTTGCAAATATCACGTACATTTTAAGGCCATGACTGAATTTCAGCTTAGGGCCGTTTTGAATAGATATGCAAAGTTTTCAGCCTGCATTCTGCTGTTAGTCATAATAATTAAATTTATGTGTAAAACTCAGTACTATCACGGTCAGTGCTGTCACGGTCGTGACAGTACTGATATGTGACAGCACTGAGTTGACTTCTGTCAGCAGGTGTGGATTCAGGCAATTTCCTACACTGAAAAGAGTTAGGTCGCCTTTCACGAGAGGGTCTCAGCTACTAACACCAGTAGGAGTCAAAAGAGGTCAAACCATTTGAGGTGTGTGTGTGTGTGGGGGGGGGGTGATAAAAAACTGCAAATTCAAAATTCTTCGTCGACCAGGGTATACCCAATGAGGCTGGTTACTACGAAGAAAAAAAGTGGTAGTTTCGTCCCGACATTACTGAAAGTTATTGACTCGGGTACATAAAAAATAAATATCAGACGCGTCATGAGAAGACATGATTTTGCAAAAGTGCAGCTCAGCTGCAGTGTAACCTTCCAAGGGGGTATTAGCTCCAAGCTCACTAAAAGAAAAATGACCCCAGCTCCCTAATTTTTTACTTGCTCCCAGCTTCCTAAAACTAAAAATGTTCTCTTCTAGTAATCCCCAACTCCCTTCAAATGTTTTCCAGTTCTCCCAAGCTCCTTGATAACGAATTACCGATTCCGATAGCGTAATGGTGAGAGCGTCCGCTTCGGGAGCGGGAGGTCGTGGGTTCGATCCCGGGCCGGGTCATGCCAAAGACTTTAAAAATGGTACCAGTTGCTACCTTGCTTGGCGCTCAGCATTATTAGGCAAGCACTGGCTTCTCTTCTCCCAAAACAAAATATAGCATCACTAACATCGCATGTCTAATATGAAAATGTCCGAATAATAACAAAAGAGGTCCGAAAATAATCAATGTCTGTATTCACTAGAGGACCGTATGGAAGACTGGCCGTTGTGCTAAATACGTTATCCTCTATAAATATAGAGATTATTATTATTATTATTAATGGCCCTTCTACACAGAAAACCCGTGATAGGATCCCAAATTAATTGCACTCTTTTGTCGTGAACAATCCTGGTTGTTTCAGACCTGGTCGAAAGCCCCAAAAAACATTTTTTCATGCTGCAGCTGCTTAAAGTGTTAAGCTGAATAGCGCTAATTGCGCTTGTCGTGTTACACCGCGTTTGGTTTGCGTGTACCGAACGTGTCGTGTTATCTACCCAAAGGTGTCCCTGGTTCGAGCATTAGCCGAGGCTTCGTTGGTTGCGACCGTAAGGCAGTCACTGTCCCTAAGCTCATCGGTTTATTGTCAGAAATTAATCAATTAATCAACTCCGCACACATTGGAATAAAAAAGGCGAGATCGGATAATTAACAGTGCTGTCACGACAGCATCAGTGCTGTCACGATATCAGTGCTGTCACGGTCATAATCATTTAAAATACTCAAAACGCATCATATAAAAGTAGTTGCTTTTGGTATGTAATGACACTATACTAAAATAGTAAACGTTTTGCAGAACTTAATTTTGGTTTAATCCTACAAGATTATGTCTACAGAAAAAAGCGCTTCAGAAACAGAACAAATCACAGTATGTGCATTTTCATTGAAGCTCTCTCCCTCGTTAATTCATTGAAAGTATTTAAGGTTTGTGACAAGTTATATATACCCCCACTTACAGATTTGGAAAGTCTTATCAAATAAGCGTTGTACGCAAGAAAATTTGTTCGTGACAGCACTGATATTTTTTCAAGGGTACCATACAATTGATTAATGCTGGTGCACAATTTGTTCAGTTAAACTCGGCATATTTTATTTCTATATTCTAAATGGTATTGTTAATAAAACTATCTCATTAAAAAAGAAAAACTGGACAACGATTTTTTTTTCGTTTTGCCTAACAGTTTTCTGGATTGCTCCATTTTTTGATAATGACCCATATAAACTTTGTATGGATGATTGACTTTGACCACTTTCCCTGGGCAGTCTCAGACATGATCAGACGGTCAGTCGGTAGCGTAGAAGCTTTGCCTGGAGGCACAAGCAGCCCTTCTATTTATTTAGGCCACAAATGGGCGAGGACCATACAAAGACGTCGAAAGCGTTCAAAGCGTATTTAACGCATGTAGAACTTATTCGTTATGCGTAAGACCGTCCGAGATACATAAAGGTATCTGAAAACCCCTAAAACAAGGAAATCTTAGATTTTTCCTCCAGTGGTGTTCGGTTTGTTGCTATGGCAACCATGCATATTAAATTGCAAAGTGTTTTATTGTTGAAACTTGTAATATAATACGTGTTTATAATAATTAAACATTTATTTATATGAACCAGCACTTAAATGCTATAGCCGCATGTTTTCGTACCTTGTGTATTTCCGCGATGTACTGGTTCACATCCGCGTTTGGAAACATTTCCGCGCTTGTGATACCTGGATTGAGAAATAATCTTTCTTTTTTTCTAATGTATATAAATCAGACACACTCGATAAACGAATATATCTTAAAAAATCTTTCATAAACATGCCTGTTTCTTGGTTGTTTATAAGAATTTTATGGAGCACGATAGCCTTGTGGTAGAGCACCGGCCTCCGAGTCGAGAGGTATTGGGTTTGATTCCCACTAGGGGTTTCCGGGCCGTGTCCTTGAGCAAGACAACATTAACTCACAACAGTAATGGTTAATACTCAAAAAGCGCTGGCTTTGTCCAGACATAGATGAAAACCTGTACTAGAGAACCAATGGTCCTGTAAACGCTTACCTGAGATCAGGGATATATACCAATAAACCTGTTTGACTAGTATGGTCATGGACGAACTATATTGACCTTGTCGTAAAATAGGTCAAGGTCATCACAGGGTCATAATTTTATGCACGCATATAGTACTCTAGTCTACAATGCTACATGCCTAGTTTTGTTGAAATTGGTCCACCCGTTCCATAGAAAAAGATTTTAGAATGATTTTTACCATATATGGACATGGCGGCCATCTTGGTCATGTGACCTGGATTATTTATGTACACATTGGTTTCTCCTTCCTACATGTGCTTTATATCAAATTTGCCGGGCTTTGATTGGCCAAGCGATTTCAGAGAAGATCTTTGAATATTATGGTGATATTCATTTATATTGCCCCAGGGTGGGGGCAGACCGGCCCATTGGGTCCATTTTTAAGAATCATATATCTACAGTCCATTTGCCCATTTCCTTAATGTTTTTTCTCTTCAAATGACTTTTTGACAAATTTCCCCTTCAAATGCATGGGCCACCTATGTTGGCCTTGCCGTAAAATATGTCAAGGTCATTCCTGGGTCATGATTTATATAAACTATGTAGAGCTCCTTTCCCTGATGCTTCATGCCAAGTTTCAAAATCATAGACCTTATGGTTCTGGAAAAAGATTTTTTTCTATTTATAGCCATGGCGGCCATCTTGGTCATGTGATCTGGACCATTTATATAAACTTTTGTTCCAACTTCCTTAGGATGCTCCACATGAAGTTTGGCTTTGATTGACCAAGTATTTTCAGAGAAGAAGATCTTTGAATATTATGGTAATATACATGTATATTGCCCCGGAGTGGGGGTAGACCAGCCCCTGGGGTGCATTTTTTTCAGAATCATAAGTGTTCAGTCCATTTGCCCTTTCCCTTCAAGTTTTTCCCTTCAAATGACATTTGACAATTTTCCACATTCAAATACATGGGCGACCTATGTTGACCTTGCTGTAAAATAGGTCAAGGTCATCCCAAGGTCATGATTTATATGAACTTTGTAGAGCTCCTCTCCTTGATGCTTCATGCCAGGTTTCAAAATCATAGGCCTTCTGATTCTGGAGAAGAATATTTTTAAGGTTTTCGCGATTTATAGCCATGGCGGCCATCTTGGTCATGTGACCTGGACAATTTTATATAAACATTGGTTCCCCCTTCCTATAGGGATGCTTCACATGAAGTTTGGTTTTGATTGGCTAAGCGGTTTGAGAGGAGAAGATCTTTGAAAATCCCTTTCACGTCCCTGGCACACCCGCAAGCAGAACTTGGCTTGTCTCACATGTGGCCAGATCGGGACTCGAACCCACACCAGTCACAGCGGTAAGATGATCGAATGATTAAGAAACAGCGCTCTTAACCGCTCGGCCACGGGGCCCGCCCTGGTGTGGGTTCGAGCTCCGCTCTGGCCATATGTGAGACAAGCCAAGTTCTGCTTGCGGGTGTGCCAGGTGGGTTTTCTAGGGGTTCTCCCGTTTTCGCCCCACCTTCTGATTGGCCGTTCTCATATGAGCTGAAAGGGACGTAAAACTGATTCAAAAAAGTGTGTGTGTGTGGGGGGGGGGGGGGGTAAATCCAAAACGTCGATTGAACTTTTATGATCATAACAACACTTATATCCATCATAAGTGTTAGTTTTGCATTCGTAAAGGCATTTTAATTAAATTGTTGTTCAGGGATCATGTTTCTGGAATCATGATAATAGAGAGGTTATAAAAAAATGATGCAATCAGAAAGAAATTCGGTAGGAAATGGGTCGCATGTACGTGCCCTTTCATGCCCAAATCTAACAACTAGATTAGCTTTCGCCCGCCAGGACAATGACTGAAACATCGTTATTGGGACGTAAATAAACAAAAACTATCTGACTGTTATATATGTATAAATTAATCTGCCGGACTAATGTAAAATCGCTTTTGAAAATTTGCAACACGTAATCTATATACCCTTCAATTTCAAATTTTATTATATTCAGGTGGGTTTAAAGTCGAAGACTACAAGTAGATTTAATATTATATATAGACCGTGAATGTTACACATGAACGTCATCAAATAAAATTAAGCTTTAAAAATATTCTTATTATGAATTACTCTTATTATGAATTAGACCACAAAAAGGACTAATTGACATAATATGTTAAAAACATATATTAGTCTATTTATATTTAGCTTAAAATAGCTTTTTTAAGAAATAACGATAACTCTTATAACGTACTGGGCAGAGATATAAAAACGTACTGGGTACGGACGTACTCAGCAGTGATGTTGCAAGTAGACCCTTCTCAAAGCATTTTCATGAACTGCGTTATCAAAACGATCCTTTTATACCTTCATGTAAAAATGAGAGCCCATTGCAATCGCATTTCAGTGGACAATTTTAATCATCAACGTTTGTCATAGGATCGGGAAATATACGTAGATGTACGATGGATATCTTATATATGAGCCGCCGCATGGGAAAACCGACAATCTGCATAGGCGAAAACAAAGGCGCAGATCAGCTTCGCAGTAACTGCGAAGCTGATCAGCGCCTTTGTTTTCGCTACACGGGTAGTATCGTTCCTCTACTTTCTAAATCCAAAATTTCCAAGTTCTAACCATCTTCTGTGACTGTACAGCTCGGTTTGTGTCGGAACTGGTCGGAACCCAAATTGTGGGTTTTCTCAAGCACAGGCTCATATATCAGCCGAGATTGAGGAGAACTTTCGACAGAAGGCTTAGGCTACATATATAGTTACAGACTTTGAATGAACATACTTTGATTAGGCCAAAAAAATATAAGAATGTTTCCGGTAACATGCCAGAAAAGAAATGGGTCGATAGGTCGGGATTTTTTTTTTTTTTTTTTTTTTTTTTTTTTTCTTTTGAGGGAAGCCTTACCATGTAAAATACCTGAACATTGATCTACAGTTTAATCAGAGTTAAACCGTTTTCTCCTCCAGTGCACATGCACAGCTTCTTAGTTAATTTTTTTTATTCATTTGCCGGTCCGGTACTTGAAAAACACGATCTTTTTTCGATTTTCGAGTTTTTATTTTCGGAAAACAGGAAAAAATATTAGAGTCGGGGAGTTTTTGACAGGGTCGGTCGGGTTACCGGAAACATTCCTTTTTTTTCTTTTTTTTTTTTTTTTTTCGCCTTATATCAGTCGTATAAGATGTAGCCTGAACTAATTGAAACGTCAGTATATTATTTCATCAATAGTAAACGTGCTAAATAAAAGTAAAAACAAATCATTATGGCAAAAGGGAAGCAACAGTTCTCAAATTGCCTGACTACCGTGGCAGTGGTTATATCTTCATGTTGCATGGTCCAAAATATATATCAGATATATACTGAGTTCCACAGCCAACGCAACTTTATTTTTTCCTCCCTTCATTTAAATTGATTAATTATGCGAAAACTATTGTGCCCTACCTTCGTTAAAATGACTCGGAAATCTTTGTGTGTTATCAAATCAGAGATTTTAGTGCGCATGAGCGGGAACGCACCCCAGGGTACAAAACTGCATTTTCCGTGCCCCGCTCGCGCGTGCTCGAAATTTTTCAGAACAATTTTCACGATTCAAACTTTGGACGATCGTCCGATGAGTGTATGGCAACCCACTGCTCAGCGCTAGAAATTGGCATTGATTTCCAGTACCCGAAAAATGCTTGTTTTCACTTGGTCACATGGTCGACGTCAATGCAGATGTCAACCATATTCTTTATTTCGTGTTGGCCACCTAGTCTTATTGAATAAAGCTTATTGCAGCTATAGGAAAGTCTTTTTTCAATGTGTTTTGTTGCTTTTGATCAGGATGGTTTGCACAGTTTAGCAATAAATTCATTAAAATCGCTGATTTCCTTCATTTTTAGCTCACCTGAGCCGAAGGCTCACAAGGTGAGCTAATAGGATAGCCATGATCCGGCGTCCGTCCGTCCGTCGTCCGTCGTCGTCCACAATTTCAAAGATCTTCTTCTCTGAAACCGCTTGGCCGATCTAGTTGAAATTTTATGTGGAGCCTCCTTGGGTAGTGGCATTTCAAGTTTGATCGCGAAATCCAGGTCACATGACCAAGATGGCCGCCACGCCCATATATGGTAAAAACCCTTCAAAAATCTTCTTCTCCAGAACCGGCGGGCCGATTTCCACGAAACTTGGCATGTAGCATCGGGGACTTCAGCCCATCATAGTTTGATAAAATGATGACCCTTGGATGACCTTGACCTATTTTACGGCAAGGTCAAATTTGGAAACATAGGCTTTTACATGGGAAAAAGTGAAAACTATGGATTTTTGAAAACTATTGCAGCCTGAGGCCTGAAAAGTGGTAGATGCAAACAACTAATGGAGTAGATGAAGGTATGTGATTAATATAGGTCAAGGTCATCTCTTGACCTTGGCCAGTCTGTTGTCCATACACACTTTTCAAAGATCTTCTTCTCTGAAACTGCTCGGCCAATCGATGTGAAATTTTATGTGGAGCATCCATGGGTAGGGGAAACGAAAGTTTGATCCCGAAATCCAGGTCACATGACCAAGATGGCCGCCACGCCCATATATGGTAAAAACCACTCAAAAATCTTCTTCTCCAGAACCGGTGGGCCGATTTTCACAAAACTTGGTATGTAGCATCAAGGACCTCAGCCCATCATAGTTTGATAAAATGATGACCCTTGGATGACCTTGACCTATTTTACAGCAAGGTCAAATTTGGAAACATAGGCTTTTACATAGGAAAAAGTGAAAACTATGGAATTTGATGAAATCTGTTGCAGCCTTAGGCTTGAAAAGTGGTAGATGCAAACAACTAATGGAGTAGATGAAGGTGTGTGATTAATATAGGTCAAGGTCATCTCTTGACCTTGGCCAGTCTGTTGTCCATACACACTTTTCAAAGATCTTCTTCTCTGAAACTGCGCGACCAATCAAAGTGAAATTTTATGTGGAGCATCCATGGGTAGGGGAGACGAAAGTTTGATTGCGAAATCCTGGTCACATGACCAAGATGGCCGCCACCCCCATATATGGTAAAAACCACTCAAAAATCTTCTTCTCCAGAACTGGCTGGCCGATTTCCACGAAACTTGGTATGTAGCATTGAGGACCTCAGCCCATCATAGTTTGATAAAATGATGACCCTTGGATGACCTTGACCTATTTTACGGCAAGGTCAAATTTGGAAACATAGGCTTTTACATAGGAAAAAGTGAAAACTATGGATTTTTTGAAAACTATTGCAGCCTGAGGCCTGAAATGTGGTAGATGCAAACAACTATTGGAGTAGATGAAGGTATTTGATTAATATAAGTCAAGGTCATCTCTTGACCTTGGCCAGTCTGTTGTCCATACACAGTTTTCAAAGATTTTCTCTGAAACTGCGCGGCCAATCAAAGTGAAATTTTATGTGGAGCATCCATGGGTAGGGGAGACGAAAGTTTGATCGCGAAATCCAGGTCACATGACCAAGATGGCCGCCACCCCCATATATGGTAAAAACCACTCAAAAATCTTCTTCTCCAGAACCGGTGGGCCGATTTCCACGAAACTTTGTATGTAGCATTGGGGACCTCAGCCCATCATAGTTTGATAAAATGATGACCCTTGGATGACCTTGACCTATTTTACGGCAAGGTCAAATTTGGAAACATAGGCTTTTACATAGGAAGAAGTGAAAACTATGGATTTTTTGTAAACTATTGCAGCCTGAGGCCTGAAAAGTGGTAGATGCAAACAACTAATGGAGTAGATGAAGGTATGTGATTAATATAGGTCAAGGTCATCTCTTGACCTTGGCCAGTCTGTTGTCCATACACACTTTTCAAAGATCTTCTTTTCTGAAACTGCTGGGCCAATCAAAGTGAAATTTTATGTGGAGCATCCATGGGTAGGGGAGACGAAAGTTTGATAGCGAAATCCAGGTCACATGACCAAGATGGCCGCCACGCCCATACATGGTAAAAACCTTCAAAAATCTTCTTCTCCAGAACAGGCAGGCCGATTTTCATGAAACTTGGTATGTAGCATTTGGGACTCCAGCCCATCATAGTTTGTTGAAATGATGACCCTATGATGACCTTGACCTATTTTACGGCAAGGTCAATTTTGGAAACATAGGCTTTCACACGGGAAAAGGCAAAAACAAACTATTGCAGCCTGAGACCTGAAAGTTGCTAGATGCAGACAACTTATGGAGTCAATGAAGGTAAGTAATTATTTAAGGCCAAGGTCATGTCTTGACCTTGGCCCAAGGTCATTTAAATATCAAAATTAAAATTATGGTTTTCTCAGAAATCACTGGGTTTGGAAACTATTGCAGCCTGAGACCTGAAACTTTGCAGATGCAGACAATTTATGAAGTCAATAAAGGTGTGTGAGAATTCAAGTCAAGGTCATTTCATTATGACTTAATACTCCAAGATCAGGCTTCAGGTGAGCGTTCTCAGGACCATTGGTCCTCTGGTTCAAAATGACCCCTTCGTCAGATTTTAGGCAATTGTAGGCGAACGAAAAAGGCTGACGGCTGATTTTCACAGACCGTCTTTAAAATTGGTTTGACTACATATATTCGGAATTTCAGATGTATCGACTGAAACCACTAAAAAGTTATTAAAAATTTAATGACGAGTTGTGTTGGCTGTGGAACTCAGTATATTTTACACTAAATGATAGAGAAATTGAGAAAAATGGACGATGGACGTGTACGGGTACGGGCATGTGAAGGACAGTTCTTGCTCAAATTCAGTATTGCAACATCAGGTTTCCACCTTCTATCTTCTGGCTTAATGGTCTCTACAATTGCACCACCATGCTCCGTATATTGGGTTGGTTCCCACCTATTATATGTTTTCGTTAGTTTCTATTTCAAGTATACAGGGATTTACTTTACTTTCAATTATGACAGTTCCTCATCATTTCTTATTTTAATGAAGACAATTATATACTACTTCATGTATGTACAGAGTATGTTTATCTTTTTTTTTTTTTTTTTTTTTTTTTTTTTTTTTTTTTTTTTTTTTTTCCTGTGACCTGTGACTGTCTTCCAGTACCTTTATTTCAGTGACTTTTTTCCTGTGTCTGTTTTCCTTTTACTTTCTTGATAACCAAATAACTCAAAAGGTATTTCAGAGTTACTCTAACGAGGAATATGCCATTAAAAGCTGTTCTATGCGATGCAGAAATGGTTTTCAATGAAATGGTTGATTGGGTTTTTGCTTTGATCTGGAAGAGGATCAGAATTTTCAGTAATATTGCGAGTAAAAAAACAAAGTCATTAGTAATAACGATTTTTGTACACACTAAACCATTTTGATTATCTCAACTCCATTGGCCGCCTATTTGGAAAAAAACTGTTTTCTAAGTGCGGGTGCCTGATTGTCAATTTAGTTTTTTTCCGACATCGGATTTTTTAGTTCTGATTGCGCCTTTTTCTGATCATTGCCTACTTGTACCTTTTTATAACAGCTTTCGACAGAAGGCTTAGGCTACCTTTATAGCTGTCAAAAGACTTTGAATGTGAACATACTTTGATGATAACAATCGTATAAGCTGTCCACAATGTAGCTCTCGTAAACTATATATAACTGAAACGTCAGTATATTTTCTCATACCGTGGCTGTAGTTACATCTTCATAATGCATGGTCCAAAATATATATCAGCTTTTCTTTACACTACCTGATAACTGGTTATAGAAAGGTTGAGAAAAAAATGTACGTGTACTGGTACGGGTACGTTAAGAACATACTTTTGAAGAAGCTAAAAGTGGTACCACTGTTTATTCGGTTAATGACCCCTAATGGTGCAATATGGTCCTTAGATCAAAGGACTCTCATAATGAGGTGATTATCACATCTCTGCAGGGGGCCATAAAGAGGCCCATAAAGGATAATACCTGTAGTTCCACTGTTTATTGATTTTATGGTCCCTGATAACCTGTGCAATAAAACTGCCTCCCTCTGCAATCAGTATTGATTTTTCCTGTTTTGGCCCCTACGTGTATTCTGAGTCATTGTCAGGGCACTAGGTGTTCTAATGCCCTGTCCCTTATCTAATGACCCTCAATAGACACGGAAATAGGTCTTTAAGGACAAAGCTTACTGAGCATAGCATAAGTCAGACATTAACACAGATTACGAATTAAACGACCCCGCACTACCCCTGGCACATGCAAGAATGATTCGAACCGTTGTTGCTGGCAGGAGTTGCTTAATCTAATACACGTGTTGTAGCCATAGCGGATCTGAAGATGATCCGGATCAAAATAATTTTCAAAAGAATTTTACAAAAACATAAAACAAGATTTTTTTTAAAACGAACTTGGCCACTTGACTCTTGATTCAACTATGTTTCATTCCATCGGTCAATGATCGTGGATAATGACGTCAACATCTTGTTCATGTCAATGGTTCCCGGCTCATATACAGAAACATGATGGAAAAAGCTTTCTTTTACACACGGCGGTTCGCCGATTTTCTCGAAAATGAAAGGTACCATGTAAGTTATCTTTCGATATTGGTTGCTAATATTTTCCCCAATTATTTTCTGTCATTTTGACGAAGTTTCCGTCCTAAAATCGAATATAACGACATATTTAATTAGAAACGTTGAAGTGGTATCATTGTAGTTACTCCGAATCACGTTTAACCGCATACTGCCATTTTATGCTCTCAAAGGACTTGTATTATTTGATGTTTGTAACTAAAGGTATATTTTTACATTCTAGGTATTTATATTATAAAATTAAGTGTTAACTATTAAATAATCTGCGTTTTTAACAAGCATCATATACGGGTACTATTCCGACGTTATACAGATCACCCATGGAAAATCGTGTGTTCGGTGGGGGGTGGGATTGAGCAAACATGGCTATGGGAAAATGACGCCGAAAAAGGCACATGTTTTGGTCCTCGGAATATTTCATAAGGTTCACTGTATGACTACATGCAAAGAATTTGAAGAATAAACCCATCGGTGGCGATATATAGTCCATGATTCGGATTACCTCCAACTGATCCGCATTGACTTCAATTATGCATATACTTTCACGCTCCAGTGGTCACAGACGAGTGCTTGATCAAAAATGAAAAGCATTACAGATGATGAGGAACAAAATTGGCTTCAAGATAATACTAAGTTTATTATACTCAAGTCATTAATATGCGCATGCGCAGCAATTTTCATGAACTTGATCCGGAATGGGTAGAATAATTGTAGTAGAATGACAAAAATCAGATAGAAGCTACACCGATGATGCGAAATCTTAAAGTGGTGGCACCGAAATGACACTTTATGAATATTTTTGAATGCTCCGTTGAGTCGCTTTAGCCAATAGTATATATAAAATGTGCAATTAACCCAATTTCATATAATGATTAGATTTCATAAGTCGTTTATGCCTATTTTCATCAAAATTGATCTGGTTAATTTTTCTAGTCTTCATCATAGTATTTATCACGATTTATTTGTCCATGATGATTCATTGACTAGCTAGACATTCACCACGAGGACCGAACAACTGACTAAATGTTGTGAACCACTGCAGAAGCTGAGGGTGAGGTTGGGTACATGTACCTGTAAAATCGATTTAAAGACCTATTTCCAAAAAAAGGGATATGTACAATACCTGAAGGTGCTATGTAATGGTCACGCTTACAATTCAACACCTTAGGTGTAACATGTTTTATGTTTGCGCTCAAGGACAGCTAATGCCGTAGTTCAAACATCAGGAAAACATGTCCGTGTATAGTTTACCCCCTCAAACCCCACTTTTATATTGTAAAACTGGGGTATGTAGGGGTATACCTATTTTTCTTATTTTTGCTCCAAAACATAGATTGTGGGTACTCGTTAGAACCGCCTCGGCAAGGCGGTTCTAACGTGTACCCACAATCTATGTTTTGGGCAAAAATAAGAAAAATATCGAAAATTTTCTTCTAAAATTTTCATTTTTTACAACTTTAGAAATCACTGTATATTGCATGGGCAAGTTTTCGTAATGAGGAGATGCGATCAAAGATATAGCCGCTAGAGTGGCCATACTACATTCACCCATTAATATATACGTTGCCATTAGTTTGGATTAAATTCTTACTTGATGTTAGATGGTGTAGATATAAAATATTTCATAGTGTGTTGCTGTTTTTGTTGCTGGTCGTATAATTGTAGAAAATTCACGGTAAAGAAAATGTGTCGCTGAATTGAGCTATTCCCCAGTCCTTTGAGAATGTCTAATTATAATTTAGTTATGCATGTAAATATTTGTATACAGGCAAGTGGGAACGACACAAGATTCAATATACAAATACAAAATACAAATACAAATGATTTATTCAGCATTAAGCATGCACATGCCTATAGCCTACAATAACGTATATTCAGTGGTGAGGACAAAATACATCAATTAATAAAACTATATACAACAATGGTCAGTATGTCTACAGTATGTTACAAACTGCAGACATGATGATAATATGAATGAACTTAAGCATCTTGCAATGACAATTGTCTAGGATTTAGACAGATTTGAGAAAGTATTTCTGTTGCGTTTACTCATTAAGTCATCGAATTTATTTAGTATGGGTCAGTGACAAAAATAAGGTTTCATGTAACGTTGTCTTAAGGACATACCTGTAGAAAATGGCACTCGTTTTCAGTAAAATTTCCATTACAAAATTTACAGATTATATCATTTCTGTATGGCAAAACGAAATCGACTTGTCGTGGCATACTTTAAATTGTCATCTAGGCATAAGCTTTTAAGATCCAAATGGATTTGACCATTTAATTGTGTCATTGTACTAGACGGTACCTTAAACCCCAGTTTTCCTATGTAAAAGTGATTGCCGGAGTATATATATTTTTCTCATTTTTGATCCAAAACATAGTTTGTGGGTACAGAGATTGTGAGAGTAGGTGTACCCACAATCAATGTTTTGAACAAAAATATTATAAATATCCTTTTTTTTTTCCTATGATTTTTTTCAATTTTTGCTTCTACTGAGAAAATTCTGTATATTGCATGTTTTCGTAATGATTTGCAGCGCCCATTCCGTATCACTGTGTCAACATTTTCGTGAAAAGCTCCCGTATAGCCACAATAGTTGGACAGGTACTGTCTTTATGCTCCATACATGCATTTTCATAAAGATACATGTACACCGTGTTTCGCTCCGGACAATCTCGCACTGATTCATATATTCGGTCTAAGTTACAATGGGCTATTTCGACCCTAAATAAGTCCAAGTACCTAAACCTTGTTCTCTCGTTAGGTAGCAGCAGACTTTTGATAGATATGTTACGAAGCATTAATGTCTCCAGCTTGTTATGTTCACGTAGATCCAAGTCAAATTGATAGCAACTATCACTATCATGGGTACCACATCTCAGTTCGGCAATCTGAAGGTGCTGAAGTGCAGTCCAAGATGGCAAAAATTCCATAAGTTTCTCAATGTTTGCGTGGGGCAGTATTTCTTCCATTAAGTCAAACTTCCTGAATTTTGTACCCGCTGGCGGCATCAAACTTTCAACTGTCGTTTCCCAAAGTATTAGCGTCTCCAGCTCATTGTGTGCATGTAAATCCATCACAATATCTGTTTTTGTACTCGGCACACCGTAAAGCTCTAACTTTTGTAACGATACACAAGACGATACGCACCTGTATATACTAAGCGTTTGCTGTGTTCAGTGAGAGATTTCTCTTCACCCCAGCACCCAAAAAACTAACAGCGATTTAATATCTTTTGAATGTTTCTCAGTTATTTGAAATAGAACTTCCTTGTCTTCAGGTTCAGTTTTCTCGTCGATTTCTATCTTCAAGTTGTTCAAATCTAATTTATGTTTTTGATATAGGCACTGATGGGATCAAGCGTATCATTCTGACCTTCTTTATTTCCTTCCATATTTATTCCCTCGAAGAAACTCCGAAAACAGTATACAAACTGCTTACACAATTAACGTCTTGTCCTCTAAGTTAGCTGTCCAAGGCTTAGGAAATAATACAATTGTGAGGACTTTTTATTTCCAAAACTATGTTCCTATAATTTCATCCTTCTTTAAATTGTCTTTACGACACAAAGACTGTCACCATAATCACGTTCGATCCATTCCTAAAAGAAGAATATGACAGCTTATTGTTTACGTTTTCCAATGAAATTTTCAATTTTTGCTTCTGAGAAAATTCTATATTGCATGGGCTAGTTTTCGTAATGATTCCATTCCGTTTCACTGTGTCAACATACTCGTGAAAAGCTCCCGTATAGCCGCAATCGTTTGACAGGTACTGTCTTTATGCTCCATACATGTATTTTCATAAAGGTACATGTACACCGTGTTTCGCTCCGGACAAATATATTCGTTCTAAATTACAATGGGCTATTTCGACCCTAAACAAGTCCAAGTACCGAAACCTTGTACTCTCGTTAGGTAGCAGCAGACTTTTAATAGATATGTTGCGAAGCATTAATGTCTCCATCTTGTTATGTTCACGTAGATCCAAGTCAAATTGATAGCAATTATCACTATCATGGGTACCACATCTCAGTTCGGCAGTCTAAAGGTGCTGAAGTGCAGTCCAAGATGGCAAAAATTCCATAAGTTTCTCAATAATAGAGTGGGGCAGTATTTCTTCCATTAAGTCAAACTTCCTGAATTTTGTACCCGCTGGCGGCACCAAACTTTCAACTGTCGTTTCCCAAAGTATTAGCGTCTCCAGTTCATTGTGTGCATGTAAATCCATCACAATATCTGTTTTTGTACTCGGCACACCGTAAAGCTCTAACTTTTGTAACGATACACAAGACGACACGCACCTGTATATACCAAGCGTTTGCTGTGTTCAGTGAGAGATTTCTCTTCACCCCGGCACCCAAAAACTATCAGCGATTTAATATCTTTTGATTGTTTCTCAATTATTTGAAATAGAACTTCCTTGTCTTCAGGTTCAGTTTTCTCGTCGATTTCTATCTTCAAGTTGTTCAAATCTAATTTATGTTTTTTGATATAGTCACTGATGGGATCAAGCGTATCATTCTGACCTTCTTTATTTCCTTCCATATTTATTCCCTCGAAGAAACTCCGAAAACAGTATACAAACTGCTTACACAATCAACGTCTTGTCCTCTAAGTTAGCTGTCCAAGGCTTAGGAAATAATACAATTGTGAGGACTTTTTATTTCCAAAACTATGTTCCTATAATTTCATCCTTCTTTAAATTGTCTTTACGGCACAAAGACTGTCACCATAATCACGTTCGATCCATTCCTAAAAGAAGAATATGACAGCTTATTGTTTACGTTTTCCAATGAAATTTTCAACAATTTTTGCTTCTGAGAAAATTCTGTATATTGCTTGGGCTAGTTTTCGTAATGATTTGCTGCGCCCATTCCGAATCACTGTGTCAACATTCTCGTGAAAAGCTCCCGTATAGCCGCAATAGTTGGACAGGTACTGTCTTTATGCTCCATACATGTATTTTCATAAAGGTACATGTACACCGTGTTTCGCTCCGGACAAGCTCGCACTGATTCATATATTCGTTCTAAATTACAATGGGCTATTTCGACCCTAAACAAGTCCAAGTACCGAAACCTTGTACTCTCGTTAGGTAGCAGCAGACTTTTAATAGATATGTTACGAAGCATTAATGTCTCCAGCTTGTTACGTTCATGCAGATCCAAGTCAAATTGATAGCAACTTTCACTATCATGGGTACCACATCTCAATTCGGCAATCTGAAGATGCTGAAGAGCAGTCCAAGAAGGCAAAAATTCCATAAGTTTCTCAATGTTAGAGTGGGGCAGTATTTCTTCCATTAAGTCAAACTTCCTGAATTTTGCACCCTCTGGTGGCACCAGACTTTCAACTGTCGTTTCCCAAAGTATTAGCGTCTCCAGCTCACTGTGTGCATGTAAATCCATGACAATATCTGTTTTGGTACCCGGCACACCGTAAAGCTCTAACTTTTGTAACGATACACAAGACGACACGCACCTGTATATACTGAGCGTTTGCTGCTCAGTGAGAGATTTCTCTTCACCCCGGCACCCAAAAACTATCAGTGATTTAACATCTTTTGAATGTTTCTCAATTATTTGAAATAGAACTTCTTTGTCTTTAGGTTCAGTGTTTTCGTCGATTTCTATCTTCAAGTTGTTCAAGTCTAATTTATGTTTTTTGATAAAGTCACTAATGGGATCAGGCGTAGTATTCTCGCCTTCTTTACTTCCTTCCATATTTGAGCCACCTCGTGGGAAAACCAACAATGTGGTTTCCGACCAGGTCCGACACAAACCGGCCTGTACAGCTACAGAAGCAGGCTAGAAGCTTGAAATTTTGGAGTTAAGTAGAGGAGGAATTGTACTATCCGTGTAGCGAAAACAAAGGCGCTGATCAGCTTCGCGGTTACCGCGAAGCTGATCTGCGCCTTTGTTTTCGCCTAGTCACATTGTTGGTTTTCCCACGAGGCGGCTCATTTTTCCCTCGACGAAACTCCGAAAACAGTATACAAACTGCTTAACACAATAAACGTCTTCTGTCTAAGGCTTAGGAAATAATACAACTGTGATGAATTCTTATTTCTAAACTATGTTCCTATATTTTAATCCTTCTTTAAATTGTCTTTCTCAGAGTTGTCTTTACAAAAACTGTCACAATAATCCCAATCCTGAAAGAAGAATATGTAAAAATTTAAAAATAAAATATAGGTCACCTATATATGCCATATACAGTAATTTATAATTTAACCTTAAATCGATCACTAAACGTTCTAAAATTTACTTACCGAATGGCGATGGTATTAAATCATGTGACAAAAACAATCAACAACATGTTGTATACATTGTCTACTATATTATATATATATACATTGAACGTGGTATAAACATATAACACACTATCATAATCATGACTCACTAACCAGTTAAATGTTGGTTCTTGTGTCCATTTAAAACGACATTGAAACATTAATTGATTTATAAACTACTACGGAAAATCATACTATATAAAGTCGTTGAATTATTTGCGAATTTTATTTAAAACGTCTCTATTTTTTATGCAAAGCGAAATCGAAAATGTTCATTCCAATACAATTTTGTTATTCATAAACGCGTGTATAACAACAATGGGACTTTCCCTTCGTATTTTCCTGTTGATTTTACTTCCTGTTTCGATTTTCTTAAACACACACAGTAGTTAGCAAGGATAGCTTTTAAAAAAGCTAGTGTCGCCCGTTTATCTGATATTTAGATCAAGGAGTTTAACTCTGGGCCGCGTCATGAGAAAACTAACATTCTGCATATGCGAAAACAAAGGCGCAGATCAGTTAACGGCGAAGCCTTGCCGTTGAGTCAGATATTTTTATCTATTTATTAGCTCTTAATTATAATAGAACTTTGCGTAGACACTGGCAATGTTTGAACGTATTTGATTAAATGCTGAGCTGGAGAGAACGCTGATTTCTTTCGGTTTTTTTTTTTTTTTTTTTTTTTTTTTTTTAATGATCCATGTCCCTGTCTAAAAACTAGGAATCGCGGTAGCTCAGTGGTTAGTAGGTAGCTGGCCAGATATGGTTCCGATCCCCCACCGCTAGGGGGAATTTCGCAGACCGCGATTTTCATATAGCCTGATGTCTAAGGCGTTTTTTTGAAACATGTTGGCCCTCTGTAAAGTGTAGCTTAATCGTGTAACATCGAGTTACGTATGTTACCTACCGAAAATCTAAATATTACTGTTGAATTTAAATATGCCATAGAAATTAAAATAAACATTGCTCTATTGGTCAAAACTAAGCTTCAAATAATAGCAGACATTCTTAGCAACAATATGAGACCATTGATTTCCATGTAACTTTGTCACAGTGTAACATATGTAACATTTTTCACAAAGTTCATCTGAAATGCATATGTGTAGCTAAGTTATACTTTTGTGGTTCTGCTCCCCGTTAGACGGAATTGCGTCGACCATGATTTACATATAGCCTGATGTTTTAAAAGTTTTTTTGAAATATGTTAGCCCTCTGTAAAATGTAGCATAATCGTGTAACATCGAATTACGTACGTTACCTACCAAAAATCTAATTATTACCGTTGAATTTAAATATGCCATAAAATGAAAATAAATATTATTTTATTGATCTAAACTGGTTTTCAAATAATAGCAAATATTCTAAGCTACAATATGAAATCTTTGATTTCCATGTCAGTCAGTCACAGTGTAACGTATGTAACATTTTGTCACAAATTACATTTAAATGCATATGTGAGCTAAGTTAGCATTTTGTGGTTCTGTGCCCCATTATAATTTTGTAGATCATAATTTTTAAATAAGCTTGATGTCTAAAAGGGTTTTTGAAACATGTTAGCCCTCTGTAAAGTATACCATGATCATGTTACATCAAATTACATACGTTACCTACCGAAAATCTAATTTTTAATGTTGAATTTAAAAATTGAATAAAAATTAATAAAACGAACATATTGCTATTGATCAAAATGGGTTTCAAATAATAGCAGACATTCTTAGCTACAATAAGAGACCTTTGTTTTTCATGTCAGTCTGTCATAGTGTAATGTATGTAACATTTTTCACAAAATTCATTTTAAATGCACGTGTGAAGCTAAGTTATCCTTTTGTGGTCTTGCTCCCCATAAGAGGGAATTTTCTAGACCATGGTTTTCATATAGTCTGATGTCTTAAAAGATTTGTGAAACATTTTTGCCATCTGTAAAGTGTAGCATAATCATGTTACATCGAATTGCATATGTTACCTACAGAAAATTTATTTACCATTAGATTTAAAAATGCAATAAACATTCTTCTATCAATCAAATCTGGCAGACCTTTAAGCTACAATATGCCACCTCTGATTTCCATGACAGTTTGTCTGTGTGTAACATATGTAACATTTTTCAATTTTTTCAATTTAGGAAGATAAATCATGGTATTCATACTAATCTATATTGATTTACCTTTTATCATCCTTAAAAAACTTTAGAACACTGCAACATTATTTAGTATTGTAGTTACTGGCTTATATACATATACTGTACGTGTATGTACATGTATACCCCATACCACTCTCCAGGAGTCTTTTTTCTATGTGTTGGATGAAGTAGCGCAACAAATAAGGCTTGATTACCATGCTACCATAATGCAAAAGGTAACATATGTAACACCAAAATGTTTTTTTTCTATTACCTAATCTAATAATTGAGTGACATAAACATCAGAGTTCCATGTACATACAAAGCAATGGGAAAATAAATAACGCAGTCTGCCGAACAAGTGCCACACACTGTACACCTTGTAACATATACAACACATAGCAAATCTAAACAAAATCAGTAACATAAGTAACATAATGGGAAAAAAACTTTCTTGGTGTAAAAAATGAAAAAGTATTGAATTTCAGCATTTTATATGATTCTATGAATTCATGGCCAATCTTTTTCATCTGTGTCAGCCTCGAACACCTCATCTCACAAATATGTCAACACCTTAATCAACAGTGATCACCAGCTGATCATCATCCTACTTGGCACTCTGGTTGCAAAAAAAATCTCAACCAGTTGCCCAGGTTCAATTTTAAAAGCTTCCCTTTGTCCATTTACATTCAATGTCCTCTCCTCGCAGTTTTCATCCACTGTCTTAAATGTTTCGTAGTTCTTGGCATTATGCATTTAAGCTAATTGACATGAGGGAGCAAGCTCAAATCAGTGTCATCTGAAGCGCACATTGGCACATTGATGGCACTATCACTTCTCGATCATAACCAAATTTATTGATGCTGATGTATTTGAAGACATGTTCAGCCAATTCTTCAAGTGAATCTGCAATCGAAATTTAGAGCTTTGCAGTTCTACATGAACAGAGTCAGATGGTCTATTGCTACATGTTCTCTTCCCTATTCCAAATTATGTAGGGGTGTGGACTTGTCTGTTTTGGATATCATGCCAGCCATTTTACTAGAGACCAAAGTACAGGACCTAAAGGATATGAAAGTTTCAGTTCGAGGTCAGCATCATGCAAGAAGCATGCGCTGGCCAAAACATTCCTTTCAGCATTAATCTGGGTTATCTAATGTTGGAAATGTGTTACCTTCTTTGTGTTTTGATATTATGTAAAGGTTTTTTATTCAATTTATTGTGTTTCACTGGGTCGTGAAATCCAGTGGATTTGTCAACTTGACGAAATGTTCCATGATGCTTTTACCACTTGAGAGTGCTTTTAGCAGATCTTGCGCCACATCCGGCTTTGCTGGAACGCCTGATTTTAGATTGTCTAGTTTACTTGAAGTATCATCTAGGCAAAATATGTGAGTAAATAAGCTGGGTAATGCACAAATGACATACTTTACATATTGCTAACTACTTTATAGTTGTGCTGTTCCTTATAATGTATTTCTAATGGTCCATGAGCTATTTAAGATGTCGGTACCACCTGACCTGAACAGATCCCCCCGCACTTTTTCACAATTTTGGCATGTATAGAATTAGATAAGATCGAGAGGACCTTTCTAGGTGGTAGCTTTATGGTTAAAATCATCGAGTTTATTCTAGTATACCCCCTTCATTTGTCTGTGTTTTTCTCTTATATCTTAAGTTTTCTTCAATTTTTGGAACAAGATAGTCAGTTTGTTCATATGTCTTGTTATATGACATGGCTATCAATTATTGTCATATCAATCATTTGATACCAATTTTAGCTCTCTAGGACTTTTGGCTGCTGAGATATAAACGTTTCTGTTGGTATACCCCCTCTATTTTTCTGTCATTTTTATCTAATATTTTAAATTCTCATCAATATTCAACACTAAGAAAGCCTAGTTTTTCATAAATCTTATCATATGATTATAGAGCAATACAATAGCAATCATTTGATACCAATTTCGGCTCTCTATAACTTTTGGTTGCCGAGTTATAAAGATTTTTTGGGGGTATACCCCCTCCACGTTTTTTCTGTGATTTTTCTCTAATATTTATAGTTTTTATCAATATTCGAAAAAAGTAAGTCAGGTTGTTTGTGTGTCTTACGACGTGATTTTAGAACATTATCTTAGCAATTATTTGATACCAATTTCAGCTTTCTAGAGCTGTTTGTCATTGAGATAGTAGCATTTTTATTGGTATACCCCCTTCGTTTGCAAGTGATTTTTCTCTTATATCTTAAGTTCTCTTAAATATTTGAGAAACAAGAAAGTCAGCTTGTTTATATACTTGTTGCATGGTTATAGAATATTGTCATAGCAATCATTTTATAGCAATTTCAGCTCTATAGAGTCTTTTGTAATTGAGATATCAGCAATTTTATTGATATACCCCCTTCTTTGCCAGTGATTTTTCTCCTATATCTTAAGTTTTCTCAAATATTTGAGCAGCAAAAAAGTCAGCAAGCTATATACCTTTTACATGGTCATAGAATATTGTCATATCAATTATTTGATACCAATATCAGCTCTCTAGGACTTTTGGTTGTTGAGATATATATGTTTCCTTTGGTATACCCCCTTTATTTTTCTGTGATTTTTTTATCTAATATTTTAAGTTTTCATCAATATTCAAACACTAAGAAAGTCTATTTTTCATAAATCTTATCTTATGATTATAGAACAGTACCATACACTCTCTTCTTTTATGACAAAATTTTCCTCAGCGCTGAGAATCCAGAAACTGTTAGATTTTATAGCCCTTATCAGCAGGATCATGATATCAATTACACCACAGTTCAAGAAATTAAGACCAGCACAGCAAGAAGGCAATAAATTAGCCAGCAAGTATTAACACATGTGCAAGAATATGGTTTCTTTTGCTTGTTTGAAATTTACGGCCCCTCAACATATAAATTCACTCATTTTTAACATTTTTAAGTTAAACATTAGACAGGCAAAAACAGGACACTCTAATAAAGCGCAAGTCACATGTGCCAAGCCTGATCCAAGTCTACAAGGTGCGCATGATTATGTGGTAATTTTTGTCAAACAAAAATCAGAAAAATCACATAGAATTTGGCTTTGATTGGCCAAGTGGTTTTAGAGTAGAAGATGTTTGAATACTATGGAGATATACATTTTTATTGCCCCGGGGTGGGGGCATATGAACCCCTGGGGCCCATTTTTTCAGACTCATTAATATTCAGTCCTATTGCCCATTTCTTGCAAGATTTTCACTTTAAATGACATTTTTAAGTTGTCCCAATTCAAATGCATAGGCAACCTATGTTGACCTTGCCGTAAAATAGGCCAAGGTCATCACAGGGGGATATACATTGTAGTACTTTCATGAGTCATGCATACTTCATTCCAAGTTTTGTTAAAATCAGTTCACCAGTTCTGGAGAAGAAGATTTTTAAAGGTTTTTACCATATATGGTTATGGCGGCCATCTTGGACATGTGACCTGGATTATTTATATACGTATTGGTTCTCCATTCATATAGATACTTCATATAAAATTTGGCTTTGATTGGCCAAGCGGTTTCAGAGGAGCAGATCTTTTAAATTGTGGACGGATGGATGACGGACGCCGGATCATGGCCATCCTATAGCTCACCTTGTGAGCCTAACGGCTCAGGTGAGCTAATAATAATAATAATAATAAAAGTGATAATGATGATAATAATTTCCATGTTTTTGGAGGATATCATATTCAGCCTGAATGTCAGTCTTCCATACGATCCTGAGACTGGTAAATGCAGACACTATTATCAGACTTACTAGTTGAATGCGGGACGTTTTGCAGAGAAGCCATTGCTTGCTGGAAGATCCCAAGCGCGAGACATATGGTAGCAACTGGTACCATTTCAATGATTTTTGTATGGTACAACCAGGGTCCGAACCCATGACCTCCTGATCATAAATTATACACTCAACCGCTTGAGCTAACGGGACTGGGTCGCTTACCTGGCAACATTAATAAAAGGTCTGATAATATTGAAATTCAATGTCTGATTCCTAGAGGACCATGAATACAACTGGCATTCGTGCTAAAAGCCTCGGTTATCCTCCTTAAAGATGTAGATATTAGTATTATTATCATATCATTATTTTCATAGTAAGGGCCTCATGGAAGATTAGCTTTTGTACGTTTTCTCATTTATGTATGTAATCGCCCTCTTGAAATAAAGTCACTTTATACATGTAGTTAATCCTCAAAAGTTTCATAGTTAGACTAGTGGAAACAAAACAGGCCATGATCAGACTCGAAATTATACAAATGTGTTTGTGTCATCATATTGTAAAGTTTCATATTCAAGAAAATCTTTAGCCTTTCCGCTACAAGAATCAATCTGATTATAATCTGTGAGCTGCATCAAAAAAAAATCTCTTTTGTTTTATTGTAGGCTAAGACAAAGTCATCCAACAAACTGAGGTCTTTGTGAAATAATGAGTTTGTATTTTGATTTGTTATACGCTACAAAGTAGCATCTCACTCTTTTCAAAATCGAAAACTCTCAGTTAAGCTATGCAGACTTGTCTGTATCTGTACTAGCTGGAAACAATGAAGGCACATTTAATCAGTACAAGCTTCTTGCACTGAAACATTTTGATAATTTATCTAAGAATCTGAGAAACCCTGCCCCATGTGTTTGTTGATTTAATGTCGTCTGCATCAACATAATTACATCTCCTGCTGACAGATTTATTAGGGGAAACAGTTAGCTCCCTCAGAGAATTTTGGAAGAAAGTGGCATATTCGGTGAGAGTGCATAGCAATCATTTGATACGAATTTAAGCTCTCTATATTTTTTGGTTGCTGACGTATTAAGTTTTTTGGTGGTATACCCCCTCAATTTTTCTGTGATTTTTCTGTAATATTTAAAGTTTTTATCAATATTCAAAAAAAGTAAGTCAGATTGTTTAAGTGACTTACCAAGTGGTTTTAAAGCGTTATTTTAGCAATCATTTGATACCAATTTCAGCTTTCTAGGGCTTTTTGTCGATGAGATATTAGCAGTTTTGTTGGTATACCCCCTTCGTTTGCAAGTGATTTTTCTCTTATATCTTAAGTTCTTTTAAATATTTGAGCAACAAGAAAGTCAGTTTGTTTATATACTTGTTACATGGTTATAGAATATTGTCAAAGCAATCATATTATAGCATTTTCAGTCTCTAGAACTTTTGGTTATTGAGATATATACGTTTCCGTTGGTATACCTCCTATATTTTTCTGAGATTTTTTATCTAATATTTAAAGTTCTCATCACTATTTCATCAATGAGAAAGTCAAATCATTTAGGTTTTTATCACATGATTAAAGAAAGTTATTCTAGCAATCATTTGATACCAATTTAAGCTCTCTAGATCTTTTGGTTACTGATATATTAGCAGTTTTCTTGGTATACCCCCTTCGTTTGCCAATGTTTTTTCTCCTATAGCTTAAGTTCTCTTAAATATTCGAGAAAGAAAAAACATATTTTGTTTATATACCCTTTACATGGTTATAGAATATTGTCATAGCAATCATTTGATACCAATTTCAGCTGTCTAGGACTTTTGGTTGCTGATAAATATACGTTTCCGTTGGTATACCCCCTATATTTTTCTGAGATTTTTATCTAATATTTAAAGTTTTCATCTATATTCCAACAATGAGAAAGTCAAATTTTTTATATTCTTTATCTTATGTTTATAGAGCATATTCTTGCAATCATTTGATACCAATTTTAGCTCTCTAGAGCTTTTGGTCACTGATATATCAGCAGTTTGTATTGGTATACCCCCTTCTTTTATAAATGTTTTTTCTTCTATAGCTTAAGTTCTCTTAAATATTCGAGAAACAAGAAAGACATTTTATTTATATACCCTTTACATGGTTATAGAATATTGCCATAGCAATCATTTGATACCAAGTTCAGCTGTCTAGGACCTTTGGTTGCTGAGATATATACGTTTCCGTTGGCATACCCCCTATATTTTTCTGAGATTTTTATCTAATATTTAAATTTCTCATCTATATTCCAACAATGAGAAAGTCAAATTAATTATGTTTCTTATCTAATAATTATAGAACATAATTCTTACAATCATTTGATTCAAATTTTAGCTCTTTAGAGCTTTTGGTCACTGAGATATCAGCAGTTTTATTTGTATACCCCCTTCGTTTGCCTGTGATTTTTTCTCCTATATCTGAAGTTCCCTTAAGTATTTGCGCTACAAGAAGGTCAACTTATTGATATATCTAATTGTATAATTATAAAATATTGTTATAGCAATCATTTGATACCAATTTCTGTTCTTTATGACTTTTGGTTCCTGAGAAATACACGTTTTTGTAGTATACCCCCTCCAATTTTCTGTGATTTTTCTCTAATATTTCAAGTTTCCTCAATATTTGAACAGCACAAAAGTGTGACTATTAATGTATCTTATTGTGTCGTTTTAGAATGTTATCATAGCAATCATTTGTTACAAACTTCAGCTCTCTATGGCTTTTGGCTGCTGAGCTATATATAAACGTTTCTGTAGGTATACCCCCTACATTGGTCTGTGATTTGTCTCTAAAATTGAAAGTTCTCATCAATATTTGAACACCAAGAAGGTCAAAATCATTCTGTATTTTTTCACATTAATATAGAACATTATCATAACAATAATTTAATACAAATATCAAGTCTTTTGGAGTTTTTGGTTGCTGAGATATCTGAATTTCGTTGATTTTTCCCCTTCGTTTATCTGTTATTTTTCTCTAATATCTGAAGTTCTTTTTTAATATTTGAGCCTTAAGATAGCCATCTTGTTTATATATCTTATTACATGGCTATAGAGCATTGTCATAGCAATCATTTGATACCAATTCAAGCTCTTTAGAGCTTTTGGTTGCTGAGATATAAACAACTGTGCTGGTATTCTCCATCTTCTGTGATTTTAGTCTAATACATGAAGTTTTCATTAATATTCGAACACCAGGAAGTCAGTTTGATAATTATATCTTATTACATAGTTATATAGCATTGCAAAAGCAATCATTTGATACCTATTTCAGCTTTCTAGGTCTATCAGTAGCCAAGATACATGTGGTAATATAGGTGTACCACCTTACTATCTGTGCTTATTAGGGGTTGTATTGAACACTCTGTGATTTTAGGTGACACAAGTGGGCATTAAAGTGATCCTCTGACCAAACTGGCACCCTTGAGCATTTGTTCTAAGGGTTCAAATTACATCCTATAACCCACACCAAACCTTTCAAATGGCAATATAATTATTTTCCCTTTGTAAATCCTGATTTTCGTCATTTTTATTAATATTCATGAAAATGCAAATGAGATGATTTTCATTTAGGCCCATGACATCAACAAATGTGTCAAATAGAATAATTGATACAATAACAAGGAGCCACAATGATAGTTTAGGCCTGAAATTAGTTTTTATGGGATAATTTATTTTTAACCTTTTTTTTTTTTTTTTTTTTTTTTTTTTTTTTTTTTTTTTTTTTTTTCATTTTAAAGTTTTAATAAAAATTCATGAATACGCAAGTAAGATAATTTCCATTACTTATCATAGGATAAAAGGGATATGTCTAAGCTTAAGAATGAGACCAAGTTCTATGGTTTAGGATAAAAAACAATTCAGATATTTTCAATTTTCTATGTGTACCCCCAATATTGACGCAAAAATTGAATATTTAGAGTAATTTAATAAAACATGGCGTAAAAAGCCAACGCCTCGACTTTCAGATGGCAGAAAACAGGATTTGATAGCTTTTTCAATGTACTTTTAGAGAATAATAGTGTAGAAATTTCCCTTGGGGAGGAAAGGGGGATATGGATAGCTAGAAGACTATTCCCTACCATTTTCTGTGTTAAAATGACGTTTTTTTTAATTATGGATATCGTAAATAACGTGTCGTTTCACCATTAAAGCTACCAGCAATGCAAGTCCCCCCCGATTTTTTACAAGTCTACAAACATAGTCCTACATGAAAATCATAAGGCGATTTGTTCAGGCCAGATGGTACCGACCCCCCAAAATTTACGGTAATGGCTCATGGACCATAGTGCAGGTAGCGTTCTGATCGCCAGGCTTTGAAACTGTGCTGGTCATCACAAAATGGGAATGATGCTTGGTAATAAAATGGGTATCATACTGATATGCCAATGGTACATATGATTTTTATTGTCATAAAGTTGATTCAACATTCTTGTTTGCTATTACTGCAGCTGCTGTTGTGTCATGTAGCGACCCTAAAAAGTGTACCGATACATCATCCATGGTTAAGATAATGTTCATTTTGGTCCTTTGAAATCAGCAAGGATATAGTGAGAAAGCAAAAATTCTTTATCGGTCAAGATTCATTTTTTGTATATGGAGCCAAAGTGAAATACTGTTATTTGTGAAATTTTAACAGGATAGTGGATGCAAAGACTAGTATTGACCAAGCTAGCCAAATATTTTAAATTTTGGTCAGAAGTTCGCCAAATCTAGAGGGTCAATGAGGAGGCTTGAGCAGCCAAAACCGTGGTATGGCCCATGCCCTTTGTCACCAATATGTTTGCTGCTCTTAAAGGATCTCAGTTTATTTATATTAACAGTTCATCCATAAATTTTTCTTGTCAATTTGGCCCGAAACAAAGACTGTGGGTACTCATTTTATGGGCACAATTCCACATTTTGTCTTCAAAGATTACCATTTGTGTCAAAAACTGCTCCAAGCAAGTCCATACAAGTCTATGAATCAAGTAAAACGCTTCTAAAGTACATATATAATATATGTTAATTTACAGTAACATATGTAACGGCACATCGCTGTTAAATATGTCCTTATTGATTGCACATCATTCATTTCAACATACATTTGTGCGATAATGTCACAATAATATTACTTGGTAAGGATAACTTGGTGAAGTCTACTTGGTGAGCACAGTTGCAAAATAAATCAAGCCTATCATATTTTAAAACAGCATTGTAACACATGTTTATGAGCCCGAAAATCAGATTAAAAATATTATAGCAGAAGTCATTGTGCTTTTAAAATGCTTAAAATGCTGACCTTTGCAATTATAAATAACTAAAACACATGTTCCTGCATGAAAAAGGATGAAAACATATATCTAAGTATCAATACCGTATATTGTAACGTATGTAACATGCTGTTACATATGTAACATACCTTGGATTAAAGCAAATAATTTCAAAGGCTGATTAGTGATGTTATGAGAACATTTAAGGTCAAAAGCAAACATGAATGACAAGAATTGCTCATTTATTGAAATTTGGGTAACGTATGTAATTTTGATGTAACACGGTAATGTGACACTTCTCAGAATGCTAACATGTCTCATTTTGTGGCTTAGATATTGCTGTATAAGGAAATCATAATGACCAAAATTCCCCCGAGGGGGGGGGGGGGAGGGTGTGTATAGCCATCCCAAGGACTATAGCGCACTGGCCTCCAGTAGAGGTCCCGGGTTCGATCCCCGCCGGTGGCTAGGAAAATTTGGTATCCGAACACGCTTCCCTTCGTGTCATTTGCAGGGATGAAATGAACACAGTGCGCCGTCCTTAGGATTGGGAGGCCCCCGGTGCAGGGACAGTCACCCCCTGTGCAGGTTAAAGAACACACTGGAGTGTACAATGTACAACTCCCAAGAATAATCGGAAATTGATTGATGGGAGTAACAAGAAAACGAAACGAAATGAGCCGCATCGTGAGAAAACGGGATTATTGCCTATGCGAAAACAAAGGCGCAGATCAGCTTCGCAGTAACTGCGAAGCTGATCAGCGCCTTTGTTTTCGCTACACGGATAGTACAATACCTCTTCTTCTTAAATCCGAAATCTCAAACTTCTAGCCTGCTTTTGTCACTGAACAGGCCGGTTTATGTCAGACCTGGTCGGAAAACCAAATCGTTGGTTTTCTCATGCACAGGCTCAAATTGTAGGCGACCGAAATAAGTCTTGCGTATTATAATGTAATCTGCGAAAATGACTACATCTATACTAATGCGAAAATGTATGCTACATCTATACCGAGTTCCAGATGAATCGACCTAAATTACAAAAGGTTATTCAAGTTTAAATGACGAGGTGCGTTGGTGTGGAACTCAGTATATTACAACGGGTGACACCTGAGGATGACACATACTGCAGGATTTTCCTAAAGAAACAGCGAAGACCACCGAAAGAATCCAAATAAGAAAATAGGCATGGTTCTCGAAATATTTAACATGTGATTTGACTCAACGGGAAACCAGCAACGTTACTGACTATCGAAAGTTGGCTAGATCTATTTTGACCAATCATATCTTTGGTCTCAAAACAGGTTCGGTATCCATGCAATACGTTTCGTCTCCTAGGCACAAAATTTCGGGGATTAGTTAAGCCGAATAACCATTCTTACGTAATCCAGGACTAAATAAATGGTGGTCTTCTAGATCTAAATATCAGATAAACGGGCGACACTAGCTTTTTTAAAAGCTATCCTTGCTTACTACTAATTTAAAAGCGTGGTGTGTCGAAACAGGACCTCTGTTATTTTGAGAGACTGGAGAACTCCGAGAACGAACCCAGCCCAAATGGTTCACAAGGAGGATGGCTTAACCACTATGTCAAAGAAGCTTATGCTGTAATAATTGTATTGGTTCAAATTGAAGTGCATTAATTTTCCGTATTGCGTCATTAAAGTCCAATTCGCATGCGCCAAAAATACACGCGTGTAAATATACTCCGGTGTGCAAATTTTACTCGGGTTAAGCAAATGGCGCATGCGAACGCAAATACACACCGGAGTTTATTTACATATGGGTAGAATTACCCCTGGGTCTGACCAGATGCAAATTTTATTTTTGCAAATACACACGTGTAAATTTACTATTTTGATCCATGCGAATGCAAAGTAAAATTTAATCATGAGTATTTTTATTTCAAGTCAATATTCTGCTTTTAGATAACAAATTTTCACATTTTTTGTTCATAACTGATTATATGACAGTTGCTGAAACTGTGGACATCGTTGCTAAAAAATTGTTTATTGCCATTCATCATATTTTAGATCATATGGAGTGCAAACAGTCATCATTCTTGGTGAGATTCTTGGGGCATTTCAACAGTAATTCCTTGTGAAAGGGTTATAAAAAGGGAACTGTATAACTGCTAAGGTTATGCCTGACCATAACATGATTCTCCTCCGCTGCCAAAGTCTACAAGAACACCTTGAAGCAGCCTCTTCTTGTTTTGCAAGTACAGAAAACTTAAATGAACAGGTTTTAATCCAGAAATGATAAATTTACATACAAAAATACTCCTGGTGATAAAACCCATGCGAACGCAATTTAAATTTACTCAAGGGTTGATTTGCACATCGGAGTATATTTACACACCGGAGTATATTTACACGCGTGTTTTTTTTTTTTTTTTTTTTTTTTTTTTTTTTTTTTTTTTTTTTTTTTTTTTTTTTTTTTTTGCGCATGCGAATTGGACTTAAGACATCGGACACTTGAGAAAAAAAACGTATAGAAACACTTTCATGACCTGAAATGGAATCTCCCAAACTGGTAGCGAGAAATGATACTGTTGGATCTTGATTGTCTAGTCTTGTTTAACGTTTTTCATTTATTGAAAGACAGTACACTGCTTACAAGCACGACAGTTATGTTCCACACATTAACAAGCCCATCCATTATACATGTAGATGATATATTTTTCTTGAGCAGTAAAATATAAAAATTTTCATTTGACAAATTTTATACTTTTCTTTTATATACCATGCGCGGATCCAGAGGGGGGGATCGGGGGTCCGGACCCCCCCCCCCCTGGAATTTGAAAATTTTACCTAAAAAAAGGTTATTTCGGGATTTTTGGTGGGTTGAACCCCCCTCGTCTGTGACCAAAAATTACCATATTCGTTGGACCCCCTCTCATGAAAATTTCTGGATCCGCGCATGTATACGAGTATATACATATATATATATATGCTCAAACCATAGATTGTGGAGGCGGTTCTAACGAGAACTTACAATCTATGTTTTGGACTTAACATAAGAAAAATGATACCCCTGAACAACACAGCTTTCTATACAAAAGTGGTATGTAAACTTGATTTGTGGGTATAAAATTCATTGACATGTTACATTACGAAAACATGCCCATACAATAAACATAGATTTTTCGAGCTTAAAAAAATTGAAAATTTTCAGCTGAAAAAGTTTGCTATTTTTCTTATTTTTGCTCAAAACATAGATTGTGGGTACACGTTAGAACCGCCTCGCCGAGGCGGTTCTAACGAGTACCCACAATCTATGTTTTGGAGCAAAAATAAGAAAAATAGGTATACCCCCGCATACCCCAGTTTTGCTATATAAAAGTGGGGTTTAAGGGGGTATACTTTTCACGGACATGTTTTCCTGATGATCCGGAGGCATGGTTCTGCAGTATGTTCACACTGAACATTACTCGATTTGGTTCATTAAATAGGTCATTCTCCTTATTGTTCATTGTGTTCACAAAGATGTCTTGGGCCACGCTCATAATGCAAGATTTAAACGAATAGTTTCTTTAAAGCAGACACTCCATGCTCTAAATACGGACTGATGTGAGTATAGACATACCACCCACCCTGTATGCGACAAAAGCTAATCGGACCAATCGGTCGTCTAAGCAGTGTCCACTCGACTGAAAGTCTGTTTACTCTGGCATAAGCAGGATTTTCAACGACAGGGCGTTCTTATCTTCAAGTATATATCTCTGACGTGACCGTCTTCGATAGGATAGCCTTTCTTTTAGTACCTTTCCAAAGTGCAAATCTTAATATGGTATTCAGGTAGTTATATTTCATTCACTTTAAGTGTTGTATTGCTTTACGAAAAAAAAAATTTGGACGCCGTGTTTTGATATTCAGTTAAATGAAGACGAGTGACAAAAATGCAACCTTTCAGATACATACAATACATACATAGATCTATATATGTATTTCAAATGTCTTAAACAAGTATCTAAAAATGTTACAATTATAATCCTTGCATTGATTATTGTCGCACCCACGTGACCTTTGAGTCAACACGGCATGTTTACATAATGGGATTATACCACGTTTGATCTAGAACGGGATCCATTACTGGTCCAATTCGTAATGACATTCTCTCTAACGCTCTAGATAAACATCGGGCCATAGTCAGAGAGTAGAATCTATTTTTTTTAAACTTGCTATCTGTATCATTAAAAATGCTTATTTTTCCAGTATGTTGGTGCCTATTCTCTGTTTACTTTTATCGCTACACCCACTAAATGCCTATATCACTCTGAGGCAGCTGTCCTACACTAAACTACCGGCCTCTACTAAAAATGATTTCAAATTATTTGCTGGCACAGCGGAGGAGGGAGCTTTTGACTGGAAACAAGCCATTCTTTACGTCGTTGGTGAGTCGCTTGTATCTTGTCTTTTATAGTTTATTCAATTTTATCTTATTCTATACTAAAATTTTATATTATTTCTCTTGCCCTAGATCAGTTCAGCCAATTTGTAGACGGACCCAATGTTTGCATATACGGTAACTGTACAGCTGATCAGTACCTTTGTTTTCTCTACAAGGTTATTATATAATCACTGTTGTGACTGTACGTACCAGTTTGTGTTAAAGAGTTGGTCGGACAACCCGACGACCGGTTTTCTTGCGTCATCGGGCTAAATTGAAATCCGTACATGCGTAAATACAGATGCAGAGGCTAGTCGTGTAGTTATTGCTTAGCTCCTTCGATACCACATCACGAACCGTACAAACCGTCTTCTTATTTTCTAGTATATTGCTAAGCCTTCCGTGAATTTACAGCCCTGTTTGTCTCCCGTCTAAGCCTTCTTTTAATCTTCAGCCCAGTTTGTGTCCGTGAATGTACAGCCCAGTTTGTGTCCGGCCTGGTGGGAAAGGATTTCTCACGGTTATCAAAGAATCTCGTCTAAACTTCAGGTCAGGAGAGTCGCCTACTTCACGTAATTGACATACAAGATCCATCAAACCCTTCCCTACTGTTCTCCCATGCCTTCTCTGCGGGTGAGGGAACCCCGCGGTCGGTGACGTTCTGTGTGGACCCTAGGTCGGGGACCGTCGGAGAGGTAGCCGTTGCCCTATCATCAGTGTATGAAGGGATGGAGGGACATGTGGTATTCTTTCAGCCATATCAGCGACACTTGGGCGGGACAGAACTATCTCTCGATGGATACATTGTCGGTAAAGTATTTAGGCGAGCACAATAACCAATTTACTGATATAAGATGAATGGACTTGCCAATTATGATTTGGGTGAGTCCACTTTCATTTTTAGGTACTCTTTTTTTTTCTACGCACCATAAGTAGTGCAACGGGCTTAAACGAATTAAATCATCAGATTGGTCCAAAGTGTGGGCAGCATAACCGCATTAAATTTAAGATGTAAGGCTACCTACGATTGGTCATAAATGCGTATCTATCAACGAGGGGGGGAGCAGGAGGGGGGTGTGGTCACAAATCACAGAGATTTAAAATACAAAATCACAAATCACAGAGTTTTAAATGATGATTTCACACATCACAGACAATAAATTTTTATAATCACAGGGAATTCAGCAATTTGGCCAATGTTTTTGCACAGTATTGACTGATTTACAGCATATAACTTCTCATTTACTGAACAATAACTATTTGTATCAGAAGAATGTCAAGAATGGGTCATTTAAGTCATTATTTCATAGTTCCTTGTATTTAATTAGAAGACCTTAGACTTAAATGTATGGTAGAGACTCTTGGAATCATTGTATTTAACGTTACTGCCTAAAAAGTATAGCAAAACATCTACCTTAAACTTTAACATGATATGCATCAATATTTTATTTTGGTGTTGGTCAGTATATTAACAGCTTTAAAAACTACATACTAGTCTTAAACCTAAAATGAAAATGGTAATTCTATGCTTGCAACCTTTTATTTCTGTTAGTTACCAGACCCGTCGGCCACATAATTTTAAAGTAATTCATGAGTGCCAAGTGGTAAAGAGTATGAGAGGGGGGTATGTTTACTGTTGTAGGCGGTGTTCGGGGGATCTTCCCCTAGAAAAATTTATAATTCTGGAGGCATAGGTTTTACAATCACAAGGAATGATGATAATCACAATTCACAGACTTGAAAATTTACAAATCACAGATCACAGGGATTTAAATTTGTGTTTCAAACATCACAGACAATACCTCTGTCACAAATCACAGAGTTAAATTTTGCTTTTTCACAAATCACAGAGATTAAAAAAGGCCAATCACACATCACAGAAAAGGGTCCTGCCGCCCCCTCCACACGCCCCCCCCCCCCCCCCCCATCAACGGTGGGTTACCGTCTTTGTCATATGATAGTGTGACAATTCTTGAATATTTTGCCCTTTTGTGTGATTCAATCAGCTACTGTTTTGCCATACAATGGCCACATTGTATACGTAATTTTGTTTGTTTGTATTGAGGCTTAACGTCCCAGTGAACAATTTTTCAGTCATGTCGGGACGGAGTGTATACGTAATGATTTTTGAATAATCATATTTCATTATTGAGCGATTTTGTCCCTAACGTTGTCCCTAAACAGCGGAAAATACCGTCCTTGGATGCTGGCTAACACCTACTTATTTTGCTGCACTTGCACACGGCCTGCTGGCTGGTGAATGAGTTGGGGTCCACTACGAGATATGAAGCATATGAATGAGTCTTGTTTGGGAGCAAATTACAAAGGGAGTCTATGTGAACGATAACTACAGGTCTCTGCCCCTACATAACCGTCTTTTAAAAATGGCGTTTTCGATTATGCACAAATAGCCATTGTTTGAAACGAAAGAGAAGCCAAATAGAATAAGCGAAAGGGCCTACTTCTATTAGCGCCTGATTATATGCCCACAGCGCTTTCATTTTGTTTTATTCGATGTTATACACAGTGGGTCCGTATCCAGACCATATAAAGTACACACCAGACTGTAGTTCAATGGTAGTGCTAAATGAGGGAAAACCCGGCAAAGACTTCGCTGGAAAATACCAAGACCCCGTGGGCTCCATTTCTATTATCCACGGGGAGAAGACAGGGTATCCCACTGTGAAGGCCGTACTTTTTGACAAGTTTAACAACAGGTGAAGTTAATTTTGTAATCAGTTTAACGTCTCTTTCAAGACTAGTCCTGCATCAGGAAAGCATGTCCTCGAAATGTATACCCCCTAAAACCTACTTTCTTTATATAGAAAAACTGGGGTAGCAGGGGTATAGCTATTTTTCTTATTTTTGCTCGAAAACATAGATTGTGCGTACTCGTTAGAACCGCCTCGGCGAGGCGGTTCTAATGTGTACCCTCAATCTATGTTTTGAGCAAAATAAGAAAAAAATCTTCTTTTTTTCTGCTGAAAATTTTCATTTTTCAAAGCTATAAAAAATCGCTGTATATTGCATGGGCAAGTTTTCATAATGTGGTAATCAGAAGGTGGGCGAGAGACAATTCCACAAGTACCACATGTCATGTGTTACAAGTGCCCTTGCGGACGGTTCGAATTCACACTGGGTACAGTGCTCGAATGAATCGGGTAGTGGGATCCGTAAACCAGAAAATAAAAAAAAATCTGGCCTTACAACTTTGCCACGGGGTCTGCCACGTGCAGGAAATCGAAACCATCGTAGGTGTCAACTTGACATCAGGATAACATATCCGTGTAATGTATAGATCTACCCCCTTATACCCCACTTTCATATAGCAAAACTGGGGTATGCCTATCTAATTTTATTTTTATTTTTATTTTATTTATTTAATTATTTTTATTTTTATTTTTTTTTTATTTTTTTTTTTTTTTTTTTTTTTGCGTCAAAACATAGATTGTGGGTACTTCGACGAGGCGGTTCTGACATGTACCCACAATCTATGTTTTGAGCAAAAGCGAAAAAAGAAAAATTTTCTACTGAGTTTTTTTTTTTTCTCCATTTTTACAGTTAAAAACTTTTATATATTGCATGGGCAAAGAAACCAGGGCGTTTAACGCTTGATTTTGGCCTAAGATTTTGATAAAAAAAAAATAAATTTTGGAATTAAGGTGAGAAAACTGTTCCTCAAAACAGCCATATGTCTCCTCTATTAAAAACAAGAACAAGTACTTCATTTATCCTACAAGCGTTGCAATGGCAACGCCCAGAAGAACCATAGATAGAGCACAATTTGCACTTTTTCGTCTATTTTTGACATTTCTGAACATATTTTTTTAATTTTTAAGTGCCAGCCCACACGACGAACCAAATTATACAAATGTACTTAGCATACAGTATCTCTGGATGATACTTCATAATTATTTCATAATAAGAAATTGTTCGCCGTGTGGGCCGGTAGTTGAAAATGATGTTGAATGGTGAAAAATAAACCCGAAATTGCAAAAACAAAAAAGGTATTCCCATGCTTTTTGGAGCGTTGCCATGGCAACATGTGTAATTTCAATGTGATAGCTGTGCTAGAATTTATAAGCAGGGGTCTATACCTGCTATTTGCAATACTTCTAACCTCAAAATTCCAAAATTCAAAACACATGAGGCCGAAATCAGGCCTTAATTCCCTAGGCCTTTTCGTAATAGTTTGGAAAATCATGACATGGGAAGTTGTCGTGTTTCAAATGAGCCGCGACGCGAGAAACCCGATCTTCGGGGTTTCCGACCAGGTCCGACACAAACCGGCCTGTACAGTCACAGAAGCAGGCTAGACGCTTGAAATTTTGGGTTTAAGTAGAAAAAAGGATTGTTCTGTCCGAGTAGCGAAAACAAAGGCGCTGATCGGGGCTTCGCAGTTACTGCGAAACTGATCCGCGCCTTTGTTTTTGCATAGGCAAAAATCCGGTTTTCTCATGACTCGGCTCAAATAATGTTAGGGAACATCCGGTTTTAAAGTGTTGCTTTTCGTTAGGGATAAAAATTTCAAAAGACTATTGACTATTCCCGAACTATTTTTCGCCTACATGAAATATCGACCATTAAGAAGTAAAGACACGATTACCAGGAATTGAAGGTTACATGTAGATAATTGCTCCGTGATACGTTAGATACAGTTAGAGGCTTAATTTTAGTAAAATACCATTGATTCACAAGTATGAGCCTTTGAAACACAAAATTTGTGGTAGGTCAGTATTGTGAATTCTGGAGGTACGAGTAGTACCATTGTAGAACTATATACAATTTGCATATAATGGTCAGATTTATCCATGTCGTCCGCGATCATTGACTCGATTTGAGTAAACCTCGCCATATCACAAACCAGTACTTGTATATCTTGTGACTCTATCAGCTATCAAAATTAGTATGTGATAATATCTCAGAAAATCACATTGACTTACATTAGGCATTCCCTTTTTTTCCATGTGTATGCTATATGAACGTAACTTAACCAAAAGTGCCGCATCATGAGAAAACCAGATATTTGCCTGTGCGAAAACAAAGGCGCAGATCTATGGTGTACCAGAAGGGTCAAAACCACCGGTAGCAGTCCACTGGTAAATTTTTACCAGTGCACTGCTAAATTTTATCAGTGCACTGCTATATTTTACCAGTGCACTGCCAAATTTTACCAGTCCACTGATAAATTTGCCAGTCCACTGATAAAATTTAGCAGTGCACTGGTAAATTTACCAGTCCACTGATAAAATTTAGCAGTGCACTGGTAAATTTACCGGTCCACTGATAAAATTTAGCAGTGCACTGGTAAAATCGGTGACTTTGTATTTTACCAGTTCACTGCCATCTAAGGGTATGTTCTTCAGCCAATCAAAATACAGCTTCTATCGCGTTATCTGTATCGATTTACCTGTGCATATTTGACAGTTGTAATCATGGTGTGTAACCGCACACAGTCGCATATACGAGTAGGCCTACAGGAATTATGAGTAACTATGCCTTCGACCTTTTTATTTATTTATTTATTTATTTATTTATTTATTTATTTATTTTTATTTATTTATTTATTTATTTATCAAATATACACATTCGCTGTGTAGTATGGATGCATCATGTTTCTTGTCCGTATGATAAAACACACATTTACAATATTCATAGGAAACTTCTCAAGGCTGATTTACGTTATATCTACCGTAGCTTCGTCTGTTCTTGTCTTTATTTGGAATCCAAATCCAAATTTTGGATATACACTCGTATGCGATTTGTAGATTTGTTTGCTGATTTAACGCTTTCTAATGATCGCTTTTATGTGTTAAACTCTACAAATTATGTGCGAAGTGAACAGTATAAAGGGACCGGCATGTCTAGAGGCTTTTTCTCAAAAAGAGTCGAAAATGGGCATTTTACCATTAAATAGAGACAAAATATACGTAAAATCCAATTTTGTCATTTATTTAAGATAAAATGTTAATATTGTTTCTTTTAAAAATATACGTTATCTTTGTAGAGTGAGTAATGGGTATATTATCTAAAGTGTCATAAGGCAATACACGAACGTGCCAGCCAACACCTATCGTGATAATCCACACCTAAGTGTAGTAATTAAAGACGCTAAGTCATCGCACTTGTTTGAAAAGCTATTCTTGCATAGATATGTATGCGCATAGCTGTTTGAGGCCGTTTTCGATTGGTCGAAAGCCGTGTTCAAACAGCAAAACCCATGTTCAAATCATGAAATTCACGTGCCTTTTGAACATGGGTTTTAGCCGACGTCATTGGTCAATGCGACGTGACGTCATGTGTTTTGTAGAAACAAACTGGCTGACGTGGAAGAAGCTCTGCGGTTTTTGATGAGTTTTTACGTTGTTAATGTTAATTCATGAGATTTTAAGTGGATTAGAGTGAAAATGCAAGAATAGCGATCAACCATGGTTTGTTTCAGTGTTCAAACATTCGCTGGATCACTCGGAAGGTGTTTGAACACGCAGCCTGCGGCCTTGTGTTCAAACACCGGTACCTTCCTCGTGATCCATCGAATGTTTGAACACTGAAAACCATGGTTGATCCCTATAATTGTTGCTGTATGATCTGTGTACATGCTAGGCAGATGCCGGGTATAGTCCGATTTTGACCCCTGAGCCATGACCTCCAGGACGAGTCCACTGTAATCGGTAAAGCGCGTTAAAAGTTCGGTTTTTAAGAAAAAAGTTACCTACCTTTGTAACAGAATATCGGTAAAACATTTATTAATCTGTCTTAAAGTATATGCAGCCGTGGCGCAGTGGTTGTGTTACTTGATTGCAAAAACGAAGGTCTGGGGTTCGAATTCAACCAATTTTCTTTTTTGGTCGGAAAAAGCCATTTTCTGAAACACATTTTTGCTTTCGATTTTTCTACAGAATTGTTTTATTTTGGATTATATCATTAGTTTTTTTATTTATTTTATTTCTTATATTTTATTCGCTTTGCAATATTTTATTTATTTCAATTCGGCAGATACAAATCAGCGAAACTTAGTCGCCATTTTGTCTGAATCGCTGGATTCGGCCTCGGAGTCGGTCTTTCCTAGGCAAAGGACAAATAGCCCCTGTACTTTGTCGACGGCAATGTAGATTTGCCAGTATTGCCGTTAAATACCAAGGACGTGACGCATGCAGTTTTCCCACTCGCGTGCTGTTATAGACTGCATGCCTTCGCTGGTCAGATTTCTGATGTTTCCAGTTCTAAAGTGAATGTTTCGCATGGCAATGAAATTATCGGGCCTTGTTATGAGTTGTATAATTTATAAAATATAAATATAATTTGTAAATAAAAATAATGAAAAAAAAAATTCAACGCTGGGATTCGAACCCGCAACATCCGGGATTGAAGGCAGGAGCCTAACAATCACGGCCATAGAGACTTGTAATGAAATTTGTTATTATAATACACTATCAAGAAACTATCGGTAAGATGATTTACCATTCCAAGGAATGGACTAAACCTTAAAAGTACTTTTACGGCTCACTATAATCTTTGACTTATGGCATATGCTTTATATATGTACATGTTTCATGGGAAATGTGTTCATGATTATGGCAGTCGCTGTAGTTAGTACAGTAAGTGTGCTGTAGTTAGTACAGTAAGTGTGAATATGTCATAATGGAAAAATGATAAAGCAAACGACATGTTGGCTAATATCAAAAGAAGCATACTCAAGGTAATAAAGGATTCATTCAAAAGCAGACTGGCATGTGTCTAACTTGGTCGCCGCGGCATTTGTTAAGAATACTATCATTGAATGTTTTTCAAACTTTAAAACATTATAATGCTTTACAATATATAGTGTTTTTTTTTTTTTTTTTTTTTTTTTTTTTTTTTTTTTTTTTTTAAATCCTACGTGTGAGTTTAAGATTACATGTACATCTTTTTTTTTTGCATAGTTTTGCCTCGTTTTGCTGCCGACTTACCCGTACAATAGAATATGTATTTGAATACGCGAGTGTCAGCCAGTTTTCAAGTTACTGACATCCATGTGAAATCGATCATATATATATATATATATATATATATATATATATATATATATATATATATATATATATATATATATATATATATATATATATATATCGATTGTAATTAATTTGACATGCGTCTTTGGCGATCGGAATGAACCTTTGCGTTCTTTTGGGAAGGAATGAAGGTATGGATATAGTATATGATCTGGTAGGGAAAAGAGCTGGTTATCTTGCTCTTCGTACTTGTACATTAATAACAATTTTGTCAAATTTCTAGCCTGTTGTCTGGGCTACGTAATATAGTCACTGCTGTTTCCGATGTTGGTGCGATCCATACACGAGCCACATGTGAGACGAGACATGTTTTACTTGCGAGTACGCCAGGTTATTTTTCTCGGGGCGTCCCGTTTTCGCCACATACGCTGATTGACCCGTCCTATATTAGCTGAAATAATCTTGAAGAGGACGTATAATATTTACATATGTATTCCTGGACATTCGATTTTTACTTTACATGAAAGTTGCTTATTTGTTACCAATTGAACATTAGGCTTGAAATATATCATTCAGCGTTTTTAAGTAGATAACATACACGCACACGCCCTTATTTGAGTCGATAAAAGATGACAACATAATATAATATACGTAGCATTTGACATTTTTGCTGTTACGTCAGCAGACAGATACATGTTTTTTTTTTTCTCTTTTTGTGACTTAAATTTTGTGCATGTATGCATATGTTTGTTTAAATACGCAAGTTTTCGTTGCGTGGCAAATGTGCTTGAAGCGCTGACTGATCAAATCAGTCCCTGTAAACATCAACGAAATATCTTGCTCAACTGGCTCAGGTCGCTCTTCATTCTGTAATATTGCCGTTGTGGGTTTGGGGTGCACGTTGGACAAAACAATCGTTTTCCCCCAAAGAACCAAATGATTCGCCTCTATCCTGGTGAAATATCTTGAAATAAAAATGCCCGATAAACTAAACTAACTACTGTTACTTCATGTAACTGACTAACCAACTAAGAGAGCGATCATTTTATTTTATGGGGGTGGGGCTGGAAAATGTTGACCGTGTGCGACCATGCCATTTAGAAACTTGACAGTCGTTTTTGCTGACGTACCGATTTGAATAAAATTAGCTATGATGTTTTTTTTTTTTTTTTTTTTTTTTTTTTTTTTTTGTTTTTGTTTTTGGTTTTTTTTTTTGTTTTTTTTTTTTTGTTTTTTTTTTCGTAGAAAGTGTAGTCCGTGAAACCCATGTACATGTAACGTTCATCAATTTAAGGAAATGAACTTAGTTTATAAATAATACTTTTATGTTTTTGAACATTTATAATGCAGTATGCGCAAACATACCATAAATTTAGAATGCTGATGTGCTGATTTTCGTGATCATTATGGTGAAGTATTTGGGAATGTTGTTTATGTTGTGGATCTTGCAATTCATACAAGTGTACTCGTGGACAGAGTTTAATACGCTAATCGCGCAGTCTGGTCTTACTCATTTCTTTTCGTTCGTTGACAATAATCAAAACTTTCGACAATCTCCGTGAATCCATAGGCCGTGTTGACTTCTACTTGAACAGAAATCTAATAAAAAACTGTTGTGGTATTGTTTCCTAGAAGGTGTAGATCTTGAAATGCATGTGCATGTAATATTTACCTTTTCCAAATTAAGGAGTTAAACTAAGTTGTGCGCGTATTTTACTCCATGTAAAAGTTTCTGCCTATACGGTAAAAATGGACGTAATAATTTTAAAAGTTAATCTTGAGGTGTGAACACGCGTATTTGTTTTCTTAACGGCGGTGTGAACGCGTGTTTCTGTTTTCTTAAACTTCTCGGGTACTTTGTTTTTACAGCTACATTCTAGAAGCCTAATTTAGTAGCCCATGAGGTAAATTGCCACTGAAACCCTACTAAATATACCGAATCGCTTCTGACAGACGCTTTCTTAGTTGACAATCGATGAATAATCGATTAGTTTCAAGCCAGGTTCATGTATCGCGACACACGCCACATTGATTTTTAATTAATACTGAATCTTGGTGGTCTAAATGGCACTTATTTATCTAACTAATTACATGTATTCGTACATCCTCCATTTTCCTTGTTGGCATTTTAGCATTTTGATAACATAAGCTTCAGAATAGTTTGCATGTTTAACAGTTTAAAAGTGGTCTATAAAAAGTATGTATACTCACCGACAAAAGATGAAACCCGAAACTAATTTGTACGTGTGAATTATCACGGTAGCCATTGGCACGCGTTCACATGTATATTGCTTCAAGATGACACCTATGTAATTACCAAATGTTTTGATAGTAAGAAGTGTGATGGTCTTGAGCACCTTTAATTTGTAGGTTTTGAATTTTCACGGTAGCCATTGAATGGCACGCGCGTACATGTATATTGCTTCAAGATGATGTCCTTACATAAAGCTAATTCAATTTAAATATCCATTTAAGACCACATGGAGGTATCTGCTTGACACCTTTATAATAAGGGGCCATAAAACAAAAGCGTGTCATAACTGAAAAAAAGAAAGAAAAAAAAGCTATCTTTTTTTTCTAAGAAATTAAAATCTATGCCAATCTTATATATGCTTCCGAAAAAAAGAGAAAAGTAGAATTAAGAAGAAAATAACTTCCCACTCCATTCATTATTCATTTGAAAAGAAAGTGCTACATGTTTGTATTTCATTCATTCATTCATTCATTCATTCATTCATTCATTCATTCATTCATTCATTCATTCATTCATTCATTCATTCATTCGTCGCTATCATTGCTATGCACATGTTTAATGGTTACTTGACATACTTAAATGAAGTTTGGGGTGTCTACTTTCCAGCTTTTCAACAAACGGTAGCTGTTTATGGCACGCTTATCGAATAAGGTAGCTGTCTATTGCTTGCATTAATGACGCACGTTTATGATTCAATAAAAGTGCGTCATTAATGCATGCAATAGACAGCTACCTTATTCGATAAGCGACTAAAAAAATTGTAAAAAAATAAAGTGCGTGCCGTTGAAGTTTAATTACAAGCGTATTCGCTGAGAAACCAAGTGGTTGCGGGTTCGATACCCGGCTGGTACATGCCTGTCTAGTCGTGTTGGTGACAAATGTTTATCCAGGCGTTGTATAGGCAATGCACCACTATGGATATTCATCAAACGCATAGATAGCCAAAACGTTCGTTAAATAACAAAGACGTCCAAATAAACCTTTTTGTCTTTCAAAAGACCGCCCAATAAATAAATAAATAAATAAATAAATAAATAAATAAATAAATAAATAAATAAATAAATAAATAATTTGTCTATAATTGAATGAATGGAAGGAGACACTAAGCAGTACATGAACGCATGTAAATAGTCCAGTAAAATATCGATCCATATTTTTTTATTTTTACAACAATTTTCAAAATGAAAACCTTTCCAAGTGCGTAAATAAATAAATAAATAAATAAATAAATAAATAAATAAATAAATAAATAAATAAATAAATAAATAAACAAAGAAATAAAGAAAGAAATCAGGCAATATACCGACTTTATAATATAACTGTTAGTATTACGGAATTTGTTTGTGCGTTTACACAGCATTAATTTTACCTATATTGATTAGGATGAAATATACCTGTATCGATTGAGATGTAAGCCGATTTTTGATTGGATAATGAGATAGAGTAAATGCCAGTGCACTGGTATATCGAAAGGGTCATAACTGCTAAATTTCACCAGTGCACTGCTAAATTTTATCAGTCCACTGTTAAATTTTACCAGTGCACTGCTAAATTTTATCAGTGGACTGGTAAATTTATCAGTGGACTGGTAAAATTTGGCAGTACACTGGTAAAATATAGCAGTGCACTGGTAAAATTTAGCAGTGCACTGGTAAAAATTTACCAGTGGACTGCTACCGGTGGTTTTGACCCTTCTGGTACACCATACAGATCAGCTGTGCAGTTCTGATCAGCGCCTTTGTTTTCGCTACTCGGATAGTTCAATTCCTCTTCTTCCTAAATCCGAAATTTCATGTTTCTAAACATATCGTAAAGCTACACAGGCCGATTTGTGTGTGACCTGGTCGGAAACCCCGAAGACCGGTTTTCTTGCGTCGCGGCTCATTAATATGCGACAAAAAACATAAAGACAGATGTAATTCATTTATTTATTTCAGAACGGATATTCGATCCCCGGCCAAGTTTATCCCACGAACCATCCTGTCCACCCCTACAACGCTGGAGCAGGACCTCGAGCCGGAATGCGTTGCAATAACTGCTGACGGCAGGACAGCTTACGTTACTCTACAGGTAATGCCACATCAACCGCGTCAGGAGATATTCTTGAAGTTCGAAATTAATTTCCGACTCCTAATTCTTGACATCAGAATATTAGTTTTTTTTTGTTTTTTTTTTTTGTTTCTGTTTTTTTTTTTTTTTTTTTGTTTTGTTTTGTTTTTCTTCCTTACAGTTTTTATACCCCGCCACTTAAAAAAGTGTGGGGTATTATGTTATACCCTCCAAAAAAATTTGCATTCGAGTGTCCGTCCGTCCGTCCGTCCGTCTGTCCGTCTGTCCGTCCGTCCGTCAGCGTTTCGTTTCCGGGCTCTATCTTGAGCATTTATTGACCGATTTTCTTCAAACTTTGTATAGGAGTTTATATCAGGAAGGAGTGGTTTGGGATTGAAGATGGGTAAATTTCGTCAAATAAGTACAGAGTAATGGCCCTTGATTTACGTTAAAATTTCGTTTCCGGGCTCTATCTTGAGTATTTATTGACCGATTTTCTTCAAACTTTGTATAGGAGTTTATAATATGAAGGAGTGGTCTGGGATTGAAGATGGGTAAATTTCGTCAAATAAGTACAGAGTAATGGCCCTTGATTTACGTTAAAATTTCGTTTCCGGGCTCTATCTTGAGTATTTATTGACCGATTTTCTTCAAACTTTGTATAGGAGTTTATACCATGAAGGAGTGGTCTGGGATTGCAGATGGGTAAATTTCGTCAAATAAGTACAGAGTTATGGCCCTTGATTTACATTAAAATTTATTAAAATTTTGTTTCCGAACTCTATCTTGAGCATTTATTGACCGATTTTCTTCAAACTTTGTATAGGAGTTCATATCAGGAAGGAGTGGTTTGGGATTGAAAATGAATAAATTTAGTTAAATAAGTACAGAGTTATGGCCCATGATTTACATTAAAATTTCGTTTCCTGCCTCTGTTTTGTGCATTTATCAACCAATTTTATTCAAACTTTGTATAAAAGTTCAAATCAGGAAGTAGTGGTTTGGGATTGAAGATGGGTAAATTTTATCAATGTATACAGAGTTATGGTCCTTCATTTATGACAAAATTTTGTTCTGCTCTTTATCTTGAGAATTTATTGAGAAACATTTTTGTTAAATTAAATTTGCGTGGCGGGGTATCATGCATGCCTGCAGCGGTTTTATTTATAAAAACAAATATCTGGCCTAAATGTGGTTTGGTATAAAACAACATCGGTTGTGTTTATATACATGTAAAAGGTCGCTTTCTCGTTATTCAAATGGACACTGGTTTCTTTCAGGAAAACGATGCCATAGCTAAGGTAGACATTGTCGCAGGGACTATTGATAGCCTTCAACCATTGCCAAGAAAGGATTGGAACGGAATCGAGATAGACGCCAGCGACAGAGACGGAGGTAATGGAAAACCTGGTAAAGTCCAGACTGATCTCCAACTTTCTAAAAAAATACCGTTTTGGTTCTTAAACTATCCAGGATCTCAAAAGTTAAAGGAGTGAAGCTAGTTAAAATCTCAATATTCCTTGTATTTTCTTTTCTCACATTTACTAAATTTACGTTCATTCAAGTAACAATTATATTGGGAAAAAGTCCATAAGGATACGTGTATGTACGAACATTACAAGTAAATTCGTACCAGGGTTCAACGGGTGTTTTTCTTTTGCTCCGGGTTTCAGTAAGTTATTCGGCGCCCAGGGATGCCGAGTCCTCATTTTTGATTCATCACAGTGATTATCATGATTTACTTGTTTGTCCTTGATGATTCATTGACTAGTTAGGGATTCACCACGAGGGCCAAACAACTAACTAAATGTTGTGATGAACCACTGCAGAAGATGGGGATGAGGTTAGGCGCTGTAAAATCGATTTAAGCCCTCCAGTAATTTTAAATTACTGGTCGTTCCAAGGCGATATTTCTGTTGTGGTTTCATATGTTTATGTTTTGGAGTCGAATTTTTGTGCTGTTTGAACCTTATGTACGTTTTCATATTTTTATTTATTCGGCCAACTGAGTGGCTGCCTATTGGAAAATAGCTGCTCACTCGGCTTACGATATGTTTTCTGAGTATAAGTACCCTAATTGTCAATTTAGTTTTATTCCACCTCGGTTTTTGGAGTGTGAAGTTTCTTTCTGATTGCTCCTTTTCCTGGTCGTTGCTTACCTGTACCTTTTTAAGGATGGGACATTTTGGTAATTTTCGCAGAATGTCCCTTTCCCAAATTTTGAAACATACGTGTTACCATTTTTTTTTCATTAGCTCCTTTTTGCCAGGAATACAGGGACACTGATGAGGCTAAAATAGCCATATGAGATATGCTCTTAGAGTAACTCACTTATATTTTCATTTGTAAGAGGCATTCACACCAGCCACCATGCCCTTTTTATCTTAAATTACGCAACGCTGACGCACTATTTCAGGCGTCCATCGCCGTCTTTACAATAATCTGCGAAGTCTGCGACAGCCAAGTCAAATAAAAACTCTGAGGATTGGTAGGAACGATTTTATATTCACCGCCGACGAAGGCCATACCCGGACCTACACAAGAGCGAAACACAACTTTGACTGGACTGACGACACGCTGGTCAGAACGCAAGGTAAGGATGACCTTGCCCCGAGGTTAAAAAACTTTTTTTCATGCTCAGCTCAGCTGAGACTAAAATTTATCCTGCTCATAAATGTTAAAATGCCAACAATTGTTGGCATTTTAACATTTATGAGCAGGATAAATTACATGATCTGGTGATCTAAACCTGAAATTTCAAGCTATTTGGGCTATTTTATCATTAATGAGCAGTTGAACTTTCATGCTCGGCTGAGTTGAGCATGAAAAAGTTTTACAGCCTCTGGGCCTTGTCAGATCATCATTCTGAATGGAACGCGACTGTATAACGTCTTGTGTGTGGTTCTTTTTGAGTCGCGTCAAAAACGGTCTGCGAGGTTTCAAATTAGGTTCGAAACAAACAGATAGCCGTATGACGCGTTTATTTCGTACGGCAGTCGTGCGGTGTTGCTCACAACGCCGTACGTCTACCGCACGAAACTCATAAAAAGTTCGCCGTTGTAGACAGTTGAACGGCTTCTGCAAGACTGATTGAAACGGGCTTTGATAAGATCCTCTTCGCGCGTCTCTAAAGCCAGATAGCATGCAATCTAATCTTACAGTCAAAATAGTTATTAATGACTTGAATTTAAAAATAACACATTATTTTCCTTTGAAACACTTTCGAAAAGAAAATAGAACGAAATCCTGTTTGTTACACACGTATGTGTGGTATGCATCATAAAGTGTCATTAACACTATATGCCTGTCTAAGGGCTGGCTTCTTATGTAACGGGGCGTATCTTTAAGCTGGTATAGTAAGGGGCACTCGCGTGAAGTAGAATTCGTGTAGTGTAAATTTACAGCTTCTGTAATCAGGTAATGAATCTATGCGTTAATTGTTTTGGTGTCAGTTTTATCAATGAGCCGCAACGCGAGAAAACCGGCCTTCGGGATTTCCGACAATGTCCGAACAAACCGGGCTGTACAGTCACAGAAGCAGGCTAGAAGCTTGAAATTTTGTATATAAGTAGAAAAGGAATTGTACAATTCGTGTAGCGAAAGCAAAGGCGCTGAACAGCTTCGCAGTCTTTGTTTTCGCATAGGCAAAAATCCGGTTTTTCTCATGACTCGGCTCATTCAGTTAACAAGCTTCTTTTTTTACAGCTACAAAACTCGACACGTTTACAAATGATGCAACTTTCAGAGCAGAAGCCAGTAGTGATGAGTATCTTGGTAAGTTTAGAGAGAGAGAGAGAGAGAGAGAGAGAGAGAGAGAGAGAGAGAGAGTGGAAAATTTTAACTAGGTGTTACAATTACAAATGACTTGAAAGTGGAATATCCATATCACCGATATCTGTTCTAAAGCCAACAGAACACTTGGATTCTTGAGAAACTTATTTTCTTGCCCCCAAGATGTTAAAGAAGCAGCGTATAAAAGAGTAGTGCGACCAGTCCTGGAATACGGAAGCTCTGCTTGGGATCCTTACACTCAAGATCTTCAGGAGGAATTGGAGAAGGTGCCGCTAGATTTGTAACTAGGTATTATATACTTTCGAGGAAGGAAGTATGACTGGCATTCTTAAACAGCTCAAGTGGGAATCTCTCAGGAAAAGGAGGACGGATAATCGACTTATGTTGCTATACAAAGGTCTGAAGGGTAAAGCCAGAATATCTACAGACGACCTTATCCCCAAGACAAGACGTTGTAGAAATAGTCACTCCATGGCATTTCAGCTACCATCTGCTATTATAGAGGCCTATAAATGTAGTTTCCTTCCCCAGACCATCAGGGACGGGAATGACCTCCCTGACTATCTGTTTTCCACCGCTGAAATGTCAGATGATTGTGTGTCGAAGTTCGCTTCACTCGTGCGTGCTAGGGACTAATTTCTCCCACATCCGAAATCCCCTGGTGAAATAATGCCATTTGGCGTGTCACCAGTAAACTATTCAGATTCAGAGAGAGAGAGAGAGAGAGAGAGAGAGAGAGAGAGAGAGAGAGAGAGAGAGTTCATTAAACAAAAAATCAAATGACGTATAAATTGTACGGGCGGCAAAAAGACACCCTCAAAGTCTCACCTATAAAGGACTTCAACTAGAGCCTTGGGAACAGATTGCACAGGATCGATCAAACAGCTCATTATGAAGAAAAGAGAACATGTGAAGCTACATGTAAAAGAAAGCACAGAGAGCGGAAAGCAAGAGTCAATGGACCATCAACAGTCACTTCAACGTTGATTTTCTCTGCTTGCAACCGACAATTTAGAGCTAAAGTTGTAAAGAACACGTCTACACACATGCGCAATCTAATAATAAAAGTACATATGTCTACTGTCAGATGTTATTCTGATGCTACCATTCTGATAATATTATGATAATTCCTTTATTTGTCAGGCAGGCTTCACGTTTCCAACATTGACGGTAAGAATTATTTTACCCAAAAGTTTGAGCACCTAGAGGCGTTCGGTGGGCGTGGCTTCTCTGTCTGGGACGCCAGTGACCTTACGACCCCAGTGTTTGACAGTGCTGGTACCCTGGAAGAGTATATGGAACAATTTGACAAGTCGGTATTCAATACGGATTGTGTGGGATCGTCGTATGCTACCTATCAATCTCCGGAGACTCTGAGAGACTCTGTGTCGGATAACATGGTAAACACCAGACCCAAGGTTATAAAACTTTTTTCATGCTCAACTCAGCTGAGCATGAAATTAAAACTGCTCATTTATACTAGAATGAAACTTTATGTTAACATCACCATAGCCTGTAATTTATCCTGCTCAGAAATGATATCAGAAATGTCAAAATGCCAACATTTCTTGACATTTTCACATTTTTGAGCAAGATAAATTTTCGTCTCAGCTGAGGTGAGTATGAAAGAAATTTTATATGCTCGGGACCTGGGCTATGCACTCACGATTCTCTCTCTTTGTTTCAAACAAATTCAAGAGAAATTCAACATGTTATTTAAGAAATGAATTTCATTCTTTGATATTCATGGAGGCTTGAACCGAACCGACATGAGAAACCCAGATTTTACATCAGGAAAACATGTCCGTGCAATGAATACCCCCGTAATCCCAACTTTTATATAGCAAAACTGGGGTATGCAGGGGTATACCTATTTTTCGTATTTTTGGTCCAAAACATATGTTTTGATCAAAATAAGAGAAAATATAAAAAAAAATTAAGCTGAAAATTTCAACTTTTAAAACACAAAAAAGCTCTGTTTATTGCATGAGCAACTTTTCGTAAATGGCCTATGTGAAAACAAAAGCCCAGGTCAGCTAACTGTGCTGATCAGCGTCTTTATTTTTGCTACACGACTAGAACAATTCTTCTGCTATAAACATTGAAAGTGTCAAACTACTAGCTTTCTTCTGTGACAGCACACATCGATTTGTGTTGGACCTGATCGAAAACCCAGAAGACCTGTTTTTTTTCCCGTCGCCGCCCAAATGCTTCTCAGGTGACTTGTGTTTTAACAGGGGGTAAAGATCAACGCCATGGATGTCGCCACAGACAACACGACGACCTACCTAATAGTTGGCAGTGAAACAACGGGGTTCCTGTTCCTGTATACCGTGGATACTTCCGGTTCGAGCCCTGTTGTACAGTTCGCCAGCGTGACGAGGTCTGGCGTGAAAGATCTGCCCTGGCAAGATCTGTACGTCAACGGCACGGCTGGAGACGCCTATATATCAGATATTGGGTAAGAAAGGATGCAAGTCGACCCATTATAGTTACATGTAGGATAAAAAGCGCTAGTAAGACCACCGTCCGTTGGTCGATTGTCTGCTTGTGTCCCCCGTTTTATTTCATTTCATAATCCTATGTCTGCTATATAAAAAAAAAAATCAAATTAATTGCAAACAGCCCATGTAGTTCTACACTCTGGGAGAGCGCCCGTGCTGTTTGGACATTGGTTACCGCCACATGTGTGTGCGTGTCCTCTCATACTGGGTACTGGAAATACTCAAAAATCCTATTTTTGGTTGGACGCTGGGTCTGGAGGTCATATCATACATGTATGTTGTGTGAACGTTGTGTGTGAAGAGATTCAACATATCGGAGGATAGTTTAAGTGATCAAGATATTGACAATAACTTGTCTTTCTAGATGTGTACATACGAGAATCTGATGTTAAAGTCATCCCAAATTAAAAGGACTGTTCATTAGAATCAAAGGAATTATACTAGGGATGTCATTTGGTGTCAGATTTAAGGTTCGGACGTTCGGAAACAAACATCCGGATGGTTCGAACGTTCGCATTTTTTTCTCGGATCAGATCATACTTATCAGTATGTGCATATATGTATGAATATATACATACATAAATGGATGTTTGGCGAGTGTTCCCTTGAAAGTACATTCATAATCAAGAGCTACTGAGCTTGGCGTTGTTTCCGATGATGTGGTGCAGAAACGAAACGCCATGCAGTTTAGGAAATTTTATCTACATTCAAACATCATGATGCTAAAACTAACTGTATGACGTTGTTACACATGTAGAAAATTTAATGGTATTCTGAATGTTTTTCTTCTCTGCATAAACAGGTCAGCTTAAGAATCTGCATTTGATTTTGTCAAATTAAGATCATAGTAGTACATGTACTTGTATTCTTTAATCCCAAAACATATCTATTGTAGTTTTGCCGGGCGGCGGTCTGTATAATTATTATTTTTAAAACTTGAGAAGTGTCAATCACATCGGTTTCAAAAGAAAACAAAAGAGGCAAATTATCACTTTTAATCCTTTCTTTGTTTATTGTCGCTTCCTCGTGACCGGCATTGTCCCGTTTACCTCTTTACCTGTTAGACCGTGAACCTTTGACACTTTGTATTAAATTCTGCTAAGCAGATATTGCGTATTTTTGTCATATAATAAAGGAAATTTACCTAAACATTAGACATTTTGATTTTTTAGCGAACGTCCGGACGCTAAAATTTGGATCCGAACTTCGGTACGGGATCCGAAGTCCGAACGTTCGGACTCCGGTTGACATCCCTAAATTATACACAGAACGAATGATAAATCACCCAGTTACCGTAACCACTAGTTGGCGTTAAGCCAACCTTCCATCCTCTGCAATGGAGCAGGGGTTTGTAGCTGGCATACACTCTGTCTGGTGTATAGTATTGCCAATTGCGAAGTAGTGTCTCCATTTGTCAAAATCAAAGACAACCCCAAGATGTTTTAACATCAGACTTCAAAGACTATGAAAACCCTTTGTAGTAAAAAGTGAACCAAGTTAACCTCGAGACAGTGGCATAGAATTAGCCAATAATAGTTTACTCAAGCTGGTAGATAAACCTAAGTCCCGCCCATATAGTTTATGTGACAGCTGGTCAGTTCACTGACTCAGTTGAATTGAAGTAAAATCAATTAAATATTTACATGCTTCAAAATATCTAGTCTTCCTATGATTAGATCAAATTGCAAGATTAAATGTTGTTCTTGTCTGTTTAAATGTGCTTTTGTATGTGTCCACAAGACACATATTTCATGTACTTTATTGAAATAAATTCAGCCACTGACAAGTGACAATAAATAATAATTAGAGGTCAGGTAGTCCTTCCTCCAGTGGTGGCAGGTGGGCGGAGCTAAACTTGTCCTTAGTAAATGGCTAGTTGGGTAGATTGTTTGTACTGAAAATGAACTGTTATTGTGGTGCTATTTTGGGAACTCAAATTCTTTGATCTTATGATTAGACATCATGCAGGTGTTATGTCAGAAAACCACAAAAGGGGCTGGAATATCGCAAACAGCCATATATATCTTTCAAATTGTATATATTATTGTAAAAATATATACTGTCTATTCATTTTGCCAACTTGCATTTCAACATTTGTTAGAAGAGGACCGTGTGTTAGACTGACATATTTGCCAAATATTGTATCCTCTTTAACATATCTAAATAAAGTTGTTGTTGTTGTTGTTATTATTATTATTATTTTTATTATCATTATTACTGGGCTAAATAATTACAATGCTGAATAACGACTGACTGACAATATGATTACTTGTAAGATTTTTGCCTGCCGAGGAAAAGTGGTTAAGTCAAATCATCAATACATAAGCCTTACAGTCGCTGTTTTTACTTGAGTGGTTGTACTTTCAGTCTAAACATTCTAATGTTGGTTTGAAGTCCCATAAAACGGAAGCAACGTGTCGACATGACCATAACTGTTTACTGGGACGTAAAATGACAAATGAAACAAATATATTAAGACAAAAGCTTAGTGTTTCCATTATGCAGTACTAGGTGATACGCGAAGTACATGCACATGTACGAGAGCACGTATCTATTCAGCCCATGGATACACGCCCGGTTTTGATATCTACTCGTACTATAGCCATAAGAAACGGTTTTTCCTCGGATATCCTAGTATTATAAGATCAGCATCAGTTTTAATTTATCCTAATAGCGCATCCGTATATACATTCATAGTAAAGGAGATACGCTTTTTTATGTATATGTTAATTGTCTTCATGTAACATGTTTGATCTTATACCTGGAATAAGAAACGAGTGTCTGGAGACAGCTACTCACGTTTGCCTCTTTATTTTCAGAATAATAACCTCTGATATAAGCCCGATAGACGAGCCCCTGGTGTATGTCGTCAGTGAGGGGACGGGCTCCGTGTCCCTATACCAGATTGTCGACCAGGCCGCTACCTTACCAGCCGGAAAATGAACTCTGTATTTTGTAGTGTAAATGTAATACTAATTTAATACTTAGACAGAAGAGATTTTATATTGCATATCGGTGTTTTTCCGAGCAGGTTTACAACATACAGTAACATTGCATCTTGTCCCTTTTTCAAAATAGCTGTAGTGCAGATCTATGTTGGCTCCAGTTTGCCGGAAAATTCCATCACGAAAACATGTCCGTGTAATGTATACCCCCCCCCTGAACCCCAATTTTATACAACAAAACTGGGGTATGCAGGGGGTATACTTATTCTTATTTTTGCTCTAAAACATATATTGTGCGGTTCTAAATTGTATGAATCTATGTTTTGAGCAAAAATAAGAAAAATATCAAAAATGTTCTGCTGAATTTTTTCAATTTCAACAACTTAAAAAAAATCTCAGTATATTACATGGGCATGTTTTCGTAATGCTGCAGCTTTTCTGGCAATACGGCTTATACTCTGAGCCGCTTCATGGGAAAACCAACAATCTGCCTAGGCGAAAACAAAGGCGCAGATCAGCTTCGCAGTAACTGCGAAGCTGGGGTGGGTAACAAGAATATTTTCGTTAGTTATACATAGCGAAGGCTTTACGAAAGCAGCAAGGAGTGGATAGCGAAGACTTTACGAATACGAAAATCCGGTAACAATATCGATTCGTAAACCCTTCGCTAGTTTCTGTTTCGTTAGTTAATAACGAAGATGTGTAGTTGCTGTGTAGAACAAAAATCTCATTACACGCACTAATTAATGTGGAGAAAATGACAATTAAAACACAAATAAATAAATAAATAAGATACAATGAAATAAGATTACAAACAATAACATATTTTAGATTTTAAGAGGTGTTGAATGTGGGGGTCTTGGTCTATAACAGACTTGAGACAGTTGGACTCTAGCGCTGTTTTTGAACATCTTGAATTGGTCTCGGTCTAGCTCGTACGAATTCCGTACGTACAACCTAGAGAGAGAGAGAGAGAGAGAGAGAGAGAGGATAAAAAGGGTCACGCTTAAGTTACATGTACTTTAAAGCCTACTACCAAGTAGCTATCGTACGCTCTTTTTATTACGAATTTGACGTGAACAATATGCTTCGATTTTAAATCTTGAAATCATTTAAAAATAAATAAAAATAAGTAAATACATGCAAATGAATCGTCCACCGAATGGTTGTAGTGTACGTCCCGATTTCAAAAACTACAGTACGGATTGTTCTGCCATATACTACAAGTTATGCATCAGTCATTTTCATCCCGGTTTCTCTAGGGTCAGGGATAACGGGGACACAGCGGGGCTAAAGTCCCAGGTTTTGACGGCAGTATAGGGGATGTGCGGGAGTATTAATGTCCCATCTATACATGGTCACATTAATTAACATTTAATGTTAATTGTACGCATTGTTAACATTTATGGTCCTTATTTAATTTGCAAAAGTACCTGCACATTTACATGCATAAATTCAATTCCCCCTGTCATGATTCAGTTTCATTAGAACAACTCCCGGCTATTATTTCACATTGATTTTGTCAGCCTCCGGGGATCCGGAGCTTCTAGCATTGATTTTACCACAAATCCCTACTTTCAGTAGGGCTTTAAAAATTAAAATCAAAGCCCCGCTATACTCATGCCGTGGAGGGGCCGTTGATACAAATGACTGGGGATTTAGTTAAAAGATACTTGTAGAAAGAAATAAGTAAATACAACTTGCCTTCGTCTCGCTGTAATACTTATTTCTTTGTACTCTTTTTAACTCTTAACTCGTATCTCAAACAATGTCTGTACGACACGTTAAGGACAAAAATATGTCGTAGATGCTTTGAAGAAAGAGGCCCCTGTCAATACTTCAAATGTTTATTTATTCTTTCCAAAATGGCCGAAAAAAATAATTCATGCATTCTACCTCAAACAATCATATTTAAGAACAATATGACAGGGACGGAACGAAGCACAGAACATTCCATCATTGTTAATTTGCACTATGTCCAGATATTAAAATGTGTTTTGGGCTATTTTGGATTTCCTTCACTTATCCACTTTGACAAACAGAAAAATGAAAAATGAAAGCAAATGAACCACACAGAAACATCCACTAGATTTAGATCTCGTCATGGTCAAGGTAACAAAGCATGTTCAAATCACTGGCTGTTTTATGTGAATAAACTGGTTGCAGGATGACTTGTTTAACATTGGTATCCCATTTTCAAAATTTTGTCACAAAGTACTTTGAAAAATAATTGTTTAATCCGCACAACTCTTTCATTTCTAAAGTTAAATGCAAATTGAACATTTCAATGCAAAACTCGACGCTCCTTCTTCATTACAGCCAGTCGATTTTGTCTAAAATGAGGGTGCACGGTTTCTTGGGAAAAAAATCAGAATTATGCTTACCTGTTTTGTGGTAATGTAGACATGTTGGACAGTTCGAAGATGGAGGGAAAAAAAAACTTTTTTTTTTTTTTTTTTTTTCAGAAATTCGATATTATCAGAGGTGGGGTCAGTAAGAATCCCACCAGACATAAAAATTTATACAATCGGTCAAAACATAGCCGAAAATGGAAATAATACCATTTTGAATGACAATATACCATTATTGAGTGCTTAACGACAGCCTCAGATCCTTCGTAAAAGTTAGACTTTATAACGAAGATTTGTCACATTTCGTTATTTACGAAACCGTTCTTGTTAACCAAATTTTAGCTAACGAAGGTCCAACGAAGACATAGCGAAGAAAATTGGGCTAACGAAGCTTCTTGTTACCCACCCCTGATCAGCGCCTTTGTTTTCGCTATTCGGATAGTACAGTTCATCTTCTACTTAAATCCGAAATTTCAAGCTTCTAGCTCTTTTCTGTGCTTGTACATGCAGGTTTGTGTCGGACCTGGTCGGAAACCACATTGTTGGTTTTCCCACGAGGCGGCTCACTCTGTTAACCAATTGCTCTTACTCATCTCCATAATTATCCGAAATAATGCATTTATAACAATGCCAAAATTATTAATGTGACAATAATAAACTGCTAAATGGGTTTCGCGTATCATGACAGCATAATTATCTTTCGATTAAATGCTGCAGTCAACAAATACCAGCTATTGAATTGTTTGTTAATCATCATTCCGTTTTTACTTTCATAACACATATTAATTAGCATGTGCATGTATATAGTAATATTTAATATAACACAACTTTTCAACTTATATTTGTAAACAAATAAACTAATCTGTATGTGTTGATGACTACTTTACTGCAAGTTATGGAAAAGCATAAAATGTCATCACAAAATGGGAATGATGCTTGGTAATAAAATGGGTATCATACTGATATGCCAATGGTACATATGATTTTTATTGTCATAAAGTTGATTCAACATTCTTGTTTGCTATTACTGCAGCTGCTGTTGTGTCATGTAGCGACCCTAAAAAGTGTACCGATACATCATCCATGGTTAAGATAATGTTCATTTTGGTCCTTTGAAATCAGCAAGGATATAGTGAGAAAGCAAAAATTCTTTATCGGTCAAGATTCATTTTTTGTATATGGAGCCAAAGTGAAATACTGTTATTTGTGAAATTTTAACAGGATAGTGGATGCAAAGACTAGTATTGACCAAGCTAGCCAAATATTTTAAATTTTGGTCAGAAGTTCGCCAAATCTAGAGGGTCAATGAGGAGGCTTGAGCAGCCAAAACCGTGGTATGGCCCATGCCCTTTGTCACCAATATGTTTGCTGCTCTTAAAGGATCTCAGTTTATTTATATTAACAGTTCATCCATAAATTTTTCTTGTCAATTTGGCCCGAAACAAAGACTGTGGGTACTCATTTTATGGGCACAATTCCACATTTTGTCTTCAAAGATTACCATTTGTGTCAAAAACTGCTCCAAGCAAGTCCATACAAGTCTATGAATCAAGTAAAACGCTTCTAAAGTACATATATAATATATGTTAATTTACAGTAACATATGTAACGGCACATCGCTGTTAAATATGTCCTTATTGATTGCACATCATTCATTTCAACATACATTTGTGCGATAATGTCACAATAATATTACTTGGTAAGGATAACTTGGTGAAGTCTACTTGGTGAGCACAGTTGCAAAATAAATCAAGCCTATCATATTTTAAAACAGCATTGTAACACATGTTTATGAGCCCGAAAATCAGATTAAAAATATTATAGCAGAAGTCATTGTGCTTTTAAAATGCTTAAAATGCTGACCTTTGCAATTATAAATAACTAAAACACATGTTCCTGCATGAAAAAGGATGAAAACATATATCTAAGTATCAATACCGTATATTGTAACGTATGTAACATGCTGTTACATATGTAACATACCTTGGATTAAAGCAAATAATTTCAAAGGCTGATTAGTGATGTTATGAGAACATTTAAGGTCAAAAGCAAACATGAATGACAAGAATTGCTCATTTATTGAAATTTGGGTAACGTATGTAATTTTGATGTAACACGGTAATGTGACACTTCTCAGAATGCTAACATGTCTCATTTTGTGGCTTAGATATTGCTGTATAAGGAAATCATAATGACCAAAATTCCCCCGAGGGGGGGGGGGGAGGGTGTGTATAGCCATCCCAAGGACTATAGCGCACTGGCCTCCAGTAGAGGTCCCGGGTTCGATCCCCGCCGGTGGCTAGGAAAATTTGGTATCCGAACACGCTTCCCTTCGTGTCATTTGCAGGGATGAAATGAACACAGTGCGCCGTCCTTAGGATTGGGAGGCCCCCGGTGCAGGGACAGTCACCCCCTGTGCAGGTTAAAGAACACACTGGAGTGTACAATGTACAACTCCCAAGAATAATCGGAAATTGATTGATGGGAGTAACAAGAAAACGAAACGAAATGAGCCGCATCGTGAGAAAACGGGATTATTGCCTATGCGAAAACAAAGGCGCAGATCAGCTTCGCAGTAACTGCGAAGCTGATCAGCGCCTTTGTTTTCGCTACACGGATAGTACAATACCTCTTCTTCTTAAATCCGAAATCTCAAACTTCTAGCCTGCTTTTGTCACTGAACAGGCCGGTTTATGTCAGACCTGGTCGGAAAACCAAATCGTTGGTTTTCTCATGCACAGGCTCAAATTGTAGGCGACCGAAATAAGTCTTGCGTATTATAATGTAATCTGCGAAAATGACTACATCTATACTAATGCGAAAATGTATGCTACATCTATACCGAGTTCCAGATGAATCGACCTAAATTACAAAAGGTTATTCAAGTTTAAATGACGAGGTGCGTTGGTGTGGAACTCAGTATATTACAACGGGTGACACCTGAGGATGACACATACTGCAGGATTTTCCTAAAGAAACAGCGAAGACCACCGAAAGAATCCAAATAAGAAAATAGGCATGGTTCTCGAAATATTTAACATGTGATTTGACTCAACGGGAAACCAGCAACGTTACTGACTATCGAAAGTTGGCTAGATCTATTTTGACCAATCATATCTTTGGTCTCAAAACAGGTTCGGTATCCATGCAATACGTTTCGTCTCCTAGGCACAAAATTTCGGGGATTAGTTAAGCCGAATAACCATTCTTACGTAATCCAGGACTAAATAAATGGTGGTCTTCTAGATCTAAATATCAGATAAACGGGCGACACTAGCTTTTTTAAAAGCTATCCTTGCTTACTACTAATTTAAAAGCGTGGTGTGTCGAAACAGGACCTCTGTTATTTTGAGAGACTGGAGAACTCCGAGAACGAACCCAGCCCAAATGGTTCACAAGGAGGATGGCTTAACCACTATGTCAAAGAAGCTTATGCTGTAATAATTGTATTGGTTCAAATTGAAGTGCATTAATTTTCCGTATTGCGTCATTAAAGTCCAATTCGCATGCGCCAAAAATACACGCGTGTAAATATACTCCGGTGTGCAAATTTTACTCGGGTTAAGCAAATGGCGCATGCGAACGCAAATACACACCGGAGTTTATTTACATATGGGTAGAATTACCCCTGGGTCTGACCAGATGCAAATTTTATTTTTGCAAATACACACGTGTAAATTTACTATTTTGATCCATGCGAATGCAAAGTAAAATTTAATCATGAGTATTTTTATTTCAAGTCAATATTCTGCTTTTAGATAACAAATTTTCACATTTTTTGTTCATAACTGATTATATGACAGTTGCTGAAACTGTGGACATCGTTGCTAAAAAATTGTTTATTGCCATTCATCATATTTTAGATCATATGGAGTGCAAACAGTCATCATTCTTGGTGAGATTCTTGGGGCATTTCAACAGTAATTCCTTGTGAAAGGGTTATAAAAAGGGAACTGTATAACTGCTAAGGTTATGCCTGACCATAACATGATTCTCCTCCGCTGCCAAAGTCTACAAGAACACCTTGAAGCAGCCTCTTCTTGTTTTGCAAGTACAGAAAACTTAAATGAACAGGTTTTAATCCAGAAATGATAAATTTACATACAAAAATACTCCTGGTGATAAAACCCATGCGAACGCAATTTAAATTTACTCAAGGGTTGATTTGCACATCGGAGTATATTTACACACCGGAGTATATTTACACGCGTGTTTTTTTTTTTTTTTTTTTTTTTTTTTTTTTTTTTTTTTTTTTTTTTTTTTTTTTTTTTTTTGCGCATGCGAATTGGACTTAAGACATCGGACACTTGAGAAAAAAAACGTATAGAAACACTTTCATGACCTGAAATGGAATCTCCCAAACTGGTAGCGAGAAATGATACTGTTGGATCTTGATTGTCTAGTCTTGTTTAACGTTTTTCATTTATTGAAAGACAGTACACTGCTTACAAGCACGACAGTTATGTTCCACACATTAACAAGCCCATCCATTATACATGTAGATGATATATTTTTCTTGAGCAGTAAAATATAAAAATTTTCATTTGACAAATTTTATACTTTTCTTTTATATACCATGCGCGGATCCAGAGGGGGGGATCGGGGGTCCGGACCCCCCCCCCCCTGGAATTTGAAAATTTTACCTAAAAAAAGGTTATTTCGGGATTTTTGGTGGGTTGAACCCCCCTCGTCTGTGACCAAAAATTACCATATTCGTTGGACCCCCTCTCATGAAAATTTCTGGATCCGCGCATGTATACGAGTATATACATATATATATATATGCTCAAACCATAGATTGTGGAGGCGGTTCTAACGAGAACTTACAATCTATGTTTTGGACTTAACATAAGAAAAATGATACCCCTGAACAACACAGCTTTCTATACAAAAGTGGTATGTAAACTTGATTTGTGGGTATAAAATTCATTGACATGTTACATTACGAAAACATGCCCATACAATAAACATAGATTTTTCGAGCTTAAAAAAATTGAAAATTTTCAGCTGAAAAAGTTTGCTATTTTTCTTATTTTTGCTCAAAACATAGATTGTGGGTACACGTTAGAACCGCCTCGCCGAGGCGGTTCTAACGAGTACCCACAATCTATGTTTTGGAGCAAAAATAAGAAAAATAGGTATACCCCCGCATACCCCAGTTTTGCTATATAAAAGTGGGGTTTAAGGGGGTATACTTTTCACGGACATGTTTTCCTGATGATCCGGAGGCATGGTTCTGCAGTATGTTCACACTGAACATTACTCGATTTGGTTCATTAAATAGGTCATTCTCCTTATTGTTCATTGTGTTCACAAAGATGTCTTGGGCCACGCTCATAATGCAAGATTTAAACGAATAGTTTCTTTAAAGCAGACACTCCATGCTCTAAATACGGACTGATGTGAGTATAGACATACCACCCACCCTGTATGCGACAAAAGCTAATCGGACCAATCGGTCGTCTAAGCAGTGTCCACTCGACTGAAAGTCTGTTTACTCTGGCATAAGCAGGATTTTCAACGACAGGGCGTTCTTATCTTCAAGTATATATCTCTGACGTGACCGTCTTCGATAGGATAGCCTTTCTTTTAGTACCTTTCCAAAGTGCAAATCTTAATATGGTATTCAGGTAGTTATATTTCATTCACTTTAAGTGTTGTATTGCTTTACGAAAAAAAAAATTTGGACGCCGTGTTTTGATATTCAGTTAAATGAAGACGAGTGACAAAAATGCAACCTTTCAGATACATACAATACATACATAGATCTATATATGTATTTCAAATGTCTTAAACAAGTATCTAAAAATGTTACAATTATAATCCTTGCATTGATTATTGTCGCACCCACGTGACCTTTGAGTCAACACGGCATGTTTACATAATGGGATTATACCACGTTTGATCTAGAACGGGATCCATTACTGGTCCAATTCGTAATGACATTCTCTCTAACGCTCTAGATAAACATCGGGCCATAGTCAGAGAGTAGAATCTATTTTTTTTAAACTTGCTATCTGTATCATTAAAAATGCTTATTTTTCCAGTATGTTGGTGCCTATTCTCTGTTTACTTTTATCGCTACACCCACTAAATGCCTATATCACTCTGAGGCAGCTGTCCTACACTAAACTACCGGCCTCTACTAAAAATGATTTCAAATTATTTGCTGGCACAGCGGAGGAGGGAGCTTTTGACTGGAAACAAGCCATTCTTTACGTCGTTGGTGAGTCGCTTGTATCTTGTCTTTTATAGTTTATTCAATTTTATCTTATTCTATACTAAAATTTTATATTATTTCTCTTGCCCTAGATCAGTTCAGCCAATTTGTAGACGGACCCAATGTTTGCATATACGGTAACTGTACAGCTGATCAGTACCTTTGTTTTCTCTACAAGGTTATTATATAATCACTGTTGTGACTGTACGTACCAGTTTGTGTTAAAGAGTTGGTCGGACAACCCGACGACCGGTTTTCTTGCGTCATCGGGCTAAATTGAAATCCGTACATGCGTAAATACAGATGCAGAGGCTAGTCGTGTAGTTATTGCTTAGCTCCTTCGATACCACATCACGAACCGTACAAACCGTCTTCTTATTTTCTAGTATATTGCTAAGCCTTCCGTGAATTTACAGCCCTGTTTGTCTCCCGTCTAAGCCTTCTTTTAATCTTCAGCCCAGTTTGTGTCCGTGAATGTACAGCCCAGTTTGTGTCCGGCCTGGTGGGAAAGGATTTCTCACGGTTATCAAAGAATCTCGTCTAAACTTCAGGTCAGGAGAGTCGCCTACTTCACGTAATTGACATACAAGATCCATCAAACCCTTCCCTACTGTTCTCCCATGCCTTCTCTGCGGGTGAGGGAACCCCGCGGTCGGTGACGTTCTGTGTGGACCCTAGGTCGGGGACCGTCGGAGAGGTAGCCGTTGCCCTATCATCAGTGTATGAAGGGATGGAGGGACATGTGGTATTCTTTCAGCCATATCAGCGACACTTGGGCGGGACAGAACTATCTCTCGATGGATACATTGTCGGTAAAGTATTTAGGCGAGCACAATAACCAATTTACTGATATAAGATGAATGGACTTGCCAATTATGATTTGGGTGAGTCCACTTTCATTTTTAGGTACTCTTTTTTTTTCTACGCACCATAAGTAGTGCAACGGGCTTAAACGAATTAAATCATCAGATTGGTCCAAAGTGTGGGCAGCATAACCGCATTAAATTTAAGATGTAAGGCTACCTACGATTGGTCATAAATGCGTATCTATCAACGAGGGGGGGAGCAGGAGGGGGGTGTGGTCACAAATCACAGAGATTTAAAATACAAAATCACAAATCACAGAGTTTTAAATGATGATTTCACACATCACAGACAATAAATTTTTATAATCACAGGGAATTCAGCAATTTGGCCAATGTTTTTGCACAGTATTGACTGATTTACAGCATATAACTTCTCATTTACTGAACAATAACTATTTGTATCAGAAGAATGTCAAGAATGGGTCATTTAAGTCATTATTTCATAGTTCCTTGTATTTAATTAGAAGACCTTAGACTTAAATGTATGGTAGAGACTCTTGGAATCATTGTATTTAACGTTACTGCCTAAAAAGTATAGCAAAACATCTACCTTAAACTTTAACATGATATGCATCAATATTTTATTTTGGTGTTGGTCAGTATATTAACAGCTTTAAAAACTACATACTAGTCTTAAACCTAAAATGAAAATGGTAATTCTATGCTTGCAACCTTTTATTTCTGTTAGTTACCAGACCCGTCGGCCACATAATTTTAAAGTAATTCATGAGTGCCAAGTGGTAAAGAGTATGAGAGGGGGGTATGTTTACTGTTGTAGGCGGTGTTCGGGGGATCTTCCCCTAGAAAAATTTATAATTCTGGAGGCATAGGTTTTACAATCACAAGGAATGATGATAATCACAATTCACAGACTTGAAAATTTACAAATCACAGATCACAGGGATTTAAATTTGTGTTTCAAACATCACAGACAATACCTCTGTCACAAATCACAGAGTTAAATTTTGCTTTTTCACAAATCACAGAGATTAAAAAAGGCCAATCACACATCACAGAAAAGGGTCCTGCCGCCCCCTCCACACGCCCCCCCCCCCCCCCCCCCCATCAACGGTGGGTTACCGTCTTTGTCATATGATAGTGTGACAATTCTTGAATATTTTGCCCTTTTGTGTGATTCAATCAGCTACTGTTTTGCCATACAATGGCCACATTGTATACGTAATTTTGTTTGTTTGTATTGAGGCTTAACGTCCCAGTGAACAATTTTTCAGTCATGTCGGGACGGAGTGTATACGTAATGATTTTTGAATAATCATATTTCATTATTGAGCGATTTTGTCCCTAACGTTGTCCCTAAACAGCGGAAAATACCGTCCTTGGATGCTGGCTAACACCTACTTATTTTGCTGCACTTGCACACGGCCTGCTGGCTGGTGAATGAGTTGGGGTCCACTACGAGATATGAAGCATATGAATGAGTCTTGTTTGGGAGCAAATTACAAAGGGAGTCTATGTGAACGATAACTACAGGTCTCTGCCCCTACATAACCGTCTTTTAAAAATGGCGTTTTCGATTATGCACAAATAGCCATTGTTTGAAACGAAAGAGAAGCCAAATAGAATAAGCGAAAGGGCCTACTTCTATTAGCGCCTGATTATATGCCCACAGCGCTTTCATTTTGTTTTATTCGATGTTATACACAGTGGGTCCGTATCCAGACCATATAAAGTACACACCAGACTGTAGTTCAATGGTAGTGCTAAATGAGGGAAAACCCGGCAAAGACTTCGCTGGAAAATACCAAGACCCCGTGGGCTCCATTTCTATTATCCACGGGGAGAAGACAGGGTATCCCACTGTGAAGGCCGTACTTTTTGACAAGTTTAACAACAGGTGAAGTTAATTTTGTAATCAGTTTAACGTCTCTTTCAAGACTAGTCCTGCATCAGGAAAGCATGTCCTCGAAATGTATACCCCCTAAAACCTACTTTCTTTATATAGAAAAACTGGGGTAGCAGGGGTATAGCTATTTTTCTTATTTTTGCTCGAAAACATAGATTGTGCGTACTCGTTAGAACCGCCTCGGCGAGGCGGTTCTAATGTGTACCCTCAATCTATGTTTTGAGCAAAATAAGAAAAAAATCTTCTTTTTTTCTGCTGAAAATTTTCATTTTTCAAAGCTATAAAAAATCGCTGTATATTGCATGGGCAAGTTTTCATAATGTGGTAATCAGAAGGTGGGCGAGAGACAATTCCACAAGTACCACATGTCATGTGTTACAAGTGCCCTTGCGGACGGTTCGAATTCACACTGGGTACAGTGCTCGAATGAATCGGGTAGTGGGATCCGTAAACCAGAAAATAAAAAAAAATCTGGCCTTACAACTTTGCCACGGGGTCTGCCACGTGCAGGAAATCGAAACCATCGTAGGTGTCAACTTGACATCAGGATAACATATCCGTGTAATGTATAGATCTACCCCCTTATACCCCACTTTCATATAGCAAAACTGGGGTATGCCTATCTAATTTTATTTTTATTTTTATTTTATTTATTTAATTATTTTTATTTTTATTTTTTTTTTATTTTTTTTTTTTTTTTTTTTTTTTGCGTCAAAACATAGATTGTGGGTACTTCGACGAGGCGGTTCTGACATGTACCCACAATCTATGTTTTGAGCAAAAGCGAAAAAAGAAAAATTTTCTACTGAGTTTTTTTTTTTTCTCCATTTTTACAGTTAAAAACTTTTATATATTGCATGGGCAAAGAAACCAGGGCGTTTAACGCTTGATTTTGGCCTAAGATTTTGATAAAAAAAAAATAAATTTTGGAATTAAGGTGAGAAAACTGTTCCTCAAAACAGCCATATGTCTCCTCTATTAAAAACAAGAACAAGTACTTCATTTATCCTACAAGCGTTGCAATGGCAACGCCCAGAAGAACCATAGATAGAGCACAATTTGCACTTTTTCGTCTATTTTTGACATTTCTGAACATATTTTTTTAATTTTTAAGTGCCAGCCCACACGACGAACCAAATTATACAAATGTACTTAGCATACAGTATCTCTGGATGATACTTCATAATTATTTCATAATAAGAAATTGTTCGCCGTGTGGGCCGGTAGTTGAAAATGATGTTGAATGGTGAAAAATAAACCCGAAATTGCAAAAACAAAAAAGGTATTCCCATGCTTTTTGGAGCGTTGCCATGGCAACATGTGTAATTTCAATGTGATAGCTGTGCTAGAATTTATAAGCAGGGGTCTATACCTGCTATTTGCAATACTTCTAACCTCAAAATTCCAAAATTCAAAACACATGAGGCCGAAATCAGGCCTTAATTCCCTAGGCCTTTTCGTAATAGTTTGGAAAATCATGACATGGGAAGTTGTCGTGTTTCAAATGAGCCGCGACGCGAGAAACCCGATCTTCGGGGTTTCCGACCAGGTCCGACACAAACCGGCTTGTACAGTCACAGAAGCAGGCTAGACGCTTGAAATTTTGGGTTTAAGTAGAAAAAAGGATTGTTCTGTCCGAGTAGCGAAAACAAAGGCGCTGATCGGGGCTTCGCAGTTACTGCGAAACTGATCCGCGCCTTTGTTTTTGCATAGGCAAAAATCCGGTTTTCTCATGACTCGGCTCAAATAATGTTAGGGAACATCCGGTTTTAAAGTGTTGCTTTTCGTTAGGGATAAAAATTTCAAAAGACTATTGACTATTCCCGAACTATTTTTCGCCTACATGAAATATCGACCATTAAGAAGTAAAGACACGATTACCAGGAATTGAAGGTTACATGTAGATAATTGCTCCGTGATACGTTAGATACAGTTAGAGGCTTAATTTTAGTAAAATACCATTGATTCACAAGTATGAGCCTTTGAAACACAAAATTTGTGGTAGGTCAGTATTGTGAATTCTGGAGGTACGAGTAGTACCATTGTAGAACTATATACAATTTGCATATAATGGTCAGATTTATCCATGTCGTCCGCGATCATTGACTCGATTTGAGTAAACCTCGCCATATCACAAACCAGTACTTGTATATCTTGTGACTCTATCAGCTATCAAAATTAGTATGTGATAATATCTCAGAAAATCACATTGACTTACATTAGGCATTCCCTTTTTTTCCATGTGTATGCTATATGAACGTAACTTAACCAAAAGTGCCGCATCATGAGAAAACCAGATATTTGCCTGTGCGAAAACAAAGGCGCAGATCTATGGTGTACCAGAAGGGTCAAAACCACCGGTAGCAGTCCACTGGTAAATTTTTACCAGTGCACTGCTAAATTTTATCAGTGCACTGCTATATTTTACCAGTGCACTGCCAAATTTTACCAGTCCACTGATAAATTTGCCAGTCCACTGATAAAATTTAGCAGTGCACTGGTAAATTTACCAGTCCACTGATAAAATTTAGCAGTGCACTGGTAAATTTACCGGTCCACTGATAAAATTTAGCAGTGCACTGGTAAAATCGGTGACTTTGTATTTTACCAGTTCACTGCCATCTAAGGGTATGTTCTTCAGCCAATCAAAATACAGCTTCTATCGCGTTATCTGTATCGATTTACCTGTGCATATTTGACAGTTGTAATCATGGTGTGTAACCGCACACAGTCGCATATACGAGTAGGCCTACAGGAATTATGAGTAACTATGCCTTCGACCTTTTTATTTATTTATTTATTTATTTATTTATTTATTTATTTATTTTTATTTATTTATTTATTTATTTATCAAATATACACATTCGCTGTGTAGTATGGATGCATCATGTTTCTTGTCCGTATGATAAAACACACATTTACAATATTCATAGGAAACTTCTCAAGGCTGATTTACGTTATATCTACCGTAGCTTCGTCTGTTCTTGTCTTTATTTGGAATCCAAATCCAAATTTTGGATATACACTCGTATGCGATTTGTAGATTTGTTTGCTGATTTAACGCTTTCTAATGATCGCTTTTATGTGTTAAACTCTACAAATTATGTGCGAAGTGAACAGTATAAAGGGACCGGCATGTCTAGAGGCTTTTTCTCAAAAAGAGTCGAAAATGGGCATTTTACCATTAAATAGAGACAAAATATACGTAAAATCCAATTTTGTCATTTATTTAAGATAAAATGTTAATATTGTTTCTTTTAAAAATATACGTTATCTTTGTAGAGTGAGTAATGGGTATATTATCTAAAGTGTCATAAGGCAATACACGAACGTGCCAGCCAACACCTATCGTGATAATCCACACCTAAGTGTAGTAATTAAAGACGCTAAGTCATCGCACTTGTTTGAAAAGCTATTCTTGCATAGATATGTATGCGCATAGCTGTTTGAGGCCGTTTTCGATTGGTCGAAAGCCGTGTTCAAACAGCAAAACCCATGTTCAAATCATGAAATTCACGTGCCTTTTGAACATGGGTTTTAGCCGACGTCATTGGTCAATGCGACGTGACGTCATGTGTTTTGTAGAAACAAACTGGCTGACGTGGAAGAAGCTCTGCGGTTTTTGATGAGTTTTTACGTTGTTAATGTTAATTCATGAGATTTTAAGTGGATTAGAGTGAAAATGCAAGAATAGCGATCAACCATGGTTTGTTTCAGTGTTCAAACATTCGCTGGATCACTCGGAAGGTGTTTGAACACGCAGCCTGCGGCCTTGTGTTCAAACACCGGTACCTTCCTCGTGATCCATCGAATGTTTGAACACTGAAAACCATGGTTGATCCCTATAATTGTTGCTGTATGATCTGTGTACATGCTAGGCAGATGCCGGGTATAGTCCGATTTTGACCCCTGAGCCATGACCTCCAGGACGAGTCCACTGTAATCGGTAAAGCGCGTTAAAAGTTCGGTTTTTAAGAAAAAAGTTACCTACCTTTGTAACAGAATATCGGTAAAACATTTATTAATCTGTCTTAAAGTATATGCAGCCGTGGCGCAGTGGTTGTGTTACTTGATTGCAAAAACGAAGGTCTGGGGTTCGAATTCAACCAATTTTCTTTTTTGGTCGGAAAAAGCCATTTTCTGAAACACATTTTTGCTTTCGATTTTTCTACAGAATTGTTTTATTTTGGATTATATCATTAGTTTTTTTATTTATTTTATTTCTTATATTTTATTCGCTTTGCAATATTTTATTTATTTCAATTCGGCAGATACAAATCAGCGAAACTTAGTCGCCATTTTGTCTGAATCGCTGGATTCGGCCTCGGAGTCGGTCTTTCCTAGGCAAAGGACAAATAGCCCCTGTACTTTGTCGACGGCAATGTAGATTTGCCAGTATTGCCGTTAAATACCAAGGACGTGACGCATGCAGTTTTCCCACTCGCGTGCTGTTATAGACTGCATGCCTTCGCTGGTCAGATTTCTGATGTTTCCAGTTCTAAAGTGAATGTTTCGCATGGCAATGAAATTATCGGGCCTTGTTATGAGTTGTATAATTTATAAAATATAAATATAATTTGTAAATAAAAATAATGAAAAAAAAAATTCAACGCTGGGATTCGAACCCGCAACATCCGGGATTGAAGGCAGGAGCCTAACAATCACGGCCATAGAGACTTGTAATGAAATTTGTTATTATAATACACTATCAAGAAACTATCGGTAAGATGATTTACCATTCCAAGGAATGGACTAAACCTTAAAAGTACTTTTACGGCTCACTATAATCTTTGACTTATGGCATATGCTTTATATATGTACATGTTTCATGGGAAATGTGTTCATGATTATGGCAGTCGCTGTAGTTAGTACAGTAAGTGTGCTGTAGTTAGTACAGTAAGTGTGAATATGTCATAATGGAAAAATGATAAAGCAAACGACATGTTGGCTAATATCAAAAGAAGCATACTCAAGGTAATAAAGGATTCATTCAAAAGCAGACTGGCATGTGTCTAACTTGGTCGCCGCGGCATTTGTTAAGAATACTATCATTGAATGTTTTTCAAACTTTAAAACATTATAATGCTTTACAATATATAGTGTTTTTTTTTTTTTTTTTTTTTTTTTTTTTTTTTTTTTTTTTTTAAATCCTACGTGTGAGTTTAAGATTACATGTACATCTTTTTTTTTTGCATAGTTTTGCCTCGTTTTGCTGCCGACTTACCCGTACAATAGAATATGTATTTGAATACGCGAGTGTCAGCCAGTTTTCAAGTTACTGACATCCATGTGAAATCGATCATATATATATATATATATATATATATATATATATATATATATATATATATATATATATATATATATATATATATATATATATATATATATATATATCGATTGTAATTAATTTGACATGCGTCTTTGGCGATCGGAATGAACCTTTGCGTTCTTTTGGGAAGGAATGAAGGTATGGATATAGTATATGATCTGGTAGGGAAAAGAGCTGGTTATCTTGCTCTTCGTACTTGTACATTAATAACAATTTTGTCAAATTTCTAGCCTGTTGTCTGGGCTACGTAATATAGTCACTGCTGTTTCCGATGTTGGTGCGATCCATACACGAGCCACATGTGAGACGAGACATGTTTTACTTGCGAGTACGCCAGGTTATTTTTCTCGGGGCGTCCCGTTTTCGCCACATACGCTGATTGACCCGTCCTATATTAGCTGAAATAATCTTGAAGAGGACGTATAATATTTACATATGTATTCCTGGACATTCGATTTTTACTTTACATGAAAGTTGCTTATTTGTTACCAATTGAACATTAGGCTTGAAATATATCATTCAGCGTTTTTAAGTAGATAACATACACGCACACGCCCTTATTTGAGTCGATAAAAGATGACAACATAATATAATATACGTAGCATTTGACATTTTTGCTGTTACGTCAGCAGACAGATACATGTTTTTTTTTTTCTCTTTTTGTGACTTAAATTTTGTGCATGTATGCATATGTTTGTTTAAATACGCAAGTTTTCGTTGCGTGGCAAATGTGCTTGAAGCGCTGACTGATCAAATCAGTCCCTGTAAACATCAACGAAATATCTTGCTCAACTGGCTCAGGTCGCTCTTCATTCTGTAATATTGCCGTTGTGGGTTTGGGGTGCACGTTGGACAAAACAATCGTTTTCCCCCAAAGAACCAAATGATTCGCCTCTATCCTGGTGAAATATCTTGAAATAAAAATGCCCGATAAACTAAACTAACTACTGTTACTTCATGTAACTGACTAACCAACTAAGAGAGCGATCATTTTATTTTATGGGGGTGGGGCTGGAAAATGTTGACCGTGTGCGACCATGCCATTTAGAAACTTGACAGTCGTTTTTGCTGACGTACCGATTTGAATAAAATTAGCTATGATGTTTTTTTTTTTTTTTTTTTTTTTTTTTTTTTTTTGTTTTTGTTTTTGGTTTTTTTTTTTGTTTTTTTTTTTTTGTTTTTTTTTTCGTAGAAAGTGTAGTCCGTGAAACCCATGTACATGTAACGTTCATCAATTTAAGGAAATGAACTTAGTTTATAAATAATACTTTTATGTTTTTGAACATTTATAATGCAGTATGCGCAAACATACCATAAATTTAGAATGCTGATGTGCTGATTTTCGTGATCATTATGGTGAAGTATTTGGGAATGTTGTTTATGTTGTGGATCTTGCAATTCATACAAGTGTACTCGTGGACAGAGTTTAATACGCTAATCGCGCAGTCTGGTCTTACTCATTTCTTTTCGTTCGTTGACAATAATCAAAACTTTCGACAATCTCCGTGAATCCATAGGCCGTGTTGACTTCTACTTGAACAGAAATCTAATAAAAAACTGTTGTGGTATTGTTTCCTAGAAGGTGTAGATCTTGAAATGCATGTGCATGTAATATTTACCTTTTCCAAATTAAGGAGTTAAACTAAGTTGTGCGCGTATTTTACTCCATGTAAAAGTTTCTGCCTATACGGTAAAAATGGACGTAATAATTTTAAAAGTTAATCTTGAGGTGTGAACACGCGTATTTGTTTTCTTAACGGCGGTGTGAACGCGTGTTTCTGTTTTCTTAAACTTCTCGGGTACTTTGTTTTTACAGCTACATTCTAGAAGCCTAATTTAGTAGCCCATGAGGTAAATTGCCACTGAAACCCTACTAAATATACCGAATCGCTTCTGACAGACGCTTTCTTAGTTGACAATCGATGAATAATCGATTAGTTTCAAGCCAGGTTCATGTATCGCGACACACGCCACATTGATTTTTAATTAATACTGAATCTTGGTGGTCTAAATGGCACTTATTTATCTAACTAATTACATGTATTCGTACATCCTCCATTTTCCTTGTTGGCATTTTAGCATTTTGATAACATAAGCTTCAGAATAGTTTGCATGTTTAACAGTTTAAAAGTGGTCTATAAAAAGTATGTATACTCACCGACAAAAGATGAAACCCGAAACTAATTTGTACGTGTGAATTATCACGGTAGCCATTGGCACGCGTTCACATGTATATTGCTTCAAGATGACACCTATGTAATTACCAAATGTTTTGATAGTAAGAAGTGTGATGGTCTTGAGCACCTTTAATTTGTAGGTTTTGAATTTTCACGGTAGCCATTGAATGGCACGCGCGTACATGTATATTGCTTCAAGATGATGTCCTTACATAAAGCTAATTCAATTTAAATATCCATTTAAGACCACATGGAGGTATCTGCTTGACACCTTTATAATAAGGGGCCATAAAACAAAAGCGTGTCATAACTGAAAAAAAGAAAGAAAAAAAAGCTATCTTTTTTTTCTAAGAAATTAAAATCTATGCCAATCTTATATATGCTTCCGAAAAAAAGAGAAAAGTAGAATTAAGAAGAAAATAACTTCCCACTCCATTCATTATTCATTTGAAAAGAAAGTGCTACATGTTTGTATTTCATTCATTCATTCATTCATTCATTCATTCATTCATTCATTCATTCATTCATTCATTCATTCATTCATTCATTCATTCGTCGCTATCATTGCTATGCACATGTTTAATGGTTACTTGACATACTTAAATGAAGTTTGGGGTGTCTACTTTCCAGCTTTTCAACAAACGGTAGCTGTTTATGGCACGCTTATCGAATAAGGTAGCTGTCTATTGCTTGCATTAATGACGCACGTTTATGATTCAATAAAAGTGCGTCATTAATGCATGCAATAGACAGCTACCTTATTCGATAAGCGACTAAAAAAATTGTAAAAAAATAAAGTGCGTGCCGTTGAAGTTTAATTACAAGCGTATTCGCTGAGAAACCAAGTGGTTGCGGGTTCGATACCCGGCTGGTACATGCCTGTCTAGTCGTGTTGGTGACAAATGTTTATCCAGGCGTTGTATAGGCAATGCACCACTATGGATATTCATCAAACGCATAGATAGCCAAAACGTTCGTTAAATAACAAAGACGTCCAAATAAACCTTTTTGTCTTTCAAAAGACCGCCCAATAAATAAATAAATAAATAAATAAATAAATAAATAAATAAATAAATAAATAAATAAATAAATAATTTGTCTATAATTGAATGAATGGAAGGAGACACTAAGCAGTACATGAACGCATGTAAATAGTCCAGTAAAATATCGATCCATATTTTTTTATTTTTACAACAATTTTCAAAATGAAAACCTTTCCAAGTGCGTAAATAAATAAATAAATAAATAAATAAATAAATAAATAAATAAATAAATAAATAAATAAATAAATAAACAAAGAAATAAAGAAAGAAATCAGGCAATATACCGACTTTATAATATAACTGTTAGTATTACGGAATTTGTTTGTGCGTTTACACAGCATTAATTTTACCTATATTGATTAGGATGAAATATACCTGTATCGATTGAGATGTAAGCCGATTTTTGATTGGATAATGAGATAGAGTAAATGCCAGTGCACTGGTATATCGAAAGGGTCATAACTGCTAAATTTCACCAGTGCACTGCTAAATTTTATCAGTCCACTGTTAAATTTTACCAGTGCACTGCTAAATTTTATCAGTGGACTGGTAAATTTATCAGTGGACTGGTAAAATTTGGCAGTACACTGGTAAAATATAGCAGTGCACTGGTAAAATTTAGCAGTGCACTGGTAAAAATTTACCAGTGGACTGCTACCGGTGGTTTTGACCCTTCTGGTACACCATACAGATCAGCTGTGCAGTTCTGATCAGCGCCTTTGTTTTCGCTACTCGGATAGTTCAATTCCTCTTCTTCCTAAATCCGAAATTTCATGTTTCTAAACATATCGTAAAGCTACACAGGCCGATTTGTGTGTGACCTGGTCGGAAACCCCGAAGACCGGTTTTCTTGCGTCGCGGCTCATTAATATGCGACAAAAAACATAAAGACAGATGTAATTCATTTATTTATTTCAGAACGGATATTCGATCCCCGGCCAAGTTTATCCCACGAACCATCCTGTCCACCCCTACAACGCTGGAGCAGGACCTCGAGCCGGAATGCGTTGCAATAACTGCTGACGGCAGGACAGCTTACGTTACTCTACAGGTAATGCCACATCAACCGCGTCAGGAGATATTCTTGAAGTTCGAAATTAATTTCCGACTCCTAATTCTTGACATCAGAATATTAGTTTTTTTTTGTTTTTTTTTTTTGTTTCTGTTTTTTTTTTTTTTTTTTTGTTTTGTTTTGTTTTTCTTCCTTACAGTTTTTATACCCCGCCACTTAAAAAAGTGTGGGGTATTATGTTATACCCTCCAAAAAAATTTGCATTCGAGTGTCCGTCCGTCCGTCCGTCCGTCTGTCCGTCTGTCCGTCCGTCCGTCAGCGTTTCGTTTCCGGGCTCTATCTTGAGCATTTATTGACCGATTTTCTTCAAACTTTGTATAGGAGTTTATATCAGGAAGGAGTGGTTTGGGATTGAAGATGGGTAAATTTCGTCAAATAAGTACAGAGTAATGGCCCTTGATTTACGTTAAAATTTCGTTTCCGGGCTCTATCTTGAGTATTTATTGACCGATTTTCTTCAAACTTTGTATAGGAGTTTATAATATGAAGGAGTGGTCTGGGATTGAAGATGGGTAAATTTCGTCAAATAAGTACAGAGTAATGGCCCTTGATTTACGTTAAAATTTCGTTTCCGGGCTCTATCTTGAGTATTTATTGACCGATTTTCTTCAAACTTTGTATAGGAGTTTATACCATGAAGGAGTGGTCTGGGATTGCAGATGGGTAAATTTCGTCAAATAAGTACAGAGTTATGGCCCTTGATTTACATTAAAATTTATTAAAATTTTGTTTCCGAACTCTATCTTGAGCATTTATTGACCGATTTTCTTCAAACTTTGTATAGGAGTTCATATCAGGAAGGAGTGGTTTGGGATTGAAAATGAATAAATTTAGTTAAATAAGTACAGAGTTATGGCCCATGATTTACATTAAAATTTCGTTTCCTGCCTCTGTTTTGTGCATTTATCAACCAATTTTATTCAAACTTTGTATAAAAGTTCAAATCAGGAAGTAGTGGTTTGGGATTGAAGATGGGTAAATTTTATCAATGTATACAGAGTTATGGTCCTTCATTTATGACAAAATTTTGTTCTGCTCTTTATCTTGAGAATTTATTGAGAAACATTTTTGTTAAATTAAATTTGCGTGGCGGGGTATCATGCATGCCTGCAGCGGTTTTATTTATAAAAACAAATATCTGGCCTAAATGTGGTTTGGTATAAAACAACATCGGTTGTGTTTATATACATGTAAAAGGTCGCTTTCTCGTTATTCAAATGGACACTGGTTTCTTTCAGGAAAACGATGCCATAGCTAAGGTAGACATTGTCGCAGGGACTATTGATAGCCTTCAACCATTGCCAAGAAAGGATTGGAACGGAATCGAGATAGACGCCAGCGACAGAGACGGAGGTAATGGAAAACCTGGTAAAGTCCAGACTGATCTCCAACTTTCTAAAAAAATACCGTTTTGGTTCTTAAACTATCCAGGATCTCAAAAGTTAAAGGAGTGAAGCTAGTTAAAATCTCAATATTCCTTGTATTTTCTTTTCTCACATTTACTAAATTTACGTTCATTCAAGTAACAATTATATTGGGAAAAAGTCCATAAGGATACGTGTATGTACGAACATTACAAGTAAATTCGTACCAGGGTTCAACGGGTGTTTTTCTTTTGCTCCGGGTTTCAGTAAGTTATTCGGCGCCCAGGGATGCCGAGTCCTCATTTTTGATTCATCACAGTGATTATCATGATTTACTTGTTTGTCCTTGATGATTCATTGACTAGTTAGGGATTCACCACGAGGGCCAAACAACTAACTAAATGTTGTGATGAACCACTGCAGAAGATGGGGATGAGGTTAGGCGCTGTAAAATCGATTTAAGCCCTCCAGTAATTTTAAATTACTGGTCGTTCCAAGGCGATATTTCTGTTGTGGTTTCATATGTTTATGTTTTGGAGTCGAATTTTTGTGCTGTTTGAACCTTATGTACGTTTTCATATTTTTATTTATTCGGCCAACTGAGTGGCTGCCTATTGGAAAATAGCTGCTCACTCGGCTTACGATATGTTTTCTGAGTATAAGTACCCTAATTGTCAATTTAGTTTTATTCCACCTCGGTTTTTGGAGTGTGAAGTTTCTTTCTGATTGCTCCTTTTCCTGGTCGTTGCTTACCTGTACCTTTTTAAGGATGGGACATTTTGGTAATTTTCGCAGAATGTCCCTTTCCCAAATTTTGAAACATACGTGTTACCATTTTTTTTTCATTAGCTCCTTTTTGCCAGGAATACAGGGACACTGATGAGGCTAAAATAGCCATATGAGATATGCTCTTAGAGTAACTCACTTATATTTTCATTTGTAAGAGGCATTCACACCAGCCACCATGCCCTTTTTATCTTAAATTACGCAACGCTGACGCACTATTTCAGGCGTCCATCGCCGTCTTTACAATAATCTGCGAAGTCTGCGACAGCCAAGTCAAATAAAAACTCTGAGGATTGGTAGGAACGATTTTATATTCACCGCCGACGAAGGCCATACCCGGACCTACACAAGAGCGAAACACAACTTTGACTGGACTGACGACACGCTGGTCAGAACGCAAGGTAAGGATGACCTTGCCCCGAGGTTAAAAAACTTTTTTTCATGCTCAGCTCAGCTGAGACTAAAATTTATCCTGCTCATAAATGTTAAAATGCCAACAATTGTTGGCATTTTAACATTTATGAGCAGGATAAATTACATGATCTGGTGATCTAAACCTGAAATTTCAAGCTATTTGGGCTATTTTATCATTAATGAGCAGTTGAACTTTCATGCTCGGCTGAGTTGAGCATGAAAAAGTTTTACAGCCTCTGGGCCTTGTCAGATCATCATTCTGAATGGAACGCGACTGTATAACGTCTTGTGTGTGGTTCTTTTTGAGTCGCGTCAAAAACGGTCTGCGAGGTTTCAAATTAGGTTCGAAACAAACAGATAGCCGTATGACGCGTTTATTTCGTACGGCAGTCGTGCGGTGTTGCTCACAACGCCGTACGTCTACCGCACGAAACTCATAAAAAGTTCGCCGTTGTAGACAGTTGAACGGCTTCTGCAAGACTGATTGAAACGGGCTTTGATAAGATCCTCTTCGCGCGTCTCTAAAGCCAGATAGCATGCAATCTAATCTTACAGTCAAAATAGTTATTAATGACTTGAATTTAAAAATAACACATTATTTTCCTTTGAAACACTTTCGAAAAGAAAATAGAACGAAATCCTGTTTGTTACACACGTATGTGTGGTATGCATCATAAAGTGTCATTAACACTATATGCCTGTCTAAGGGCTGGCTTCTTATGTAACGGGGCGTATCTTTAAGCTGGTATAGTAAGGGGCACTCGCGTGAAGTAGAATTCGTGTAGTGTAAATTTACAGCTTCTGTAATCAGGTAATGAATCTATGCGTTAATTGTTTTGGTGTCAGTTTTATCAATGAGCCGCAACGCGAGAAAACCGGCCTTCGGGATTTCCGACAATGTCCGAACAAACCGGGCTGTACAGTCACAGAAGCAGGCTAGAAGCTTGAAATTTTGTATATAAGTAGAAAAGGAATTGTACAATTCGTGTAGCGAAAGCAAAGGCGCTGAACAGCTTCGCAGTCTTTGTTTTCGCATAGGCAAAAATCCGGTTTTTCTCATGACTCGGCTCATTCAGTTAACAAGCTTCTTTTTTTACAGCTACAAAACTCGACACGTTTACAAATGATGCAACTTTCAGAGCAGAAGCCAGTAGTGATGAGTATCTTGGTAAGTTTAGAGAGAGAGAGAGAGAGAGAGAGAGAGAGAGAGAGAGAGAGAGAGAGTGGAAAATTTTAACTAGGTGTTACAATTACAAATGACTTGAAAGTGGAATATCCATATCACCGATATCTGTTCTAAAGCCAACAGAACACTTGGATTCTTGAGAAACTTATTTTCTTGCCCCCAAGATGTTAAAGAAGCAGCGTATAAAAGAGTAGTGCGACCAGTCCTGGAATACGGAAGCTCTGCTTGGGATCCTTACACTCAAGATCTTCAGGAGGAATTGGAGAAGGTGCCGCTAGATTTGTAACTAGGTATTATATACTTTCGAGGAAGGAAGTATGACTGGCATTCTTAAACAGCTCAAGTGGGAATCTCTCAGGAAAAGGAGGACGGATAATCGACTTATGTTGCTATACAAAGGTCTGAAGGGTAAAGCCAGAATATCTACAGACGACCTTATCCCCAAGACAAGACGTTGTAGAAATAGTCACTCCATGGCATTTCAGCTACCATCTGCTATTATAGAGGCCTATAAATGTAGTTTCCTTCCCCAGACCATCAGGGACGGGAATGACCTCCCTGACTATCTGTTTTCCACCGCTGAAATGTCAGATGATTGTGTGTCGAAGTTCGCTTCACTCGTGCGTGCTAGGGACTAATTTCTCCCACATCCGAAATCCCCTGGTGAAATAATGCCATTTGGCGTGTCACCAGTAAACTATTCAGATTCAGAGAGAGAGAGAGAGAGAGAGAGAGAGAGAGAGAGAGAGAGAGAGAGAGTTCATTAAACAAAAAATCAAATGACGTATAAATTGTACGGGCGGCAAAAAGACACCCTCAAAGTCTCACCTATAAAGGACTTCAACTAGAGCCTTGGGAACAGATTGCACAGGATCGATCAAACAGCTCATTATGAAGAAAAGAGAACATGTGAAGCTACATGTAAAAGAAAGCACAGAGAGCGGAAAGCAAGAGTCAATGGACCATCAACAGTCACTTCAACGTTGATTTTCTCTGCTTGCAACCGACAATTTAGAGCTAAAGTTGTAAAGAACACGTCTACACACATGCGCAATCTAATAATAAAAGTACATATGTCTACTGTCAGATGTTATTCTGATGCTACCATTCTGATAATATTATGATAATTCCTTTATTTGTCAGGCAGGCTTCACGTTTCCAACATTGACGGTAAGAATTATTTTACCCAAAAGTTTGAGCACCTAGAGGCGTTCGGTGGGCGTGGCTTCTCTGTCTGGGACGCCAGTGACCTTACGACCCCAGTGTTTGACAGTGCTGGTACCCTGGAAGAGTATATGGAACAATTTGACAAGTCGGTATTCAATACGGATTGTGTGGGATCGTCGTATGCTACCTATCAATCTCCGGAGACTCTGAGAGACTCTGTGTCGGATAACATGGTAAACACCAGACCCAAGGTTATAAAACTTTTTTCATGCTCAACTCAGCTGAGCATGAAATTAAAACTGCTCATTTATACTAGAATGAAACTTTATGTTAACATCACCATAGCCTGTAATTTATCCTGCTCAGAAATGATATCAGAAATGTCAAAATGCCAACATTTCTTGACATTTTCACATTTTTGAGCAAGATAAATTTTCGTCTCAGCTGAGGTGAGTATGAAAGAAATTTTATATGCTCGGGACCTGGGCTATGCACTCACGATTCTCTCTCTTTGTTTCAAACAAATTCAAGAGAAATTCAACATGTTATTTAAGAAATGAATTTCATTCTTTGATATTCATGGAGGCTTGAACCGAACCGACATGAGAAACCCAGATTTTACATCAGGAAAACATGTCCGTGCAATGAATACCCCCGTAATCCCAACTTTTATATAGCAAAACTGGGGTATGCAGGGGTATACCTATTTTTCGTATTTTTGGTCCAAAACATATGTTTTGATCAAAATAAGAGAAAATATAAAAAAAAATTAAGCTGAAAATTTCAACTTTTAAAACACAAAAAAGCTCTGTTTATTGCATGAGCAACTTTTCGTAAATGGCCTATGTGAAAACAAAAGCCCAGGTCAGCTAACTGTGCTGATCAGCGTCTTTATTTTTGCTACACGACTAGAACAATTCTTCTGCTATAAACATTGAAAGTGTCAAACTACTAGCTTTCTTCTGTGACAGCACACATCGATTTGTGTTGGACCTGATCGAAAACCCAGAAGACCTGTTTTTTTTCCCGTCGCCGCCCAAATGCTTCTCAGGTGACTTGTGTTTTAACAGGGGGTAAAGATCAACGCCATGGATGTCGCCACAGACAACACGACGACCTACCTAATAGTTGGCAGTGAAACAACGGGGTTCCTGTTCCTGTATACCGTGGATACTTCCGGTTCGAGCCCTGTTGTACAGTTCGCCAGCGTGACGAGGTCTGGCGTGAAAGATCTGCCCTGGCAAGATCTGTACGTCAACGGCACGGCTGGAGACGCCTATATATCAGATATTGGGTAAGAAAGGATGCAAGTCGACCCATTATAGTTACATGTAGGATAAAAAGCGCTAGTAAGACCACCGTCCGTTGGTCGATTGTCTGCTTGTGTCCCCCGTTTTATTTCATTTCATAATCCTATGTCTGCTATATAAAAAAAAAAATCAAATTAATTGCAAACAGCCCATGTAGTTCTACACTCTGGGAGAGCGCCCGTGCTGTTTGGACATTGGTTACCGCCACATGTGTGTGCGTGTCCTCTCATACTGGGTACTGGAAATACTCAAAAATCCTATTTTTGGTTGGACGCTGGGTCTGGAGGTCATATCATACATGTATGTTGTGTGAACGTTGTGTGTGAAGAGATTCAACATATCGGAGGATAGTTTAAGTGATCAAGATATTGACAATAACTTGTCTTTCTAGATGTGTACATACGAGAATCTGATGTTAAAGTCATCCCAAATTAAAAGGACTGTTCATTAGAATCAAAGGAATTATACTAGGGATGTCATTTGGTGTCAGATTTAAGGTTCGGACGTTCGGAAACAAACATCCGGATGGTTCGAACGTTCGCATTTTTTTCTCGGATCAGATCATACTTATCAGTATGTGCATATATGTATGAATATATACATACATAAATGGATGTTTGGCGAGTGTTCCCTTGAAAGTACATTCATAATCAAGAGCTACTGAGCTTGGCGTTGTTTCCGATGATGTGGTGCAGAAACGAAACGCCATGCAGTTTAGGAAATTTTATCTACATTCAAACATCATGATGCTAAAACTAACTGTATGACGTTGTTACACATGTAGAAAATTTAATGGTATTCTGAATGTTTTTCTTCTCTGCATAAACAGGTCAGCTTAAGAATCTGCATTTGATTTTGTCAAATTAAGATCATAGTAGTACATGTACTTGTATTCTTTAATCCCAAAACATATCTATTGTAGTTTTGCCGGGCGGCGGTCTGTATAATTATTATTTTTAAAACTTGAGAAGTGTCAATCACATCGGTTTCAAAAGAAAACAAAAGAGGCAAATTATCACTTTTAATCCTTTCTTTGTTTATTGTCGCTTCCTCGTGACCGGCATTGTCCCGTTTACCTCTTTACCTGTTAGACCGTGAACCTTTGACACTTTGTATTAAATTCTGCTAAGCAGATATTGCGTATTTTTGTCATATAATAAAGGAAATTTACCTAAACATTAGACATTTTGATTTTTTAGCGAACGTCCGGACGCTAAAATTTGGATCCGAACTTCGGTACGGGATCCGAAGTCCGAACGTTCGGACTCCGGTTGACATCCCTAAATTATACACAGAACGAATGATAAATCACCCAGTTACCGTAACCACTAGTTGGCGTTAAGCCAACCTTCCATCCTCTGCAATGGAGCAGGGGTTTGTAGCTGGCATACACTCTGTCTGGTGTATAGTATTGCCAATTGCGAAGTAGTGTCTCCATTTGTCAAAATCAAAGACAACCCCAAGATGTTTTAACATCAGACTTCAAAGACTATGAAAACCCTTTGTAGTAAAAAGTGAACCAAGTTAACCTCGAGACAGTGGCATAGAATTAGCCAATAATAGTTTACTCAAGCTGGTAGATAAACCTAAGTCCCGCCCATATAGTTTATGTGACAGCTGGTCAGTTCACTGACTCAGTTGAATTGAAGTAAAATCAATTAAATATTTACATGCTTCAAAATATCTAGTCTTCCTATGATTAGATCAAATTGCAAGATTAAATGTTGTTCTTGTCTGTTTAAATGTGCTTTTGTATGTGTCCACAAGACACATATTTCATGTACTTTATTGAAATAAATTCAGCCACTGACAAGTGACAATAAATAATAATTAGAGGTCAGGTAGTCCTTCCTCCAGTGGTGGCAGGTGGGCGGAGCTAAACTTGTCCTTAGTAAATGGCTAGTTGGGTAGATTGTTTGTACTGAAAATGAACTGTTATTGTGGTGCTATTTTGGGAACTCAAATTCTTTGATCTTATGATTAGACATCATGCAGGTGTTATGTCAGAAAACCACAAAAGGGGCTGGAATATCGCAAACAGCCATATATATCTTTCAAATTGTATATATTATTGTAAAAATATATACTGTCTATTCATTTTGCCAACTTGCATTTCAACATTTGTTAGAAGAGGACCGTGTGTTAGACTGACATATTTGCCAAATATTGTATCCTCTTTAACATATCTAAATAAAGTTGTTGTTGTTGTTGTTATTATTATTATTATTTTTATTATCATTATTACTGGGCTAAATAATTACAATGCTGAATAACGACTGACTGACAATATGATTACTTGTAAGATTTTTGCCTGCCGAGGAAAAGTGGTTAAGTCAAATCATCAATACATAAGCCTTACAGTCGCTGTTTTTACTTGAGTGGTTGTACTTTCAGTCTAAACATTCTAATGTTGGTTTGAAGTCCCATAAAACGGAAGCAACGTGTCGACATGACCATAACTGTTTACTGGGACGTAAAATGACAAATGAAACAAATATATTAAGACAAAAGCTTAGTGTTTCCATTATGCAGTACTAGGTGATACGCGAAGTACATGCACATGTACGAGAGCACGTATCTATTCAGCCCATGGATACACGCCCGGTTTTGATATCTACTCGTACTATAGCCATAAGAAACGGTTTTTCCTCGGATATCCTAGTATTATAAGATCAGCATCAGTTTTAATTTATCCTAATAGCGCATCCGTATATACATTCATAGTAAAGGAGATACGCTTTTTTATGTATATGTTAATTGTCTTCATGTAACATGTTTGATCTTATACCTGGAATAAGAAACGAGTGTCTGGAGACAGCTACTCACGTTTGCCTCTTTATTTTCAGAATAATAACCTCTGATATAAGCCCGATAGACGAGCCCCTGGTGTATGTCGTCAGTGAGGGGACGGGCTCCGTGTCCCTATACCAGATTGTCGACCAGGCCGCTACCTTACCAGCCGGAAAATGAACTCTGTATTTTGTAGTGTAAATGTAATACTAATTTAATACTTAGACAGAAGAGATTTTATATTGCATATCGGTGTTTTTCCGAGCAGGTTTACAACATACAGTAACATTGCATCTTGTCCCTTTTTCAAAATAGCTGTAGTGCAGATCTATGTTGGCTCCAGTTTGCCGGAAAATTCCATCACGAAAACATGTCCGTGTAATGTATACCCCCCCCCTGAACCCCAATTTTATACAACAAAACTGGGGTATGCAGGGGGTATACTTATTCTTATTTTTGCTCTAAAACATATATTGTGCGGTTCTAAATTGTATGAATCTATGTTTTGAGCAAAAATAAGAAAAATATCAAAAATGTTCTGCTGAATTTTTTCAATTTCAACAACTTAAAAAAAATCTCAGTATATTACATGGGCATGTTTTCGTAATGCTGCAGCTGTTCTGGCAATACGGTTTATACTCTGAGCCGCCTCATGGGAAAACCAACAATCTGCCTAGGCGAAAACAAAGGCGCAGATCAGCTTCGCAGTAACTGCGAAGCTGATCAGCGCCTTTGTTTTCGCTACTCGGATAGTACAGCTCATCTTCTACTTAAATCCGAAATTTCAAGCTTCTAGCTCTTTTCTGTGCTTGTACATACAGGTTTGTGTCGGACCTGGTCGGAAACCACATTGTTGGTTTTCCCACGAGGCGGCTCACTCTGTTAACCAATTGCTCTTACTCATCTCCATAATTATCCGAAATAATGCATTTATAACAATGCCAAAATTATTAATGTGACAATAATATGCCAAATATAACCAACTACTAAATATGTTTCGCGTATCATAACAGCATAATTATCTTTCGATTAAATGCTGCAGTCAACAAATACCAGCTATTGAATTGTTTGTTAATTATCATTCCGTTTTTACTTTCATAACACATATTAGCATGTACATGTATATAGTAATAGTCAATAAAACACAACTTTTCAACCTATATTAGTTATAGAATAAACTAATCTGTATGTGTTGATGACTACTTTACCAGTGGAGGAGAGATGCCCAATTGAGTATCACTGACCTAGATTGCTTTGACAGGTAAATGTTACTATTAATAGCAATTTGATACTCAATTGGGCATCTTTTTGTCATTTTTATAGTACTCTCAGATAATCGAAAAAATGTATCACAGTTTTTAACCGATTTCCACCAACTTTGGGGAGCTTAAAGATGAATGAATTTCCAAACTTTTGACCGTTCAGAATTTTTTTTAATTGTCTAGAAAAAAAGTTATTAAGGTTTAAAATCAGGATTTTTTTCTGATTTTCTGTGATTCCTATTTGGGAGCTAGAAAAAAAAGTGATGCCCATTTAGGAAACGGTGATTCCTATTCAGGAACATATAATAAGATCTATGATTCCTGAATGGGATACAAATAGTTTGTTATGCTTCCTTGTGAAGAACTTTGTTTACCAGAGACTCACTGACTTAACTGTCATGTTATTTTCTGAATACCTTTTTTCTGTATCTCATATCGATCATAGAGATGCTCTACATTCAACAACTTTTTTCATTTTAATGGCCAGAATGTATTTTAAGTTCAGTTTCACAATCATTTATACAAGTGCGTTCAGTTATTGATATGCCCCTGCCATATTCAGAAATAAATTGACAACTCTTCTTGCTTTTGAACAATCTTCACTGGCAAGAAATAGACATCTGGATGAATTTGTTTATATAATGTGTTAAGTGTGTCTATAAATATTTACTCTGTATACAGAACTTCCAGAGTTATGATGCTGTATGCCTAAATTGATTACATACCATATGGAGCAAATTTTTTTAACAAAAAAAAAAACGCTGATATTTGAGTTTCAAAGAATCCAAAAGGAATCATGGCTAATGGTTTGTAATTTTGTTTGTAAATTATGAAAGAATAACCATGTTTGTAAGTACAACAGCTGAAAATTTGGTGTCTTTATCAGCACTATTTACAAAGTTACACTCTGATTTTCATTCATTGTACATTTTTGAATTTCATGGTAAAGCGGTTAATTGTTACAATATAAAACTAAGCATGTCAGTGTTATTTTGCAAGAAAACTAATATTCTACCAGGGCGGTTTTACGAACAAAGCTTGCTTGTGGGTTCCTTCATGAGGTAAGCATGCCTTAAGAGTTTATCAATATTGACATGAGTGGGTGGGGAATGTTAAACAGACATCTACTGTGTTTTTTTTTTAATCTGTCAATCAAATGATGATGTGCATTTATTGCTAATAGATGTCACAGATACAAGGAATGACTAAATATAGTTATTCTTTTAAAATTTTAAATAGCTTGGTTTAGAATTGGAAATGTAACTGGTTTTTGTGGGACCCATTTCCTGGAAAATGGAATGCATGTGAATAAAAATTACACAAAGCTTACATGTCTCGGATACATAATCTGAAAAATTAAAGATTATTTTGGGGTCATGGAAATGTATTTCTCTGGAAAAAGTTAGTCTAAACATGTTTTTTTTTTTCTGAAAAATTCTCGAAGTGAGTATTTATGGGCGGCTCGTGTGCACTTATTGTTTGCTGAAAGATGACATGTCTTTTGTTTCAGGTTCTTATGTGGCTGAAGTCAATGACTACATCGAAAAATCTGGCTTATTTTTTTTTTCAAAAAGCTAATAAAAATGGGTCCGACGATTTCAACCTTGAAGTAACTGAAAAATGACTCACTTGCTCTGAGCAGACCACTCATTTCACAATCATGTATACACAAACCCATGTATTTGCAACATATTCATCAGTCCCATGATAAAGCATGCTAAAGAATATAATATTGTTGACAAAAATAAACAATGCTTTTTTATACAAGTAAATCTTCAAACATGTATACTTATCCGCAAAAGAAATGCGAAAATATTTAAACACCATTTTCTTGAAAAGAATCATTGTGATGGAATTTTCAGTGATACAACTTTTGAGTATTTTCAGTGAGCAATAATCAACCAACATTAAACGTTTGTAGCATTCTTCATTAAGACGTTACAATGACGTTAGTGTACGATCTCGTGTATTACGATTTTGAATCTAAAACATTCACGATTAATGCGATTTGAAAACAGATGGCGTGAAGTAGTAGCCGGGTGTCTAACCTAAAGAAATCGTACAAAAAGATTGGAAAAATACTGCTTGTCAACGCTCCCAAGGGTCGCGTTTTTCTGTTGACGTCAGCCTATTGTTTTGAGATCGTCGTTATTGTTTACTACAGACACACTATGGGCTTTCAAATTGTGATTCTGTAGGTGTCTGTTCAGTGTGTCAACATTTATCTTATGGCACTAAAAGATTTTGAGTATGTCTATTCGCTTGCTAGAAAATACCAATTTACGTCAAAAAGTAAAAACGACGTCACGTACAAGAAAAAAGCGTCGGAAAAGACATAAAATTTTCTGATTTGATTTCGTTTCAAACGTGACTTTTGAATATTGGTATTGGTTTGTAAACTTTTGCAAGGTAATTAAAGGTATCCTAACCCTGTAGCTATGGAAATGGGTGACAACTTTTTTTTTCGCGGCAACGAGACAAGCGTAAGTCTTAACGTCATGATTTTCTAATTTTATGAAAGCGAATTAACGGGACTATCAATATTTATATCACTTAAAAAATTTTGGCGATATAGAAAGAAAAACAAGCGTATTAGTTATTTTCGTGTTTCTTTTGCGAATAAGTATATATACAGTGACCACACATAAGTCCTTAAAGTACTATGGAGTCATCTATGTCTTTGTATTCTGCCAAAACATGGGTTGGCATTTCATCATAAAATTCATGGTCTGTTTTCTTGGCACAGAATACCACAGGGGACTGGGACTTTCACAGAGAAACATTTATACTTAGGCTATGTCTCACTGCTCATATTCATGATATTTAAATCCTCTTGTATATGCTTTAAGTCAAGGGAATCACCAGGACATTCAAAGACAGACATTTTTCTAATATCAATAATGTATTTTGCGGATTAAGGATGAATACAAAGAATATTGCCTTGTACAGCTGTATAATACTAGTTTTTGACATCCTTTACTGGCATGTTAATTTCCATGACTTAAACCCTATAGAAGAGGTTTTGAATATCACGAAGAGGAGATATGTGTCATTGCTTAACAATAAATTAAGCCCACTTAGCCCCTCGGTGAAACAATCATGAAACTGTATGATGAAATGCCAACCCACGTTTTGACAGAATACAAAGTCATGGGTGACTCCAGAGTACTTTAAGACATGCTTACCTCATGAAGGAACCCATAAGCAAGCTTTGGTCGTAAAACCGTCCTAGTAGAATATTAGTTTTCTTGCAAAATAACACTGACATGCTTAGTTATATTGTAACAACCGCTTTACCATGAAATTTTAAAATGTACAATGAATGAAAATCAGCAGTGTTACATTGTAAATAGAGCTCATAAAGACACCAAATTTTCGGCCGTAGTACAAAAATGGCTATTCTTTCGTAATTTACAAACAAAATTGCAAACCATTAACCATGGTTCCATGTGGTATCTTTGAAACTCGAATATCAGCGATTTTTTTGGTTAAAAATTTGGCTCCATATGGTATGTAATCAAAGAAGGCATACAGCATCACAAACTCTGGAAGTTTTATATACAGAGTAAATATTTATAGACACACTTAACACATTATATAAACGAATTCATCCAGATGTCTACTTCTTGCCAGTGAAGATTGTTCAAAAGCAAGAAGAGTTGTCAATTTTCTGAATATGGCAGGGGCATATCAATAACTGAACGCACTTGTATAAATGATTGTGAAACAGAACTTAAAATACACTATGGCCATTAAAATGAAAAAGGTTGAATGTGGAGCATCTCTATGATCGATATGAGATACAGAAAGGTATTCAGAAAATAACATGACAGTTAAGTCAGTGAGGCTCTGGTAAACAAAGTTCTTCAACAGGAAGCATAAAAAACTATTTGTATCCCATTCAGGAATCATAGATCTTATTATATGTTCCTAAATAGGAATCACCGTTTCCTAAATGGGCATCACTTTTTTTTCTAGCTCCCAAATAGGAATCACAGAAAATCAGAAAAAAATCCTGATTTTAAACCTTAATAACTTTTTTTCTAGACAATTAAAAAAAATCTGAACGGTCAAAAGTTTGGAAATTTATTCATCTTTAAGCTCTCCAAAATTGGTGGAAATCGGTTAAAAACTGTGATACATTTTTTCGATTTTCTGAGAGTACTATAAAAATGACAAAAAGATGCCCAATTGGGTATCAAATTGCTATTAATAGTAACATTTACCTGTCAAAGCAATCTAGGTCAGTGATACTCAATTGGGCATCTCTCCTCCACTGTTTACTGTCAGTTATAGAAAAGCAAATTGCAGAAATAGGCTGAGGCTTTGTATGAGTGAATTCATAATTATCAATACGTTTAGCCGATCTGTACAACCAATTTTCATGAATTTTCACGAATAATTATCAAAACGTTTAGCCGATCTGTACAACCAATTCGGTCGATTCGATTTTCAATTAGTACTCCTTCAAAATAAGTACGAAATGGACAAATGCGTACGAATGGCAAGTATATTTAGTGTCACGCTTTCCAAATCCTTGAATTTGACGGAAACTGGGATAGAACTGTCTTTTTGTAATATATCCAATATAGGGGAAGTTTCGATATTTGAGCCTCTGAATGAGAATAGCATTCACTTGCTACTTCTTTCAGCATCCTGGGTTTGTTAACAGCTCTTTTACTAGTGAGTTTGTACGTCTACCCCCTATTTTGTCCACGAGTATTCTCCGATTTCTTGTGTGTTTTACCAATTTTTATGAATAAGCAAATTCAACGATTTGAATAATAGGTATTATGGTTAAATTGCATCATTATCAGACCAATTTTAGTATTCCAGAGCATGCTATTGTTGATATACACATATGGATATTTTTGTGAGTACATCCTATTCTTTAGAGGGTGTAGAAACTATGTAATTTTACATCATGCGAATGTGTTCATTGTTGAGGGCAATGTTTTATGGCATTAAGGTGGCCTTTTTTGACCACACTGGCAGCCATTAGAATTGGTTTCACTGATGCAAGATAGATCTTATAACCCATCCAAAACCTTGTAATGGCTATAGTTTCCACTCAATTTTGACATTTTATTAATATTCATGAATATGCAAATGATATATTTTTCATTTAGGCCCATGACATCAATAAATTTGTCATTTATTACTATTTAAAAAAGAAAGTGTCACAATGATAGTTGGTCCAGAAATTAGTTTATTTACTGATTTTCCTGTGATTTTGAGGGCAGTGTCTAAGCTTTAAAATAAGACCAGATTCAGCGGTCCAGGATAAGTAACAGCGAAGATATGGCCAATTTTGTATGTACACGCCCATGCTAAAGAATCGTGTTAATGGTTGCCATGGAATCCATGCATTTTTTCACACGGTGCAAAAGAGTTTATATTTCAGGACAAAAATTCTTTGAATTTTTTGGGTACCAATGAACGATTTGGCACCAATGAAAAATTGTCCTGGAGGGGGGTGCAAGGTAAGTCAAATTAGCTCCTGGGGTATATTATATAGTATAGTATAAACGTATTTAATTGCCTGTTTACTTAATAAGTACAAACAATGGGCCGTGGCTATCAGTTCTACCAACATATGTTACAGACCCCCGACCATGCAAGAGTCGAGAGACTTTACAAAAACTTCAATGACTAAAGCACCAACATGGCAAAAATAATAATGTACAATTTAATTATTTACCAACATTACAAATTTAATTAATTAGTTTATGATGATTACCATTCGAATGAAATTCAGCATATAAGTAAAGAAATTTAATTTCAAAAAAGGCAAACAACTTATGTTGTTCATGTATCGTATTCATTCAGTAAATCACTGCAATACAATTACATGTTCGTGCAGTGAGCATTGTCTGATTTTGTTACTGAAGTTGAGACAATGTTAAACACATCTCTGTGTAAAGTCTCGGCTTCCACTCTATATCGGTCAGATAGTTTTGCAAGCATACGATAGAAGTTCATTCTACATTCCTGAAATTTCCAAACATAAAAATACAATGTAAAATAAGTATTAATTTCACCAAATACGAAAATGGTGCTAAACAGTAATGATCGAACCTGCGGCTGTTGTAAGTCTGGTCTTAATTCAAAAATAAGCACTGTAAGTAAAACTGGAGATTGTAATATTATAAATGATAAAATGATTGCCACAATAACTTTTGTCGATTGTAGTGTACGGGAAATAGCACTGTTGTTGGTTGAAGCATTCTGGTTGTTTATTGTCAAAGCGTCGATCTCTCTGTTATGGCGACGGATTATCAAGCTGATTTTTGTATAAACAGCGACTGTAACGCAACCATATAAGCATAGTTGGGATAACATGAACATTCGATTAGAATGAAACAAGGCAAATCTGTCGCATGAATTCACGTAATCGTACTCTCCGCAAATATTCAACCAGTTCAAAATAAATATCAATGTAGGGCTCAAAATATTGAATACCCACACTGAAGCAATGGTAAAAGAAATTGTTGCTTTTGAAACATACTTGGCAAAGTTAAGAGGAAACATTAAGGCAACGAATCGTTCAAGTGTAAGGAAACACAAAGAGCACCATGTCAGTGAAATAAACATTGAGGTGAAGAATGTTCTCGAGTCAATTACTATACGATAATCACCGCTCGGTCCTATGGTAAACCTTGCTGTGCTATGTATCAATGTGTTACAACTTGCTAGCAGCATTGCGGCCAGAAAATTAATGGACAAGTATCTGATAGATGTTGGAATCTTACGGCATTTCTTCATAACTCCTAGAGCTACAACATTACAACAGGAGGAAATAATCAGCTCAAGTGTACATGCTAATGTCACCCAGAAGAATATGTCTGTTCCACTGTCAGATTCCAAGTTTGCCAGAGTTGTAGTGTTGTTGTCCATGGTGGTTGTATTCCCGTCCCCAGTTTGCATTGTAGTGAAGTTATTCGGTAACGCTGTGCTCATGTTGCTCATCCGCAGTGGTGTTTGATTGGTTGCCTGAAAGAAGGGTGTTTTTCATCACGAAAACTTGTCCATGCCATTTAGATTTTTCCAGCCGAAAAAAAAAAACATTAAAAAATACGTATTCTTAATATTGTAGTTTAAAAAATTATAAACAACAATACCGTTTAAACTAAAGAAATCAAGGCAAACATTTTGGTACAAATTTTGTTCAAATCTGTCAATGAATAAGTGAGATATTGGCATTCGAAATTTTGGAACGAAGTGACTTTTGTCGATCATTATTTAATTAGAAAACTGTAATATCATAAACAATGAATAAATTTTATATTTCAAAATGGTAAAATATGGCCAGAGTTGATACTGGATCAAAAGTAGAAAACGTTCAAACAAATTTAACAGAAAAAAATATAGTGTTTTATTGACATTGAATATGCATATTTAATTAGGGCTTTATGACATCATAAAGCCTCAAGAATATTCAAACCAACATAACTTTCCTTGTTTCCATACAATTTGAAAAGAACTTGTACCATATTAAGGGAGACGAGTATTTTCATTTAAGATGCATTGTAATGCAACCTTGCCTTTCCCTTTAAACGCTTACAAAGCACACGGTTTCACGAATTTTATTTGCGATTGCCAAAACATTTGAGGGTTCCCTAGTCTTCTAATGCCCGAGAGACTTTTAACCGTGTCTACTCACGGTAAAAACTGTTTCCAAAATTTCGTTTTGAGAGAGCCCAGATTTAATGTTTAATGCAATTATTATAGAATAAAAAATCTATGTCTATATGTAGCAAGACTAAACATTGGTGACTACATTACGAAAACTTGCCCATGCAATGTATAGAGATTGTTTAAGTTGTAAAATTTGAAAATTTTCAGTAGAAACTTTGTGATATTTTTCTTATTTTTGCTCAAAACAAAGATTGTGGGTACACGAGGCGGTTCTAACGAGTACCCACAATCTATGTTTTGGAGCAAAAATAAGAAAAATAAGTATACCCCTGCATATCCCAGTTTTACTATATAAAAGTGGGGTATAAGGGGGTATACCTTACACGGATGTGTTTTCCTGATGATAATGGTACATGTCCCAGATAATTTGGTACTCGAGTTTCAAAATATTAATATAAAAAAATCCGGTCACCCATTATTGTTGCAACCACTCAACAAATAAACGAAAATTCTTTTCCATTTTTGTCAATTTGAAAATTCGTGACAAAATCAATTATATAATTATTTTCATGCAGTGTATGTGTTTTGCGCATGCTCAGTTTTAAACGCATTGTGTAATATGGTAGTTAGGATACAAATGGGTGGGGTATCTGGAAGGTCAGTCCAGTGAAGTGACTCGCCCATGTTTGCTTACTCTGGGTACAAATGCAACGTAGATGCCGCCGTGGTGAATGGGTAAAGCTTCTCGCTTTGTATTTGGGATCGTGGGTTCGATCCAGGGGCTCTACAGCGTTCCGGGTAAACATTCAGCATGTCCTAAATCTGTAGGCAGTGGCTAGGGATACGGTACCGTATCTTTAGCCTGTGGGCTAGGGATACGGTACCGTATCTGTAGCCTATATATCGGAAATGGCTAGAGGTACGGTATAGATTAAAAATCGATAATATGATATTTTCAGTTGAGTTTTAAGTTGAATCATTGCCAGCATCCTAAATGGCTAAAGGTGCGGAAGACTAGAGACACAGACTTAAGAAAACAATGTTAATGTATAAAGTTGAGAGATTTCAATTTTATTTCTAACCCCGTGGAATGAAATTTTCAATTGTTATATTTGAATGTGTTTTTGTGCAATATCACCATTATCTACAATTATTTGACCGACATCAAAGGATATAAAGCCAACTCGCAGTATGAAAGTTTCTACCGATGCGTGAAGATAATAACATGATAATATTAGCCTCAATCAGTTGTTTAACCATCAATACGATGTCCGCGCCTCAATGTGCGAACAACAAACATAACAGTAATGAAGTGTTGATTTATTTTGTCCTACCGCTAAACCCCTGAAGTAAGACATTGGCATTGTTTAATTTGCCAATTATTATTCGGCGAATGCTTTTAACTTTTGTTATGGTTAAGTAAGTAACTGCAGTATAAAACAATTAAGCATCGCCGTACAATTTTAAAACATGCGTGCAAATTTTGATTCATACCGTCAGAATGGCTCGTATACTTCACATCGAGCAAAAAATTGAAAACTTTCGTGCATTTGGAAGTGCTATTGAGCGCTATCAGAATGCCAAAAGCGTTCAGTTAGAACTATAAGAGAGATAGAAGTGTAGAAAAGGCGCAAGTGCGTGGTTCGTATAAGTTGAATGAAAGACTAAACATTCAGGTGTATTCACGGCGGCAAGAACTTCAAGTCTCGAGGGACAGGAGTGAGAGAATCTATCTATCTATCTATCTATCTATCTATCTATCTATCTATCTATCTATCTATCTATCTATCTATCTATCTATCACATGTAAAACATGTCTTTATCAAAGCGCTGCAGATAAAGACACGACGTAAATTTGAATTGCGGCTCTCCACGTCAGTGCATTTAAAAAAAAATAAAAAAAAAAAAATAATAAAAAAATAAAACAAAGTAATTTGACATTTCCTAAGACTTGCGCTTTCTAAGTTAGAATTTGCAGTTGAAAAAAAAATGTCTATCAAAGAACTCTTTCTGTGACTTATGATATAATTTTACGCTTGGTTTACATGTTTTCTTGTTCTCGTGATTGTTTTTATGCGCTTATTAAGTTGGAAACCATGTTGTGATACTTTGACAATTACTGTTTAACTTAGGACATCGATCGATGTTTTTCTTTTTGCGCCAAAATGATACATACATGCATGTTCCTTTATCTAAGGAGCCTTTTTTAAGTTTACAAGCGATTTTCCATTAACATCAAGTAATAAATTTCCTAAAATGCAATCGCCTTTGTCTCGTACGTTTTTAGTTGTTATATAGATATATGCATAATTTCCCAAGCAATTAAAAACAATTAACGCTACTACTTTTAAGATTAGTGTGCATGTGTAGAGCTTGCCCAACCATGAAACTGTGAGAAAAGTAAGACACCCGTAAGTTTTTATTTTTATGATTCATTAGGAAAGTTGCAATGCTTCAGCTTAAAACTCACCTGAAAATAATATATTATCGATTTTTGATCTATACCGTACCTTTAGCCATTTCCGATATATAGGCTACAGATACGGTACCGTATCTCTAGCCGCCAGGCTAGGGATACGGTACCGTATCCCTAGCCCACAGGCTAAAGATACGGTACCGTATCCCTAGCCTCTGCCAAATCTGTATGACACAATCTGTTAGTAGGACGTAAAAGCCTGACACAGTAATATTTTTTTTCAATATTGGGGTTTGAATAGAATGCATATGAAGCAAATTTATACAAAATAAAACAAGCTTAACAAATCTTACAGCTTTGGGTGACCGGATTTTTTAGGAGTATATTAATGCATGTGCCCCAATGTGACCCCTAACTGAAACTCAAGCGAAAACCATACATTCATATTGGAGAATTTTGTACCAATATTCAAATAAATTTGAAATTTCAATATATAATAATAATAATAAAAAAAAAAAATTCAGTTAAAATATTTGATTTACGAACACTCCTTACCTGTTAAAACCTTACTTTCTGAAATGTAAAAATAAAATCGCGCTTCTGTAATTTTGCGAAATGTGCCTCACAGAATCAGATATCGTATTATCAAATATGTAGCAGTAGACCGCGCACAATTCCTTTTCACTATAAACGTCAACAGTCCTGCTTTACTCTACTGTAAGTATGCTGGTACAATGCCTCACATCGAGTGTTAGTAGCTTGGCAAGCTTGCTTTATAAAAGTATCTCGTTGTCACACCTTTTAATAAGGTCACGTCATTAGATATGAGCCTTTACATTAGAAAACCAACAATTTTGTGTTCCCGACCAGGCCCAATACAAACGGCCTGTACAGTCACAGAAGCAGCCTAGAAGCTTGAAATTTCAGATTTAATTAATAGGAGGGATATCCATGTAGCGAAAACAACAGTTACTGCACAGCTGATCTGTTATCGTGCATGCAAAATGTTGGTTTTCTGATCCAGTGGCTCATATAATAACTAATTATTAAAGAAAGATATAGATAAGCTGCACAGTCTTTCTAAATCCCTATTCACTATGGCTATCCCTTGGCGCCAGCCAACATCATGGAAAATCTTGAGCAAAAGAAAACATCAGTGGACAAAGCAACAGACAAGAAGCAACTAAAATTAATAGCTTGAAACCGGGACCATATCACAGAGACTGACGCCCGACCATTCGGCGTGCAATTTAACTCATTTAAGCCTGGCGTCCCTTTTGTGGGACATAGGCAAACAGAATAGTCCCAGATGTGACGCCGCAGAACGCGGCGTCCCATCTGAGGCTATTCTGTTTGCTTAAAGAATTTCATCGAAAAATGAGATAAAAAAATCACTCCTAACACCCCTAAAATGAAAATGGACTCATCCAAATGATAATGATGGGAAAATTCATTCGTCAAATATGGGTTAGGAAGCAACAATAGTTCTCAACCGTGAATGGGTTAAAACCTTGGCATGCACACTGTCACATCACATTTATATCCTATATGTTTGTAACGTATCATGATGAGTTTTCTGAACTGAAAAGAAAAATCATTTCTTCCTATAAATTTAAATTTGTAAACCAGGTCCGAAAGGCACTCATGTAAAAACGTCTTTAAGCCAACATTAAATTTGGAAATCAATTCCTAGTGCCTGCGATAAATTTAGAAAATGTTTTTCGAAGTTTATGATACCTATAGCTCTGCTGGAGATGTTTGCTTTAACATTTATTTCGTACATTGAAGTCCGTAACATGATCGCAGACTCAAGCAAACCTAACAAGTTGCGCAATGTATACAGCATAAGAAGCACGGCAAGGAACGTCACCATCCAAAAACGGAAAATTTACTATATCAGGAAGTCATATCGCTTATCATAAATTTTTGATGAAACAAATCCATTCGCAATAGAAAGCCGTTTAAGGTGTAAATCTAAAAATGAGGCTTCGGTATCTGTGGTGTAGGCCTTATTCAACTATAGTTCAGGTGGATAAATTTGACTGACCATGCCTTTAAAATAAGTGTTATCAATGTTCAAAAGGTCATTGTGGTAACTGGAATTCGAATTAAAAGCCTCATAACATCAGCTTGATTGTCATGGCTAAGAGAATCCATGAATATCTCTCTCAGCAGTATAGAAATATGCTTCAGTTATGACTTGGTAGACTACAACTTATCTTGGATCAAGGGCTATCCGTACTCACTAAATCTGAAAGAAGAATGTTCATATACCAACTGAGTTCGAGATATATATGACAAAATCACTAAACTAATTTTGGATCAAAGGTTGGGGCGTACTCATTCATAATCTGGAAAAGCATAAATATACTAATTAAATATACTAATACAGGACAAAAATCACCAGACCACTGAAATTAGGTCAACCCAACCTTGACCTATGAAATTATGTCACAGTGACCTATTCACCATTTTTGCATTATCGGCTGGTTACCTGCTGACAAAAATCAATATTGGAAAAACAGGTAACCAGAAACCCCCCTCAGGGGGGTTCTGGTTACCTGTATTTCCAATATTGATTTTTTAAAGCTGGGAACCAGCGGATAATGCAAAAAAAGGTGAATAACTACATTATGGTCAGTGCAGGTCTTACCTTAATACTCATACTCTGAAAGATGCATGTCCGTACATCAACTTCAGCATGGAATGTATGTCACACTCTAAGTGGTTAGTACCTGTTGACTACACAGGTAAACACAGGTTTTATGGGCTGGGTAAACCCGGGTGGGTAATTTCATGCCAACCCTGGGTTCTAACAAGTACCCACAATCTATGTTTTGAGCAAAAAATTTAAAAGCATCAAATTTTTTTCCAATGAAATTTTTAATTTTTACAGGTGAAAAAAATCTCTGTATATTGCATGGACAAGGTTTCGTAATGAAAAACACCTTTATCACTATCATCAAGAATTAATGCCTAACACCTAATCTGTTTTATCAGTTTGTCCTGCCTCACTTTTTGTTTCTGACTTCCTCCTGTTAACCTCTTTTTGAAGCTTCAGTGCTCTGGCTTCTCTAAACTTCTGAAATAGTTTCTCTTTCTTCCTTCTCTTTTTCACCATTGACACCCTAGTTCTCTCTGATACCACATCTTTATCAGTATCAGAACTTTTATCTACATCACTATCAGAACTTTCACAATCTTCCTCATTCTCTGAGGAAGATGTGCTTTCATTTGAGTCAGAAGCTTCAAAACCCTCACAATCAGCCAATATACCGGAGTCGTGCCTAGTGTTTTCACATTTATTTTCACTAGTACCTTCAAGAGATGCATTCACAGAGTCATTATTACTTTCTTCAAACTTGACTGCTACCTGATGGGCATTATTTTCTACTTTTATTTCAGTTTCATATTTTTCATTCACAATGTCTTGCCTATTTCTTTCATTATCCACATTCACTATATCAGGTTCTACTTTCACTTTTGCCACTAATTCTGTACCATTCTGAACTATCCCTGCTGATTCTGCATCAGTTCCTACATTCACATTTAACTGAGTTTGTGTCATTTCAACTTTCACTTCAGACTGTGTATCATTTTCTCCAACATCATCATCATCATTACTATCTTCTATTATTAACCCTCTATTTCTATCTATAGCTGCTATTACATCATCTTCAGAATCTTCCTGTTCAGAACTCTTACAGTCTGAATCATCATACAACTTTTTCCTTGCATTTGACACTGCTAAACATTGTCTACTGTCCTCGTTTTCACTATCAGACACTATACATTTTGATTTACTTTTAGCTGAGTTCCTCCTTAACTTGACTTCAATTTCAGAATCTGTTTCTTCGCCACCAAGTTTATTTTTATTTCCTTCACTATCAGTGTCGCTACTTGATTCTTTCACAATCCTTGGATGATAGTGTTTTACTTTCCTCTTGTGCCTTTTCTTTCTCTGAAAATGTTACTGGAAATATTAAACTTTTGCCAAGATCGGACAAAATGGGTCTCAATAAAAGACCAAATAGAAGTACATGTACTTATAAAACATTAAAGACACAGCTGTAGTGAGTGAATTCTGGAAATTTGGTTGGTTGATTTTGGGTTGAATGTCCTACCAACAGCTATGGTCATATAGAGACCAAGCCTCTGTTTATAGTCTCAACTGACAGATTAGAGAAGCATGTGATCGAACATGCCACCCCTGGTTTACAACATGAGTGAAATAAGTGATGCGCTATGAAGGCTTCTCCCAAAATTTGACGAGTTTATCTTTATGCTATTATCCTTGTGTAAGTACTATAATCAATGTTAAGTATGACATTGATGGCATAAAAATAATAAGATCAATGGAAGGAGAAAAATAACTGTACGAGTTAACACAAATACTGCAAATATTACAATACTGGAGTGTAAGAACAATGCATTAATATTTTCTCACCAATTCTGATTCACTTTCTGAAGTTCCGGTGCTTGATTCATCATCTATAAAATCGCACAGTGATTCTTCCCCACTTGTGTAAACAGGATCATAGTTGTAACGGTTATTCCTGAAAGTAGTCAGAAATAAACTTGTGAACTCATATTGTTATAATAACAGAGATTTTTATTCATCATGATTCTTATAACACCATTAAGGAGTTATGAAAATAAATGGGCATTTTCGCCTATGGCTCCTTCAAAATCATCCTTAACATTTAGATCAATTTGTCAATGACACCAAGGAACAGTAAAAATCATTAAAGTACTTTCCCATCTTGGTCCCAAGACCCTAATATTTTATTTGTGCCACCCCAAAACAATATGCAAAGGCGAAAACAAAAACCCAGTAACTGCACAGCTGAACAGCATCTTTTGTTTTCACTCCACAGATAGTTCATCCCCTCTTCCTCTTAAATCCTAAATTTCAAGCTTCTATCTATTTTCTTCACCTATACAGCCTGGACCCAGTTGTTCAAAGCATCGTTAGCTTAACGATATCGTTAAGACATAAATTTGTTAAGCAAATATCAGCTAAAGTAACAAATACACTGTTATTTTTTGTTGAAAAAATGTGAGAATCCTTTGCACTGCAAAGGATTCTCACATTTTTTCAACAAAAAATAACAGTGTATTTGTAATATTAATGTTTGAAATTTTAACGAAACGTTAACTAACGACGTCGTTAGTTTTGAACAACTGGGCCCTGGTTTGTGTTGCACCTTGTCAGAAACCCAGATCGTTGGTTTTGATGAGGGTTCATTACCCGAAATTGCGCAATATAGTCCATACAATCTCCCTTTGAATGTTTTACTGCTTCCAAAGGATCAAACCTTCATATTTTATTTGCTATTACTGCAGCTGGTGTTGTGCCCTGTGGCGACCCTAAAAAGTCTCCCCTTACTTCATCCATGGTGCAGATTATATTTTTATTTAGGTCCTTTGAGATCAGTAAAGATATTCGGAGTGTTCAAAACACTCACATTTAGAAACATACTTCTTAGCAATGTTTAAATTATTTGACCCCGTTTAGGAATGTGTCTTAAACTGTCTTTGATTTAGACTTCTCATGTAAATTTTCGAAATTGCAGTACAATAGTCTGGTTTTCGTTGCTGGTTTCAAAAAGGGCTACTGATGAGGGTTCATTACCAGAAATTGCGCAATATAGTCCATACAATCTCCATTTGAATGTTTTTACTGCTTCCAAAGGATCAAGCCTTTATACATGTATTTTATTTCTCATGTCTCAGCCCATTTGCTTTTGTAACAACAGATAAACTTACTCTTTTGTGAAGTTATTTATAAGCTTCTTAGGAGTCAACTTTCGAATTTCTTTTTCTACATGTTTCTCATTGGGTATATCTCTCCATATATCATCTCTGGAAGGCAGAGAGAATGTCCTTCTCTGTCGCTTTCTGATTCTCTCTGAACTTCTTGTATTGTCACCCTGCAAACATAGTGCAAGATTGTAAAATGTATTAACAGAAATTATAAGATTTTCTTTTGAGAATCTTAAGGTTACCATGGAAACATCCAGATAAATAAAATACAGGTGAACATATTTGTTGTTATTCTTACTTAAAACCTTAGTAACTTATCCATTCGCATAGGCATTTTATGGGGTAAAAGTTCACAGGCAAGCCAATTTCAGCAAAATTTATCATTCTCAGTGCATTTCTTTACCGGTATGGGCTGGAATGGGCCTGATTACCGGAATAGACATTTGAGTCCTTTGGTACTTCTCATTACAGTTTTGAAGACAGAGTGGTCAACAGTATGCATGGATTGTGATTAGTCTGAGAATTATGTGCTTTAAGTACCGTTAAATTGTGTTCCGCATTACAAAAACATGCCCATGCAATATATATAGATTTTTTCAAAAAGCAAAAATTGAAAATTTCATTGGAAAAAAATTGATATTTTTCTTATTTTTGCTCAAAACATAGATTGTTGGTGCATGTTAGAACCGCCTCGGCAAGGCGATTCTAACGAGTACCCACAATCTATGTTTTGGAGTAAAAATAAGAAAAATAGGTATACCCCTGCAAACCCCAGGTTTTCTATATAAAAGTGGGGTTTATTGGGGGTATACATTTCACAGACATGTTTTCCTGATGGTACAGTAGGGTAGTAGCCTAGCTCAGATGCCCATATATGTTTGGGTCACTGTCAAAGTCCTAACACCTTTCACTCATTTCTATTTCAATCTGACTTAGTCTTGCCTTAGAACAACCCCTGATGATCTCTCAATATTTCTTATCAAAGAAATCTCAATAACCATGACCCTACCCCAAATTTGTAATGCCCTACTGAACTACCCTAACCACTGCCAATTTTGTTATACTGCAATAAAAGAAATCTTATACAAACTACTTATATAGCTATAGAAGTAAATTTTGTGTGCATAAAGTACATTTGCAGTACTCAATTCCAGAGCATGTGTCCATTCCGGTAGTCCATTTCAGTAAAAGAACGCACCCTATCATTCTGACATTCTCATTGTCAACTAAATAAAGATTTACTGTAATATTCACAATGTAAAAATCAGTAGATATCTACATAGGGGCCCCAGAGTTGGTTATGGGCCGAGTTTGTCAAGGTACCAGTTTGTAACAGCCTCACAGGTGATGGGCTGAGCTGTTCCGTTACCCACTAAAGGTATTACTGAAAGGACGGAAATTATTTGGGAAATCTTATAAACTTGTAGAATTATAGAATCAGAAAGTATAGAAGTAAATTTTGTGCATATAAAATGCATTTAAAGTACTCAATTCCAAAGCATGTGTCCATTCCGGTAGTCCATTTCGGTAAAGGAATGCACCCTATCATTCTTATACTCTCATTGTCCACTGAATATAGATCCTTCGAAATTCAGGGCAATTCGAAATTTGTGGTAATTTATCTTTCTCATAGTTTCTCTCTGTGTGTGAAGTTTTCTAAGAAGTGTTTAACCCCAGTTGAAAACTTGATGTTTGCACTATGAAATGGTTTGAAAATTGTATCTACACAACAATGTTACATGCAAGTCCACAAGCATTTAAATTCACACACTCATTTTTTTCAGCAAGGAACAAAGGCAAATTCTTAATAAAATGTAGTCCCTGAGATTAAATTCATCCCACATACAAACCAGACAGGATCTATAATTTTAATTACCTTGAGTACTCTGGGGATATCCAGAGCTACACACTGCTATGAAAACCAGGCTGTTCTGGCACCACTGGATAATTTCATTTTGTGCTTTGTTTATTACTACATCGAATTTAGAAGGGGCGTTTTGTCTGGCTGAAAACCCTACCTTAGTGATTCTTATCAAGGATACTTATGAAACATGAAAGTGAACAATTTCTCAATTCTGTTTTATCTATCTTTGTATACTGCCATACGCCCTCACGGACATTCTAGGCAGGGTAGTGCATCGTCTGTTAGTATCAGCATGTGTCACTGCATGTGTGCATGAACTTAAATGAATCTGAGATTCTAGGGAGAGCTGTACATTACAACTAAACATTAACTACACCGAATTTCCTGCGCATAATACTCAATAATGAGGGTGATACAGCATCAATAGATAGATAGATACATGTACCACAGTACCAGCATACTGTAATTTTCACAAAATTTTGTAAAAATCATTAAATATCTATCAGGCTCTGCTCGAGCCAGGATTTAGGTAGTGTACCTCAATCGAGGTTTTGTACATGTACCTCCAATGAGGTTTGAAAATGTGCATGAAATTGCTAATATTGGGGAAAACAAATAGCTATGCAAAAATTGCAGCATCATTCCTGGCCAAAGTTGCTTTCAAAATACGCAGCTTTCTAATGAAACATTTCTCAGCAAAATCTGTTGGAGAATTTATTTGCAAATTCCTCTAGTTCATAAGTGGAAGGGGTAATTTTTGAGATTTAAAACAATATTCTCCAATGTATGACATATTTTGAATAGTGCAACTGTGTTTCTACAGTTCTACTGCTTCCTGTATATTTTATACATTTTTTCATAAGAATATCATTATTTGATGTTTCAAATTGCTGAATTGCTGCTAAACAAAAATTGAAAACAAGTTTAAGCTTTCTTCAAAAACATGAAAACAAGAATAGGCTTTGAAAAGTGCTAACCACTTATCCCTGATGTCAGTGGCAGAAACCAGTGTCTAAGTTAATCAAAAAGACATCAGTGGAGGACAGAAAAGTAACTTCCGGGAGTTAGAAAGAAGATTTCAACATTCTCATTAAAACTATGTATGGGAATTGTCATAAATCAGAGGTAACATTAGGAAAAAAAAATGTTTTGTAAAATAATTCTCTGATGAATTTTCAAAACAATTGTATCAAGAGAAGTAAATGGCCAAGGTTTCCAGATTTATCATAACCAAATTTTGCATTTTTCAACTTTATACTTCATTTTTTGAAATTTTGCACATTTCTATGCATATTTCAAACCTCAATGGAGGTTAGAAACCTCGATTGAGGTACACTACCTAAATCCTGGCTTGAGCAGAACCTATCTATATACATACGGCCCCAGAGTTGGTTATGGGCCGAGTTTGTCATGGTACCAGTTTGTCATAGGTGAGTTTGTTATGGGCCGTCGGGCCATGTTGTTCCGTTACCCACATGCGCGGATCCTGAAATTTTCATGAGAGGGGGTCCAACGAAAATGGTAATTTTTGGTCACAGACGAGGGGGAGTCCAACCCCCCCAAAAATTCCGAAATTACCTTTTTTTAGGTAAAATTTTCAAATTCCAGGAGGGGTCCGGACCCCCGGTCCCCCCTCTGGATCCGCGCATGACCCACTAAAGGTGGGAAGCTTTTTGGGAAAGCTTTAACTTGTACATATTATAGAATCAGTTTTAATTTCGAGGCTCTAGCATTCATTGTAAGTTGATCTGGAACAACACACTACTTCAGATTTATTGCTGTGACACGTTTTAACCTTTTGACGAACAACATTTTGGTCATCATCTGATGAAGACGAAGAAATCAGACGTTTTTTCTTTCCCGAAAACGAAACTAGAATTTCGTCGTCCATTATTTTCTGTGTTCGATTAGATGCACTGAATCTGGGTAAAAACCAACACCAATAAAAATCCAGAACGAACTGGTTTAAACCGGTTAAATCTGAATATTCACGCATGCGCGTACATGTGCGCTATTGATATGACCGTATTACCTAACCGATTTTACGAATTTTCAAGAACCATAATTGCTACTACCTTGTACCAGAAAATTGTTTTTCGCCGAAAATGGAAAATTTTGAAAATCGGCCAGCAGATCAAGTTTTAATGGTCAAAACCCCGATCCGAGGCCAAAATGTGTTTTGAATTGGGTTTTTGGGTAATCGATAATCTTTCAATATTTCGTATCCCAGGTAAGTCATTTGTCATTTGTGTCATTTTTGTGTCATTTTACAATGATTTTATGCAATCATATAATAAAACATTCTAAGCCACTTTAGAATCGCACTTTTTTTTTTTTTTTTTTTTTTTTTTTTTTTTGAGAGATCTTTTAAAATGCTAGCTTCTATGTTATGTTTTGATTTATATCAAACCTTATGCTGCTTACAATGATTAGCTGTGGCTTTCATCGGTGTCTGTTCGATTTGACGTAATCGGACGTTAGTGGTATTCGGTTAAGTGACCTAAATCACCGCCGGTGTGACTAAGGTTTGTTAAGATTTGCAAAAATATGGTATGGTTCTGTAGCCATAGATCCTAACTAACGGAAAAACCAGTCATCGTTTATGAAATGCTCGCGAATGCAGCGGTTCTTTCTTTACGTCAGACTTAAATCATCTGTAAATGATCAGTCATACGGTAACGGGTATGTGTCTTGCGTTAGTGTTGTGATTCTTTTGGTTACATTTACACATATTGTAGTCTGTCTTCTGACACCAAAAAAGTTTGAATTGATGCATTTCGTTGGCGAGGAACGATAAGACGTCATTTTCTACAACAATTTCGTCCCCGGAGGCAAAGGATTTGTCCTTTCCGAAGCATATTTATTGAAAAACTCTTTTTCGCTCATAATGTAAGGTATAGCAGACCTGTGTTACGAGCAAGCGCGACGTACGAGACAAGATAAACATAAGATAATTTTTATAGGTTACTGGCTAATCCAGCAAAGAACAACCACAACAAATTTTACAACTTAATGATCTAATCAAACAAAAAAAACAACAACAAACAAATAAATGCTACCACTACATACAAATAAACGAATAAATAAGTAAATAAATAAATAGATAAATAAATAAACAACTTACAATACAAGTGTCTAAATAAATCATTGTCCCTCAAAATATAGTTCAAGATATCCTCAATCCAGTTTCCCAAAGTTCAAAAAAGGTACAAGTAGGCAATGATCAGGAAAAGGTGCAACCAGAAAAAGATTCCCACTCCAAAAACTGAGGTGGGAAAAAACTAAATTAACAATCAGGTACTTACACCATGAAAACATATAGTAAGCTAAATTAGCAGCTATTTTCCCAATAGGTGGCCACTCAGTTACCTAAACTTAACTAAAATATGATAACATACATAAGGCACCAACAGCACAAAAAATAAACACCTAGACATAAAACAATAAGAATCACCACAGAAGTATCGCATTGGAACGATCAGTAATATAAAATTACTGGCATGCTTAAGCCGGTTTAAGTCCATATGAGCACGAGATGTGTGTCCTCCGTTAATTCATATATAATACTCCACAATATATTATTATAACCCCAAACTAGTGAAATAAAGCATAATATAAACATTAACCGACTTCGAATTTCTGAATGCATGAGCCTGGATTGAGACCTGTATATATACACTTGAGGAATTTCCCCCTACATTTCAGTAAAATTATATAATAAACTGTTCTCTAGAACAGAAAAGAACACCCAAAAAGAAACACTTCCCGAAGGTTCATTTTTTTCTTTTCTTTTCTTTTTTTTTTTTTTTTTTCTTTTTTTTTTTTTTTTTTTTTTTTTTTTTTTTCGTATAATCCTTGCCTTGTCTGATTTTTTGATCTGAGATTGATCAAGGCGAGTTTAAGGAAAACAGAAGTGTTGGAACTTTATTTAACATATGCATATATACAATTTACAATACAATGTTAATAACAATAATTTGCAACTTCGCCTCTGTTAACGCAAAACAGTATGTTGCTGAAATATTAACTTGTACAGATTAACAATACTATGTTTTTGAGTATGTCGCGACATCCATATAATTTCAATCCGTTTTCTTGACTTATGCTTTTCAAATTTTACTTTACCAATCAGAATGAGGTTTATTTAAGAAATATATCAGCTCTAGCAGTGAATTGTTGAGTAATAATTCACTGTTTGGAGGTCAGTTGTAAAGCAGATCAAATCACGAGCGCGTAGCGCGAGTGATTTATCTGCTTACAACTGACCGACAAACAGTGAATTATTACTCAACAATTCACGCACTAGAGCTGATCTATTTCCATTCTAATACACAATCATGGACGAAAATACACATGAAGCCTTTCGTTGCTACCATTTCGACGCCATTGCATTAAAGAAGTCCCGCCAAAAATTAGACTGTTTCACTAACGTCTACATGTATTTGTCACGTCTTTTGAGCAAATATATATATATATATATATATATATATATATATATATATATATATATATATATATATATATATATATATATATATATAATACGAATTCACCACTATATATGTACATTGTGTTATCATATGTGATCCTCATGTTGTTTACATCTTGTAATCCTGAGTGTAATAAAGTATTTGTAATTGTAATTTGATAGTATAAAATCCATTTTGACAAACACATATTGGTATATCCTTAAGAATTTTAAATTTCACAAGATATTCACCAATCGGCAATATACTAAAAATATATTTGTACAATGTACTAAAAATTTCAGAGTTCTTAAAAGAAAAAAATAGCATTCCAAATGGCTGTCCAGTTTAGGTTGGGATATAGTTTTTCAACTTTAGATTTGAAATTCATTTTTTGTATTAAGTATTTATAAGTGTTTTTTATTGTTCAGTTGCCAAATTTTATCATCCTCAATATAATTTTGTATAACCTGTTTAATATTAATGTATCGTTTTGGTATCCTTAATGTATGCACATAAGAATTACTAGCTAAATTGGGATATATTTTTCTTAAACTTAATCCAAACCAATAAACATACAAACATGACCATGGTTGATTTAAATTATTATTTATACTTATTATTTGGTTTATTATATCAGCTATTCGTCTTGATTTTAGGTCAATCATCACCATTCCGCCTTGTTCTATCGATCTTTCAAGTGTTTTCCTTGAAATTTTCTCATAGTTGGATCTCCAGATATATAAACATGAGTATATTCATTTTTCTGAGATATTTACTTGGCAGTTCAAAAGCTTTAATATGATATTGAAGGAACCCTATAACATACGTTTTTAAGAATAAGATTTTTTGATGAAGATTAATTCTGAAAAATTTCCATTGTTTAATTGTAGTTTCCATTTTTTTTAACCTTGATATGTAATTTTTAATGTTTGCATTTTCTCCAAAATAGCATCCAAGAACTTTTATAGACTTTTTTTTATTAAATGTTGAGGTATAAATTCGAATTTACCTCTTACAAGTACTTCAGTTTTTCTTCATTTATCCGAGATCCAGATACTCGACCAAAATTATTTGTTTCCTTTTTAAGTTCAATATATGATCTACCATTATTTAAATTATATTTAGGTCATCTGCATGTGCTAAAATTTTCAGTTCATTTTCTAAGTTTGGAATTTTTAAACCTCTTATATTTGAATTTAAGGTAATTTTGTGAATAAAAGGTTCTAAACTTAATATATATAACGGCATTGACAATGGACACCCTTGTCTGACAGAACGAGATATATCTATACATTCAGTGAAAACTCCATTAACTAAAATTTTTGTCTTTATGTTTGAATAGATTATTTTTATCCAGGTGATATAGTCTTGTGGAAAATTGCATTTTTCTAGTACTTTTATCATGAAATTTTGCTCTAATCTATCAAATGCTTTTTCATTATCAAGTGAAATAAATGCTGCATTTAGGTTATTTTCTTCTATGTATTGAATAATTGTATCTAAATTTAGAATATTATTTAGTACATTTCTATCCTTTACTCCACTGCTTTGAAAAGGGTGTAGCAATTTATTAAGTACCAAATTTAATCTTGAGGCTAAAATTTTCGTTAATATCTTATAATCTAAAGTTAGGAGTGAGATAGGACGCCAATTTTTTAGTTTACTTGGATTATCTTTCTTATACAGTAGATGAATGATTCCGGTTTTCATAGAATCAATTAAATTTTCTCTTATATATATATGTTATTGTATACTTCACTATACTTCACAAAGTATTGGTACAAGTTGCTTTTTGAATTTCTTATATAGTTCAGCGGTAATCCCATCTTCACCAGGAAATTTATTATCTTTTTGTTGATCAACGGAATGTATAATTTCTTTTTCAGAAATGAATCGTCCTAATTTTTTTTCTTCGTCAGTGATTTGTGTAGGTTGAAAGTCTAGTAGATAGTCATTAATATCATTATCATCTATATTTTGTGAAGTATAAAGGCTTTGATAAAATTGTTGTATTATGTTGAGAATTTCATGTTTTGTATTATATATATTGTCATCATCATCTTGTACCTGATTTATAATTTTAGAGTTACCCTTTTTTATTTCATGTTTTCGACTTATTTTTTTACCTTCTTGATATAGTTTATTAAGTGATACGTTGTTAGATCTAATAATATTACCTTGCATTTTAATTTTTTTCTCATTATCAAGTTGTTCTATATTTAATAGTGTGTCTATATCAACATTAAGAGCTTTTAATTCATTGTTGGTTCAATGGTCGAAAAGACCATTTAAGATTTAACCAAAGAAAACTGGAATATTAGGGAACTATAAATGTGTAAAATATCATATTACCTGATGGTGACAAATAAGCTATTTCAGTTTCATCTGGAATTCTCTATAAAGTGCTCATAGAATTTTCTATAATGTGCCCATAGCTTCTTAATTATATAATAGTGATAAAACAATCAATTACACACTTCTATCAAGTTCTAGACTATAAATTCTAGAAACAAAAGAATAACATACACTGAAATATATAATCAAGGATACTCCCCTTTGAATCAAGTAAAAGCTTTAATCAAAGAAAAATATATATGACTTTTGAAATTTGCGTTTCATTGCGATTTTTGAAATATCCCGGCCATCACAACATCACGAAAACATGTCCGTGAAATGTATACCCCCTTCAACCCCACTTTTATGAAGCAAAACTGGGGTATGTAGGGGTATACCTATTTTTCTTATCATATATTTTTCTTGGCGAGGCGGTTCTAACGAGTACCCACAATCTATGTTTTAGAGCAAAAATAAGAAAAATATCAAAAATTTTCAGCTGAAATTTTAAATTTTAAAAGCTCAAAAAATATCTGTGTATTGCATGGGCAAGTTTTCGTAATGAGTCACAGCGTTTTGAATATTGCGTTAAATAGAAACCATATGATAGGACGTATTACATGTATCAGCATTAATTGAAAATATTGAGACCTCACACAGATATTAGGATTTTAGTAAGTGGTGCGTTTGTAAAGTGTCTCAATATACATGTAGTAAGAATTAAACATCTGAAATATATTTATCTCTCTTTGATGAGATTTTGGTACAGGAAATCCCTATTCGAAAAAAATATGTTTTTTTATTATTATTATTATTATTTGTAAACCGATTTAGAAACATTTTGCTTCACATATTGCGACTAACTGAATGCTCAAATGCGCAAAGAAAATGTTTCATCTGCATTTAAATATTTGCAAAATATCTGCGAAAAACCGTTATCAGAGACTAGGAATGCTTTTTAGTTAGCAATTATATTTCCTTGTGAAGCACAAACACATTGTCTGCGCGTACCAGTAAGTACGTAGGCTGTCCGGAAAGTTTTGAGACTGTGTCTATATCTCAATAACTATTCAAGACAATCAGTTGTTATTTTACACAGGAATATAACATTATATCATGAGTTATTGCTGAAAATTTCAGCATATTTGCTCACCGGGAACATATTGATATAATCATTTTAATACGAGCATGTTGCTACTCTCGGAGCACTTTGACGTCAATAACGTCGCGCCCGTTATGATTTTACAAGAAAGACCTGGCTGATCGGATGCATTTTAAAGTGGCTCTCCAGGTCATCGGGCACCAATGCTTGATAGTTTCAAGTTTATTTGATTATTCTGAGGGCTACAATACAAAATATATCAGGAAAACACATTCGTTTTCATTTGGCTACCTCCAAACTCTTTTGTGCCGATTTTAAATGGGGTTTCGCTTTTTCGCGCGCATCGAACGGCCTGTAGCCCTTCCTCTTATCACCTATTTCCTGACAAAAACTTTTCGAAAAAGCGAAAAATTAATGATCGTGCATAGCCTGGATTTTGTTCAACCAACAGTGAGAAATTTTGATTAGATTTGTGAACTCATTACGGCTGGAACACTGTATGATAAAAAAGCGCTGCTTCATCCGATGCGGCGACGTCGAGTTTCTTACCAACATTTTGATCGACACATACATTTGTGTTAGCTTTTGCAAAGTTGATAACCGTCGAAAGACCATGGAATTTTGTGAACATATTGAACAAATGATGGCGTGATACCATGCAAATTATTGCTGTATTTAAAAGTCATATGGCCAATTTGTGGGCAATTGTTTTCTTGTCTCTAGGTTTTAGAAAACACAAAACTCAAAGTGCTCCGAGAAGCGCCACATCGGTTGCCTTGGAGACTAATATCTCCAAGTGTATGTAGGTTTTGATTCTAATTTCCCCACATATTATTCAGGAAGGCCTTATCTATAAACTCATATAGCTTTATTTGTATAGCATAAAATATTTTTTAAGATATCGGCACAGTCCTAAAACTTTCCGGACAACCCTCGTACATTTAATCATGTCTTGTTCTGATAGGAAGTAGACGCCAGGCTAAGCAATTTTTGCATATGCAATTCTGTCCCTTAGATGACTATATAGTGACGAGGTAAAAGCGCGGAAATACTAGTAAATGTTTAACGGCCAAACTGCTCCAGCAGGGCTATCGGTATAATAAACTCGAAAACATTTCCTAAATTTTATCACAGGCACTATATGAATTGATTTTCAAATTTCATGTTGGGTTAAAGAAAAATTATAAACTGCACTATGGATGATGTACGGGGAGACTCTTAGGGCCGCCACACGGCACAACGCTAGCTGCATTCATAACAAATAATATATAAATGTAAGATCCGTTGGAAACAGTGAAAATTTCAAGGGGAGATTGTATGGGTCATATTGCGCAATTTCGGATACTGAACCCAAAAATAGAGGTGGGAAAAACTAAATTGACAATAAGTTACTTACTGTATTCTAAGAGAACACATCGTAAGCAGAGTGAGCAGCTATATATAGGCGGCCACTCAGTTACCCGAACTTAACTTAAAGGGAAAGGCATTGTTGAAGCACAATGAATCTTAAAGGAAAGCACTCACCTCCCTAAACTATATGGTACAGTTTTATCAAATAAGACCTTTGGAAGCAGTAAAAACGTTATCAGAAGAAAATTAAGAAAGTTATGTTGGTTTGAATATTCCCTGATTTCTGTTTAAGGAGGCGGCCATCTTCGATATTCATGAGGCTTTATGACGTCATTAAGGCCTAATTAAATATGCATAATCAAGATTAATGAAATACTGTTAATATTTATCTGTTAATTTTTGTTTTAATGCTTTCTTCTAGAAGTTTACTATCAGTTTCCGTTATATTTTGTCAGATTAGTATTGAAATATAAAATTAATACAATGTTCTGATTTTTACAGTTTCTAATTAAATATTCAAAATGGCGGCCAAAAGTAACTTCGTTCCAAAAATATCAAATGTCAATATCTCACTTATTCCTTGACTGATTTTAAAAAATGCACCAAAATGTTTGCTTTGATTAGATCTTTGCTTTTAAAGGTATTGTTGTTGACTATTGCGTTACCCTTTAATGCATGAAAACGTACAAAAGATGCAAAATCGATTAAGCCACCAGTAATTACATATTACTGATCGTTTCAATGCGATGCGTCTATTGTGGATGTTTTGGTGTTGAATGTTTGTGCTGTTTGCACCTTGTGTACGTTTTCATATTTTTAGTTAAGTTCGGGTTACTGAGTGGCCGCCTACTGGGAAATAGCGACTCACTCGGCTTACGGCATGCTCTCGTATAAGTACTTGATTGCATATAAGTACCTGATTGTCTATTTAGTTTTTTCCCACCTCGGTTTATGGAGTGGTAATTTCTTACTGATTACGCCATTTTCTGATCATTGCCTACTTTACCATTTCTACAAACTTATTTGATAAAAGTAAAAGTAGGCAATGATCCGGAAATGACGCAATCGGAAAGAAATTCCCACTCCAAAAACCGTGCTGGGAAACAACAAACTAACAATTAGCTACTAATACTAAGCAAACCGAGCGACCAGCTATTTTCCCAGTAGGTGGCCACTGTCAATTTTTTCGTTATTTACAGGAGTTGCAAGCTTTTCAAAATATGACACCCAACCTTCCCGTATCTTTTTCAGCTCTAGAATATGTCAACCTCAACCTCAGTACATCATTGATGATAAGTTCACTGATACAAGATTGTTGATGATTCTGTCGTCTATTCACAATTTTATAATTAAACATTTTTATCTTCATTAAGATACTAGAATTTCTTTAGAAAGACCGTTTCCCTGTTCAGCTGCAATATGTCCCTGCCATTTACGGAGTTTTTTTTTTTTTTTTTTTTTTTTTTTTTTTTTTTTTTTTTTACAATCGTTTTTATCCAGTAAACGTTTATTGTCTGAATCTATGGGCTTTCATTGTTTTGTATATTTTCCTCAACCGCGGATTCCATGTAATGTGGTATAAATGTCAATAATATCATTAAAAGTTTTATACTAAGAATCTAAAAGTTTGTGCACTTTACAGCTTGTGTGAATTCCTTCACCGTTGTCCCTTTACTGTCAATAGAAGGACTAGTATTTTCTCGTTCCTTTGCACTCAGAGTATTAACAGATTCCTGTTCATGTGGTCGTGGAATGGCTGTAATGCTCTGCTTGTCTTCTGGTGAAGCTAAATCTGGTTTTCTAGTAGACTTCTTTTCCAGAAAACATGCGATTCTTCTTGTAGAACAAGCCACGTGGATGTTTCTTCTTCCGGTGACGTTTTACTGGTTTCCAAGTACCACGTTCGGTGACGTCGCTGTCGTTCTTGGCTTTGTTGTGTGTAACATTTTTGTTGGCAGACGTCCAGATCACAATCTGAATTGTTTACTGGTGACAATATTTCATAATTGACAATACTTCACCAGTGGGTACGCCTGGAGGGAAATTAGTACCTTGCTCTCACAAGAGATGCGAACTTGGACACACAGTCATCAGTCACAAGAGGTGCGAACTTGGACACACAGTCATCAGTCATTCCAGTCCCGGATAGTCTGTGGAAAGAACTTGGACACACAGTTATCAGTCATTCCAGTCCCTGATAGTCTGTGGAAAGTCCCTGATAGTCTGTGGAAAGAAACACAGTCATCAGTCACAAGAGATGCGAACTTGGACACGCAGTCATCAGTCACAAGAGATGCGAACTTGGACACACAGTCATCAGTCATTCCAGTCCCTGATAGTCTGTGGAAAGAAATTAATTTTCTACGCTTCTTTGCTAGTTGAAGGTTTTTGAAATGCCAAAGAGTGTTGATTTCTACAACGCCTATTCTTCGGGATAAGGCCATCTGTAAGTATTCTGGCTCTACTCGTTAGACCTTTGTATAGCAGTTTATGTCTACTATCCTTCCTCCTTTCCTTTAGAGATTCCCATTTTAGTTGACCTAAAATGCCAGTCATGCTCCCAGTTTCAGAAACATAATTTCCAGTCACAGACCTTGCAGCATGATTTTGGACCTTTTCCAGTTCTTCCTTGAGGCCATGAGTGTGAGGGGCCCAAACTGAGTCTCCATATTCCAAGACCGGTCGCACCAGTCCTTTATAAGTTGCTTCTTTCACATTTGTAAATACAATTTTCTCCTCAAGATGGGCTCCATCGGAGGCATCCCAATATGAGAGAATCCCTTTGAGTTTGTGTTTACTTTCCAAGAATCTGTCGGGTCTTCTCTGTCCATGATCTCCCATGACAAACGGATTCACGGATCACAGAAATTGAAAATATTTAGTATATATGTTTGGTTTGTTTTCAATATATATGTTAAAAATCTATGAAACAATCACTTTTGAGGCAAATTATACTTAATTTATCATAAAACCGATATCCGTATATGTTCCGTGACATCCGTGAAAGTTCCGTGATCTCTTTCACCTTCCGTGAAAGCTCCGTACATCTTCCGTGAAGACTCCGTGATCTCCGTACATCTTCCGTGAAAGCTCCGTGACTCTATTATCTCAGTGATCAGTGTTATGTCCGTGATACGCATATCATTGCGCGGCCCCCAGCATTGCGCACATGGCATGTCAACCAGATTTCAAACAGTATTGGACTACCAATACTGTTTTCTCATATGTTACACCAACGAGAGTGTACAAGATAAATTTAAAGACAAAAATGATTTTCCTACCTCTCTGATTGAATAATTTAGTAGCATTATGTGATTTTGTTTAATTTTGAAATACTGTGTGGTGACATTTTGTGCCACCATACACAGCATGATTTTCTTTGAACTTTCATGTTCGCAATTTGTCATATGGGTGTCATATGTATTGTCAGAAATACAATTGCTGTGGATGAATTGCAGGTTGCTATAACATATACATTTGATTTAGCAGTGCGCAATGTTGGGGGACAAATTGCCTCCATTTTTTTCAAGAGTGCATATGTTTAAGCCACAATATTTCTAAAGCTGACAGAAATAGAAATTGCTAGCATTTCACGTTATGATACTCTTTATTATTGAATCACTAAAACGTCTCATGGTAAGTGATGTTAGTCGGTGTTTATATTTGATGTCAGACCTGGCATTAAATACCTTAGGGGCGCAATGTTATCGGACTGCACCGTACATGATGTCATTTGTGAAGTCATATGTCCGTAATGTTTACATGGTATGTCCTTGATGCGTCCGTAATACAGTTCGGTTTTCAAAAATGTCATATCCATTGTCAGATTCGTTCTCGTTCTATCTTTCCAGCATCCATGTGGTGGTGGTGTCATGCTTCTTGTACACAAGGACATCCCACACATGCCCCTCACAGAATTGGACAATGACTCAGAGTCAGTTTGGGTCAAACTTTTTGTAAATAAGAAAACTCACTTTGTGGCTAGCTGGTATCGACCACCTGTCGATGGTCATTTACCAGTATCGGACAATGGAAATGACTTATTGAACTCCCTGGAAAAGTTTGACAATTTATTTAGAGAACAGCTTGACAAAATCAAAAATATTAATAAAGGCAACAAACCCCCCTTAATTCATGTTTTAGGTGATTTTAACTTTAGAGATATTGTATGGCCGGACAGACTCAGCAAATCTGGGTCATCATTGAGTCAGACGGAGGGTCAGATTTTGATAGATATCATGAATGACCATGGTTTGGAACAATTAGTCAATTTCCCCACTAGAGAAAGAAATACTTTGGACTTAATTTTGACCTCTCTTCCTGGTCAGTTTGTAGACATTCATTCCCCGGATAAGCTCAGTGATCATGACATTGTTTCTGGCACATTGAAAATTGCTATCCCCCCTATAAAGAAACCTAGGAGAAAAGTGTATCGTTATCAGAAAGGTGATTATGAATCTATGAGAGCAGAAACACTTAAATTTGCAAAGGAAAGATACTTCAACGGTTACTCAGATACTCGGTCGGTCCAGGAAAATTTCAATCTCATTACATCGTTTATTCAGGAATCGGCAGATAAACATATCCCCTCAAAAACTAGTCGCTCAGTTTCCTCTGTCCCTTGGATAACACCTGAAATAAGAAGGAAGATTCGCAGAAAAAATGCAACTCATGCAAAAGCTAAAAAGACTGGTAGTGCAAAATTTAGATCTAAATTTGAATCTTTACGGAAAGAGATCAAAGCTGATATTAGGAAGCAGCATGATCTTTATGTGAACAACTTGGTAGGAGATGTTAAGGCTAATCCTAGAGATTTTTACAGGTACATAAACAGTCAGAAAAAAGATACCCAAGGTATTCCCCCGTTGAAAAAGAGAAATGGAAGTGGAATAGCACAATCAGAATTTGAGAAGGCGGAAGAATTTAATGGTCAGTTCTCGGATGTTTTCACTAAAAGTGAATACAAACAGGTCCCTCTTATGGATAGATCTGCCCCATTCATGCATGATATTGTGGTCACAAAGGAAGGGGTGACCAAACTTCTCAAAGGTCTAAACCCGTCTAAAGCCTTAGGGCCTGATGAGCTTCATCCCAGAGTCCTAAAGGAACTGGCTATGGAATTAGGGCCGGTATTCGCCCATCTCTTCCAGCAGTCAATTGATTCAGGTGAAATTCCTAAAGAATGGTCTCTTGCTAATATTTGCCCCCTGTTTAAAAAGGGCGACAGGTCACTTGCCCGCAATTACCGCCCTGTTTCTTTGACATGCATTCCTTGTAAGCTTCTTGAACATATTGTATGCTCTAATATTATGGCCCATCTTGATGAACATGAACTCCTGTCGGACAGGCAACACGCATTTAGGAAATGGCATAGCTGTGAAACTCAGTTGACTACAGTGATAAATGACTGGGCCAAAATCTTAGACAAAAAAGGCCAGGTCGACACTTTTATACTCGACTTTGAAAAGGCTTTCGATACTCCTCCCCATGAACTCCTTAAAAGCAAATTGTTCAGCTATGGAATAGGTGGAACAACACTGAATTGGATAAATGCTTTCCTTTGTTTCAGACAACAAAGGGTAGTGGTTAATGGTATTAAATCGGATTGGGCTCCAGTTGTGTCGGGTGTCCCTCAGGGCACCGTTCTCGGCCCCTTGCTGTTTTCCTTGTATATAAATGACATCTCAGCAGACATCGAGTCTGAAATAAGACTCTTCGCTGATGATTGTGTTTGCTATCGTGAAATCAAGAATGAAGAGGATACATTGAAACTCCAAAGAGACATTGATCGCTTAGGCAGTTGGGCTAGAGAATGGGGAATGAGATTTCAACCCGTCAAATGCAACATGATGCAGCTGACAAATAAACGGTCTAATAAGATACAGGCTAACTACACCCTTGAGGGCACTTTACTGGAAAACGTTGAAAGCATAAAATACCTGGGTGTAACTATCACAAATGATTTGAAATGGAATACTCATATTTCCAATGTTTGTACAAAGGCTAACAGAACTCTCGGATTCTTGAGGAGAAATTTGTATTCTTGTCCCCCAGATGTGAAAGAAGCAGCTTATAAAGGACTGGTGCGGCCGGTCTTGGAATATGGAAGCTCAGTTTGGGACCCTCACACTCATGGCCTCCAGGAAGAACTGGAAAAGGTCCAAAATCGTGCAGCAAGGTTTGTGACAGGAAATTATGTTTTTGAAACTGGGAGCATGACTGGCATTTTAGGTCAACTGAAATGGGAATCTCTTAAGAAAAGGAGGAAGGATAGTAGACTTATATTGCTATACAAAGGTCTAAAGGGTAAAGCCAGAATACCCACAGATGACCTTATCCCAAAGAATAGGCGCTGTAGAAATCAACACTCTTTGGCTTTTCAGATACCTTCAGCTAGCAAAGAAGCGTACAAAAGTAGTTTCTTTCCACAGACTATCAGGGACTGGAATGACCTCCCTGATTCACTTGTCTCCTCTGCTGAAATGTCTGATGACTGTGTGTCCAAGTTCGCTTCACTCGTGCGTTCAAGGGACTAATTTCTCCCCCATCCGAACCCCCTGGTGAAATAATGTCATTTGGCGTGTCACCAGTAAACTATTCAGATTCAGATTCAGATCCATGGTGAGGTGTACCGTATAAAGGCGGGAAATATAACATCGGTAAACCGTTTGACTTAGACTTGGGTTTTACCCCCCAAAAAATCGAGCAGGCGTAATTATGAAAACTAGAAAAAGCGTCCGTTATTATCATGTATTTTTGATGATTTTTGCCTATTAAAATTATTTTCTGGCATACGATCTTTCTAAACTTGTGTTCAACCATGCAAAGATTACCATTTCCTCATGGGATTCCTCCGATGGAGCCCATACGATTTACACTTTCCAACAATGTTTTGCCAATGGGCCAGCTGACAAATGCTGGTTTAATACAGGGACAAGGAGGTAAGGAAGTCTAAATTTCCACATCAAAGAAAAACGGTTGTCTTACCAACTAGTGACACTGACTATTGGCATGAGGGTCCTGCCTGTCCTGCTGACAGTGCTCCAGATAAGCAGATAAGGATTTATAGCCTACTGAACCATTTTGGGGGGCATTGTATCTTCTGATACTCGGTCATATTGGATATTGGTTACCAGATTTTAATTTGGTAATGACTTGCATATCCAACTTTACTATGGAAAAATTGATGCAAAGTAGATGAATAAAGCATCTTAAAAACATACACGTGATATTTACCGATTTTGTCGGGCTTTCACGATTTCTGACTGTCAAATCCAGCCCATTCCCGACAGTCTCCCGATCTACAGAAGTTCCTTATTTGTGCTCTCTGAAATACTTTTTTATCCAACTGGCCACTTTTAACTTACAGGATGGTAAATACGGTAGTTGACTAGAAGACACTGTGTGACATTTGACCCAATAATGTGTAATTACAGTCGAGTCCCCTAACTTTGCGCAGCCCCTAACATTGCGCATCTGGCATGTCAAGCAGATTTCAAACAATATTGGACTACCAGTGCTATGTTCTCATTTGCTACACCAACAAGAGTGTACATGGTTTATTTGAAGACAAAATGACTTACTTTCCTTTCTGATTGAACAATTTAGCACCATTATGTGATTTTGTTTAACTTTGAAACTCTGTGTGGTGACATTTTTGTGCCACCAGTCACAGCATGATTTTTTGTAAAACTTCTAATTTGTAATTTGTCACATGGCTGTCATATATGTTTTGAGAAATACAACTTGCGTGAATAAACTGAAGGTTGCTATAAAATACACTGGGTTGTTTTTCCTGGTATTTAGTTTCTTACATTGTATCTTCTGTTTCAGGTTCTAAACCAGTTGGACAGCCACAGTTGGCCAGTCTTGCTATGCCAGGTGTTGTACCGCACAGGTTTACATCAGGTATGCATTACAAAAACTTGCCCATGCAATAAACAGTTACAGATAGCTTTTTTTAGCTTTAAAAATTGAAAATTTTCAGCTATTGATATTTTTTTTTTGCTCAAAACATAGATCGCCAAGGCGGTTCTAACAAGTACCCACTATCTATGTTTTGGAGCAAAAATAAGAAAAATAGGTATACCCCTGCATACCCCAGTTTTACTATAGACAGGTACAATATTATTGTTTACATTATTTGACCTTGACCTCGATGACGTAGTGCGCGTTGCATTGTGGTTAAAACTTTCACTTCCGGGTGGCAAAAACATTTCCGGTTCCATGTTGTTTACATACATTACTGAGTTTAAATTAAAGTAAAATGTGTGCCGCCATCCCAATCAGGGAACAACGATGACATTTAAATACAAAATTACAAATAATTTTTTGCCTTTGGCTCTTTTATAAAGAATTTAATTTCTCACACCTTGGGCAAACGATGTTGGATCCGCGCGCGAACGAAAATATGTATTACTTAGATATGACTTATAATTAAATAACAATTTGCGTCATTATGCGGCCACGTCTGCAATCAGACTAAAAATTCATTCATAATGGAAAAATAAATAAATGAAAAAATAAATAAATAAATGAAAATAGGTAATTAATAAACAATTAAATAATTAGTTCTTGTTCCTTTTTCCGACCTTGTTTGTACCGAGCCTTACATCAATAAAAGTGCGTTTATCTTAAGCGCTTTTTATGAAGAATTTTTGCTCCTTTTTCTCCATCTTTTTCATTCTTAAGAATATATTAATTAATTAATTATATTTGAATAATCAAATTGAAATATAACTAAGTCCAGTTTAAATAATAACTATTCAAAGGCTATACACATATTGATTGATAATCAAAATCAATTTGAAAGAAACGCGGTTTCAGCTACTGAAGACAGTTTTATGACACCTCAAATTACGATGCCCATAATCATGATAGTCGGCTTCTTTAATTATTATTTATTACACCCTCTTCAAAGAAATGACACATTCTTGGGGTACTATATGAATGAAAGGGATTAATGAGTCCCCGGGGCAGCCGGCGTGTGTGTTCAGTCGGTCGAAATGTCATAACAGGTGTTGATATCGCATGGATTAGATCTAGAAAAAGATAATTATGATTCCAGTGTCGTAAATAAAAATGGATACACTTCAAAAAGTTATTATAACTTGTGGATAAATTATATTTATTCCACGGACTGAAAAAAGTGTTAGTGTTTTTATTATTTCACCGCATGCAAGACATAATTAAATCGTGTGCTCTTGAGAGAGAGAGAGAGAGAGAGAGAGAGAGAGAGAGAGAGCACCCAATTTCTAACGGCTTTTTTTTTTTTTTTTTTTTTTTCATAAAACTCGTTTTTCATAAAACTTAAACTTGCTTCAAACACGGCTCAAACATGGAAATTATTCAATGTTGATATCTGATTTCTACCGTATAAAAAACAAACTTTTGATTGACTGAGATGCAAACCTTTTTAATCCCGCACGGGAAGTAAACGCTAAATACTTATAATACTAAACTAGAAACACACATCAATTAATGCTCTAAAATATTTGGAAAAGTAATTTGTTATGAACAAGTAATATTTTGACATTATTATGCCCCCAACTTTGAAAAAGTTGGTAGGGCATATTGCTTTGGGCTTGTCCGTGTGTCCGTGTATCCGTGTGTCCGCACCACTTTTTTCTTAACTTTTAAACGGTGGATGCTAGTGTCTTGAAATTTCATATATGGATTCCTCATGAAAAAAAGATGACCCGTATTTTTTTTCTTTTCTTAGTTATGCCCCCTTTCTGAATTATCTCCCTTTGAAAAAAAATCTTGAAAATCTTGTGTGCAAGATATCTCAAAAAGTATTTGAGCTAGTGCTTTCATATTTGGTATGCTGATTGGGGCCAAGGAGTAGATCACCTGATTAACTTTTGAGAACTTTTTGTCAAATTTCGACAAAATTACGGAATTTTGAAAATTTATCAATTTTACCACTTTGGATGAAATTTGAAACTTTTAAACAGTGGATGCTAGTGTCTTGAAATTTCATATATGGATTCCTCATGAAAAAAAAGATGACCCGTATTTTTTTTCTTTTCTGAGTTATGCCCCCTTTTTGAATTATCTCCCTTTGAAAAAAAATCTTGAAAATCTTGTGTGCAAGATATCTCAAAAAGTATTTGAACTAGTGCTTTTGTATTTGGTATGCTGATTGGGGCCAAGGAGTAGATCACCTGATTAACTTTTGAGATTTTTTTGTCAATTTTTGACAAAATTACGGAATTTTGAAAATTTATCAATTTTACCACTTTCGGATGAAATTTGAAACTTTTAAACAATGGATGCTAGTGTCTTTAAATTTCATATATGGATTCCTCATGAAAAAAAGATGACCCGTATTTTTTTTCTTTTCTGAGTTATGCCCCCTTTCTGAATTATCTCCCTTTGAAAAAAAATCTTCAAAATCTTGTGTGCAAGATATCTCAAAAAGTATTTGAGCTAGTGCTTTCATATTTGGTATGCTGATTGGGGCCAAGGAGTAGATCACCTGATTAACTTTTGAGAACTTTTTGTCAAATTTTGACAAAATTACGGAATTTTGAAAATTTATCAATTTTACCACTTTCGGATGAAATTTGAAACTTTTAAACAGTGGATGCTAGTGTCTTGAAATTTCATATATGGATTCCTCATGAAAAAAAAAAAGATGACCCATATTTTTTTCTTTTCTGAGTTATGCCCCCTTTTTGAATTATCTCCCTTTGAAAAAAAATCTTGAAAATCTTGTGTGCAAGATATCTCAAAAAGTATTTGAGCTAGTGCTTTTGTATTTGGTATGCTGATTGGGGCCAAGGAGTAGATCACCTGATTGACTTTATAGATTTTTTTGTCAATTTTTGACAAAATTACGGAATTTTGAAAATTTATCAATTTTACCACTTTCGGATGAAATTTGAAACTTTTAAACAGTGGATGCTAGTGTCTTTGAATTTCATATATAGATTCCTCATGAAAAAAAAGATGACCCGTATTTTTTTTCTTTTCTGAGTTATGCCCCCTTTCTGAATTATCTCCCTTTGAAAAAAAAATCTTGAAAATCTTGTGTGCAAGATATTTCAAAATGTATTTGAGCTAGTGCTTTCATATTTGGTATGCTGATTGGGGCCAAGGAGTAGATCACCTGATTAACATTTGAGAACTTTTTGTCAAATTTTGAAAAGATTACGGAATTTTGAAAATTTATCAATTTTACCACTTTCGGATTTAAGTGTGCATCTGTTATCACTGTTAGTCCTCAAGTTTGCTATTTGTGCCCAGGTCAACTCTGTTTGCTTACATGATTTTCAAAAATAATGAAAAAAAAACTGTGCCAGGTTAGTGGCAAGCATACAGTTGGGGGCATAGTGTTTTACAAACACTTATTTCTAGTTTTACATTTGTAATACATCAAAACATTACAATTTATTACACATTCATTGAACTGGGGTCGCTTTTTTTGCCACCCGGAAGTGGAAAGAAGTCACGTGAAAGTCACCTGACTTACCTGGATAATATAGACCACGTGGGTTGTGACGTATTGTTTGTATCTGTGTATATAAAAGTGGGGTTCAAGGGTGTAAACAATACATTAGTCATGTTTTCGTGATGTCATCAGTTTTTCCTTTGTTGCAGTTATTATAGTTTCATGGAAAAAGTCAAATGTCTTATTTTCAATTCTTTTAATACTGCAAACCCTTAACCATGGTCATAAATACATTAAGGGGTCATATAAAAAGTTTAATTTGTGAACCAAAGTTCAAACTACATGTACATACATGTTACAATGTAACTGTCCAACTCTGAAATGTTACTGAAATTTAATTGACAAAAATATCAGAATTTCTGTTCGGTATACCTAAACAATATAAAAATAATTGAGCCGCCACATGGGAAAACCAACAATCTGCATAGGCGAAAACAAAGGCGTAGATCAGCTTCACAGTAACTGCGAAGCTGATCAGCCTTTGTTGTTTTGCTACAGGGATAGTACAATTCTTCTACTTTCAAAATCCAAAATTTCCAGCCTCTAACCATCTTATGTGACTGTGCAGCCCGGTTTGTGTCGGACCTGGTCGGAACCCAAACTGTTGGTTTTCTCACGCACAGGCTCAGTTGTAAGATAACAAACTTACACATGAGCCGCATCGTGAGAAAACCGGATTTTTGCCTAGGCGAAAACAAAGGCGCAGATCAGCTTCGCGGTAACCGCGAAGCTGATCAGCGCCTTTGTTTTCGCTACACGGATAGTATATTTCCTCTTCTTCTTATATCCGAAATTTCAAGCTTCTAGCCTGCTTCTGAGACTGTACAGCCCGGTTTGTGTCGGACCTGGTCGGAAATCCCGAAGACCGGTTTTCTCGCGTCGCGGCTCACATGGTCTTTTTGAAATGCAGGTGTATACCCGAGAAACCAGCCTGTTATCAGTGTAAATTTTGGTGCTCAAGGTCAGTTATTGCTTCCACTATATCCCAACGTGAGACTTAAACCCCTGCCTTTCTATGAGGTTATAGCAGAGATACAGAAACCTACGCTGCTTGGTAAGTAAGAATGTAACGAACTTCAACAGCCGAGCCAAGCCACAGCAAACCCCGACGGTGGAAAAGCATGCTCATCCACCAAGGGTGGTTTACTGCGCTATATACTCAACATATACTCAATTCACAAAGTTTCGAGTTTGAAATTTGCATATTACAAGCACTCAATATGCCGCTAATATGTTGCACCAACATATTTTTCCAAGGGAGGCTATCCCGTCACATTACTTCACCCTCCGAGAAAACTTGTCCTGAGTCTTGGCCTAGGGACTACATGGGTAAGGCAACCCCGGTCTGGCGGTTGTCATTATCCCATCCCACCGCTGGCTGCCACCAGATGTAACGAACAGCCGAACCAAGCCACAGCAAACCCGTCGGTGGAAAAGCATGCTCATCCACCAAGGGTGGTTTACTGCGCTATATACTCAACATATACTCTATTCACAAAGTTTTGAGTTTAAAATTTGCATATTACAAGCACTCAATATGCCGCTAATACGTTGCACCTACATATTTTTCCAAGGGAGGCTATCCCGTCACAAGAAGACCAGGTAAAGCATTACAAAAACAAGTCTATTATGTTTTATTTTTGCAATTTTTGGATATAATTAGAAAATGTTCAGGTGATTTATTTTGATATTTTTTTCTGTATTAAAAAATCATCCTACAATTTTTGAAAATTACCCAGCCTAGAGGGTAGAGCACAAACAAATATATCCAATGAGTTGTGTCATGATTTGTGAGGAAACAAGATTTTTGCCTATATGCGAAAACAAAGACACAGGTCAGCTGTGCAGTAACTGCACTGCTGATCAGAGCCTTTGTTTTCGCTACATGGATCGTACAATTTCTCTTTCAATCTTAAATCTGAAATTTTAAGCTTCTAGCCATCTTCTGTGACTACATGCCGGTTTGTTTTGGACCTGGTATGAAACCGCGAAGACAAGTTTTCTCATGATACAGCTCATATACTAGTAGACTGTTGGTCTTAACCCATATTTGACAAATGGATTTTCCCATCATTATCATTTGGATCAGTCTACTTTCATTATTAGTGACATCAAGAGTGATTTTGAATTTTTATTCCATTTTTCGATGAAATTTCTCTGTGCAAACAGTATAGCCCCAGATGGGATGCCGCGTTTTGCGGCTTCACATCTGGGGCTATACTGTTTGCCAATGTCCAACAAAAAGGACGCCAGTCTAATATGAGTTAATTTGGATTGCTTTGCCTATCATACATGTGATGAGTTTGAAACAGGCATCATGGAGATTTGTCTTTCATTTCACGGAAGTTTTTAGCTCACCTGAGCCGAAGGCTCACAGGTGAGCTTATAGTATACCCATGCTCCGGCGTCCGTCGTCCGTCGTCCGTCGTCGTCCGTCGTCGTCCGTCGTTCACAATTTCAAAGATCTTCTCCTCTGAAACCGCTTGGCCAATCAAAGCCCAACTTCATGTGGAGCATCCTTAGGAAGGGGGAACGAAAGTTTATATAAATGGTCCAGGTCACATGACCAAGATGGCCGCCATGGCTATAAATAGCAAAAACCTTTAAAAATCTTCTTCTCCAGAACCAGTGGGCCGATTTCCATGAAACTTGGTATGTAGCATCGGGGAAGCAGGCCCATCATAGTTTATATAAATCATGACCCTAGGATGACCTTGACCTATTTTACGGCAAGGTCAACTTAGGTCGCCAATGCATTTGAATGGGAAAAAATTGTAAAATGCTATTTAATGGGTAAAACTTACTGGGAATAGGCAAATGGACAGAAGATTAATGTAAATGGAAAATTTTAGCCCCTGGGGGGTTGTCTGCCCCTGCCCCAGGCTATATACATGTATATTTCCATAATAATGAAACATCTTCTCCCCCGAAACCGCTTGGCCAATCAAGGCCAAACTTCATATGGAGCATCCTTGGGAAGGGGGAAAGAAAGTTTATATAAATGGTCAAGGTCACATGACCAAGATGGCCGCCATGGCTCTAAATAGAAAAAACCTTTAAAAATCTTCTTCTCCAGAACCAGAAGGCCAATGATTTTGAAACTTAGTGTGAAGCATCAGTGACTGGAGCTCTACAAAGTTTATATAAATCATGACCCTGGGATGACCTTGACCTATTTTATGGCAAGGTCAACATAGGTCGCTAATGCATTTGAATGGGGAAAAGTGTTAAAATGTCATTTGTAGGGAAAACCTTGCAGGAAATGGGCAAATGAACTGAATATTTATGATTCTGAAAAAATTTGGACCCCAGGGGTCTGTCTGCCCCCCACCCAGGGGCAATATACATGTATATTACAGTGATATTCAAAGATCTTCTTCTCTGAAACTGCTTGGCCAATCAAAGCCAAACTTTATGAGGAGCATTGTTAGGAAGTGGGAATGAAAGTATATATAAATGGTCAAGGTCACATGACCAAGATGGCTGCCATGGCTATAAATAGCAAAAACCTTTAATAATCTTTTTCTCCAGAACCAGAAGACCTTTGATTTTGAAACTTGGCATGAAGCATCAGGCAATGGAGCTCTACAAAGTTTATATAAATTGTGACCCTTGGATGACCTTTGAACTATTTTATGGCAAGGTCAACTTAGGTCGCCCATGCATTTGAATGGGAAAAATTGTTTAAATGTCATTTGAAGGGCAAAACTTGCAGTAAATTGGCAAATGGACTGAAGTTTTATGTTTTCTAAAAGAAATTGACTACAGGGGTTGCTCTGACCCGGCCCTGGGGTTATATACATGTATATTACCATTCTAGTCAAACAAGTTTATTGGTATATATCTCGGGTTTCAGGTGAGCGTTTATAGGACCATTGGTCCTCTGGTTGAAAATTGTATAGAATATAGAAATATTCTTGGTTCATTCTTGGAGATTTTGAATCTTCTTGAAAAAGTGGCATTTTTAAGACAAATTTTGGCTCATTTCTAGGAGTACATCCTTAGATCACAAATTCTTAGTTTCTAGGCATCTTCTGTGACTGTACAGTCCAATTTTTATGTCAACTTTATACCTGATCGAACACTCCAAAGACAGATTTTCTCATTTAGCGCAGGGCTGAGTATCGCCCACTAAAACCGCATCGCGATATATCGCGGTACGGGAAATGCATATCGCAATGCGTATTGAATATATCGTACAAACAGGAAAGTCAATTTTCAATTTCTTATCGAAGCCAAAATTTGTTGCACTAGAATGGGAATCAATTTTACAACATTTGTAGTACATCTATGACTGATATTATTGTAAACAACATGCAAAATTTTTATGCGACGTCAGGTTGTTTTAAAGTGCCGAAATAGATGTATGTTCCAAAAATAACCACATGATTGACAGCTCAACAGGGGAGGCAAATACGCACATGTATTGGACTGGTTTCATGCTAATTACCTGTAAAAATTCGATAGCAGGACCGATTGTAAATACACAGTCTGTGGTTGTACTCGTTTGGATTATTTTGGGTGTTAGTATAAAACCCGGACTGTGTTACGATATACCGGAATCCTTGTATGGGCGTACCGGTATACCGTACCGCGAGCACCGTACCGCAGTATACCGATATATCGGTATATCGTTACACCCCTAATTTAGCGGCTCATATTTGAGCCTGTGCTTGAGAAAACCAACAATTTTTGTCTCTGACCAGGTCTGACACAAACCGGTCTGTACAGTTACAGAAGATGGTTAGAGGCTGGAAATTTTGGGTTTAGAAAGTAGAGGAATTGTACTATCCGTGTAGCGAAGACAAAGGCATGATCCGCTTCGCAGTTACTGCGAAGCCGATCTGCGCCTTTGTTTTCGCCTATGCAGATTGTTGGTTTTCCCATGCGAAGACTCATGTATCATTTCTACTTTCAGCACCTAAAACAAGGACAAACTTTAAGTTCTACTTTACACCCAAACAAGCCCAGGATATTGCAATGGCAAGAAGGTATGTTATTTGACACCAAAATCAGGGTTTTCTCTGGCACACAAAAATGTGATTTTTTGCCCCCTTTGGCCTCAAATGACCCCCAAAGTTGTCCAGAGGGAAGACAATGATGCTTCCCAAAATTTTAACATTTCAGTTTCCAGAAGTAAATGTCCCCGTAATTTTCAAAAGTGTTGTCAAAATGTCCCTAAAGAGAAGTCGCCAGTAGTGGGCCATTGGTTTTCTAAATTAAAACTTGGAGGGAAAAGTAATTCTCTGATCGTGCAAAAGTTCTAAAAGCGTGTGTAATCATGTAAGTTACCATGGTACTGTATACTTGCTTCCTGTACACAGTGCTTGTTCAAAATTTATGTTAATCTATATTTGAAAATTTCTATTGAATGCTCAAAGCACATTTTCCGTAATAATAGTTACTGTGAGACGTACCATTTATATAATACAAAAATTTGCCCATGCAATTTTCAGATTTTTTTCAGCTGTAAAAATTTAAAATTTCACCAGAAAAAAAAAAGATATCTTTAAAATTAAAATTTTCGTTCAAAACATACTTTGTGGGTATTTGTTTCCGCCTCACCAAGGTGGTTCTAACGACCATAAAGTATGTTTTGGATCAAAAATAAGAAAATTAGGTATACCCCTGCATACTCCAGTTTTGCTGTATAAAAGTGGGGTTTAAGGGGGTATACATTTCACGGACATGTTTTCCTGATACCGTATAGCCTAGAAACAGCATTTTGTAATGAGCTTAAAGATGGTTGTACAGTTTAATCTAAATTTATTCTGGATGTTCTTTCAAGTTTTGTAATATTTTACCACTTAAGTTACTTGTTATTTTTGTCTTACTTAATTTAGGGTTCTTCCGAATGGGAAGAAAGAATTCGGGGTACAGGTCCAAGCCAGGTATGAACATTACGAAAACAAGCCCATGTAATATACAGATTTTTCCGAAGTTGTAAAAATTAAAAATTTTATGCTTAAAAATTTTTATGTTTTTCTTACTTTGTTCAAAATATAAATTGTTGGGGCATGTTAGAATCACCTTAGCGAGGCAATTCTAATGAGTACCCACAATCCATGTTTTGGATCAGAAATAAGAAAAATTGTACATCCCTGTATACACCAGCTTTACAATATAAAAGTGGGGTGTATGGGGGTATACATTTCACTCGGGATGGTACAATTCCTCTTCTACTAATAGTCTAATAGCCAGAATTCCATGCCTCTAGCCTGCTTCTGTGATTGTACAGGCGGATTTGTGTCGCACCTGGTCCGAAACCCCGAAGACCGGTTTTCTCGCGTCGCAGCTCATATGATAATAACTCCAAAACAATCAATAACTTTTCACCTTTGACCAGGCATGATAGCTCAATCAATAGCATGTTTGACTTGAGTTGTAATGAAGCAAACCCACGATTGTCCTTGTGTTGGGCACATTTCCATAGATTAAATGAGCCGTGACGCGAGAAAACCGGTCTTCGGGGTTTCCGACAAGGTCTGACACAAACTGACCTGTACAGTCACAGAAGCAGGCTAGAAGCTTGAAATTTGGGATATAAGAAGAAGAGGAAATATACTATCCGTGTAGCGAAAACAAAGGCGCTGATCAGCTTCGCGGTTACCTCGAAGCTGATCTGCGCCTTTGTTTTCGCATAGGCAAAAATCCGGTTTTCTCACGATGCGGCTCAAATGACCATGGCTGTTGACTTTGATGTAAAGCAAAAACAAACAAAGAATAAGAAGACTTGGACTGAAGCTGAGGTCAGTCATAGCCTTTGCTCCAGTTTTATAGGTGGTAATATTGTTGAAATGGCTAGTTATACTGTAACAGCCTGTGTTTTTATGTCTCTTTGATAGGTTTTGCTACATAGACCAAGGTGAACAGGGTGACAAGCTGCCCCCAGGACTCGTAGCCACAGTCAATGCAATACATGTACAACTACCAGTAAGTACACATCCCAGGACTCCTAGCCAATGTCAATGGAATATATGTACAGCTACCGGTAAGCACAAGTCCCTGGACTGGTTTCCACTGTCAGTGGAATACATGTACAGCTACCGGTAAGTACATGTCTTAGGACTGGTAGCCACAGTCAATGGAATACATGTACAGCTACTGGTAAGTACATGTCCCTGGACAAGTAGCCACAGTCAATGCAATACATGTACAACTACCAGTAAGTACACCTCTCAGGACTTGTAGCCACTGTCAATGAAATACATGTGCAGCTACTCGTAAGTACACATCCCAGGACTCTTAGCCACAGTCAGTGGAATACATTTGGTAGCTATTGGTAAGTACACATCCCAGGACTCGTAGCCACAGTCAATGGAATGCATTTACAGCTGCATGTAAGTACACGTCCCTGGATTCGTAGCCACAGTCAATGTACATGTACAGCTACCAGTAAGTACAGGTCCCAGGACTTGTAGCCACAGTCAGTGGAATACATGTACAGCTATGTGTAAGTACACATCCCAGGACTCGTAGCCACAGTCATTGGAATACACGTACATCTACCGGTAAGTACACGTCCCTGGACTCGTAGCCACAGTCAATGGAATACATGTACAACTACCAGTAAGTACACATCCCAGGACTCGTAGCTACAGTCAATGGAATACATGTACAGCTACCAGTAAGTACACATCATTAAATGCTAGTGAGTCTTGACAGTTTAAAGTATCAAGACCCCAAAAAAGGAATGCTAGTAAGTCTCTACACGTAACATGTATTACATGTTCTAACATGTACCCACAGATTGAACCAATTATAGTAATTTGTCCGGCCTGGATAAATTAGCTGCTGTGTATTTATCACAGTTTTGAATAATTTCCTATCTATTTTATAGATCTGATAAATTGCCTTTTTAACACGTTTGTATAGTGTATACTCCCAACTTTTATATAGTAAAACTGGGGTATACAGGATATACAATATTTCATCAAAAATAAAGATTGTGGGTACTCATTAGAATCGCCTCGGTGTTGCTGTTCTAACATGTGCCCACATTCCATGTTTGAGCAAAAATATTAAAAATATCAAATTTTTACAGCTGAAAATATTGCATGGGTATGTTATTGTAATATGAGCCACTGCATTAGAAAACCAACAGTCTGCATATGCGAAAACAAAGGCGCAGATCAGCTGTGCAGTAACTGCACAGCTGATCAGCACCTTTGTTTTAGCTACACTGTTAGTACAATTCCTCTTCTTCTTAAATCCGAAATTTCAAGCTTCTAGCCTCCTTCTGTGACTGTACAGCCCGGTTTGTGTCGAACCTGGTCGGAACCCAAATTGTTGGTTTTCTCATGCACAGGTTCATATATTTCTAGGAGATCCTGCCCCATCGTCACAATGAGGAAGCTAAGAGAGCCAATCTCCCTATAGACATAACAGAGCAGTGTAAAATATCTGCAAGTTACGAAAACCATGTAGAAATCTCCTGGGCAACAGAGCCAGGCAAGGTACTCATCTACAGTTGAAACATCACGACTATAGAATTACTTGCACACCCACTATGAATTAATGAAAAATAAAACTGAGTATTTAAGAGCAGTGAAGCCTTTGAAGGATAGTAGAGTGGTTTAGCTCTCACCTTGTAAACCAGGGATCAGAAGTTTGAACCTGGGCTTCTCCGCATCAGGAAAACATGTCCGTGAAATGTATTAAGCAAAATTTTTAAAGATATCAAACATTTTCCATTGAAATTTTCTATTTTTTTTTCTGCTTATAAGAATCTCTGTAATTGCATGGGCAAATTTTCGTAATGTTTTATGAGAGGTATCAGATTGTTAAAGTTCAGTTGTGAATTGTTATGGTGTCAGAAGGTGGAATATCTCACATTTGAGCCACCGCATCAGAAAACCAACAATTTGCATATGCAAAAACAAAGGCACAGACCAGCTTCGCGGTAACCGCGAAGCTGATCAGTGCCTTTATTTTTGCCACAATCCTTCTTTAATCCGAAATTTCAAGCTTCTAGACTGCTTCTGTGACTGCACAGGCTGATTCTTGTCGGACTTGTTGGTCTGAAACCCAAATTGTTGGTTTTCTCTTGCAAAGGCACATTTATAAACTATTTGCTATCATTTCAGTGTTACTGCGTCAGTATAAAATTGGTGAAAAAGCTGACGGCAGAAACACTCCTCAACAAACTACTGCAGTTTGGAAACAGGAACGTTAACTACACAAGAGCCTTGGGTAAGTAACTGCACAGCTGATCAGTGTCTTTGTTTTTACTACACAAATGGTACAAGCCCTTACCTTCTTGAAACTGAAATTTCCAACTTTAATTATCCTGTCCGGATTGTGTCGCACCTTGTCTGATGCCTTTAGTAAAGTTTTTCAGTTTTTGTCATAATGCAATTTTTTAAATATTACTGTTTAGGAAGTGAAAGCCTCATATCTTGGATTTTTATTAATTTTTAAGAAGAGAAAAAACAAACAAAACTTGATTAGTATTCCTAAGAGTTGTGAATGTTCATGTATAGCCATCCAGATAAATGTATTTTGTGTATTAATAAATAATCCATGAGTTTACGTATGAGCCGCCTCGTGGGAAAACCAACAATGTGGTTTCCGAGCAGGTCCGACACAAACCGGCCTGTACAGTCACAGAAAACAGCTAGAAGCATGAAATTTCGTATTAAGGAAGTAGAGGGATTGTACTATCCGTGTAGCGAAAACAAAGGCGCTGATCAGCTTCGCGGTTACCGCGAAGCTGATCTGCGTCTTTGTTTTCGCATATGCAGATTGTTGGTTTTCCCATGGGGCGGCTCATATTTTTTCTCCAAAAGGTAGTGAAAATAATCTCAGAAAAGATCATATGAGCTGCATCATGAGAAAACCAGATTTTTGCCTTGCGAATTCAAAAGTCGATCAGCTGTGCAGTAACTGCACAGCTGATCAGGGCCTTTTGTTTTGTTACTCGGATAGTACAATAATTATTCCTCTTATATCCAAAATTTCAAGCATATAGCATTCTGCTACTGTACAGGCTGGTTTGAGTCAGACTTGTTCGGAAACCCCAAAGATTGGTTTTCTCGTGTCGCGACTCATATAATTCAATGAGATACAAACTTTTGGTCCAGTTTTTCACTCAAAAAAATATCATATAATACATTATTTTGCCTTATAACTGGATAAGATTGTATATGTTTGCGTATCTGAATGGGTAATGTGTGATTCTATGGGCTATGATTGACCCAAGAATCAGATAGAATTTGACAGAACATGTACTGAATGTGTCAAATTCCTAGGTGCTTATAGGAGCACAGCTGATCAGCGTCTTTGTTTTCCCTACTGAATAGTACTTATACCCAAAATTTCAAGATTCTAGCTTCTGTGAACCCGAGGTTATAAAAAATTTTCCATGCTCGACTCAGCTGAGACTGAAATTTAAACTGCTCATAAATACAGAAATAGACAAAATTGGTAGAAAATTCAGGTTTAAATTAGCAAAGCCCATTATTTATCCTGCTAATATATGTTTGAATAATTGTTGGCATAGGCGCTTATAGGTCCTTTTGTCCAACATCAAGTTTACACTTACCAATGACAATATTATGCGGTTTTCTGTTTCAGTTCGGGACAAGTTGAAGCATGATGGAGATCATGAAGTTGCCACCACAAGTCTCAGGGTGTCACTCATAGACCCAGTAAGTGCTTTCATTAGCTCACCTGAGCCGAAGGCTCACAAGGTGAGCTTATATTATACAAATGGTCCGGCGTCCGTCCGTCGTCCGGCGTCCGTCCGTCGTCCACAATTTCAAACATCTTCTTCTCTGAAACCGCTTGGCCGATGAAAGCCAAATTTTATGTGGAGCATCCTTGGGTAGGGGGAACGAAAGTTTGTTCGCGGGATCTTGGTCACATGACCAAGATGGCCGCCACGCCCATATATGGTAAAAACCACTCAAAAATCTTCTTCTCCAGAACCGGCGAGCCGATTTCCACTAAACTTGGTATGTAGCATCGGGGACTCCAGCCCATCGTAGTTTGCGAAAATGATGACCTTTGGGTGACCTTGACCTATTTTACAGCAAGGTCAATTTTGGAAACATAGGCTTTTAAACTGGAAAAAGTGAAAACCATGGATTTTTTGATAACTATTGCAGCCTGAGATCTGAAAAGTGGTAGATGCAGAGAACTAATGGATTAGATGAAGGTATGTAATCAATTTAGGTCAAGGTCATCTCTTGACCTTGGCCGGTCTGTGGTCTATACACACTTTTCAAAGATCTTCTCCTCTGAAACCGCTTGGCCGATGAAAGCCAAATTTTATGTGGAGCCTCCATGGATATGTGGAACGAAAGTTTGTTCGTGAAAACCGGGTCACTTGAACAAGATGGCCGCCACGCTCATATATGGTAAAAACAACTCAAAAATCTTCTTCTCCAGAACCGGCGGGTCGATTTCCACGAAACTTGGTATGTATCATCAGGGACCCCAGCCCGTCATAGTTTGCGAAAACGATGACCCTGGGATGACCTTGACCTATTTTATGTCAAGGTAAATTTTGGAAACATAGGTTACATGGGAAAATTTCAAACATCTTCTTCTCTGAAACTGCATGGCCAATGAAAGCCAAATTTTATGTGGAGCATCCTTGGGTAGGGGGAACGAAAGTTTGTTCGCGGGATCTTCGTCACATGACCAAGATGGCCGCCACGCCCATATATGGTAAAAACCACTCAAAAATCTTCTTCTCCAGAACCGGCGGGCCGGTTTCCACCAAACTTGGTATGTAGCATCCGGGACTCCAGGCCATTGTAGTTTGCGAAAATGATGACCTTGGGGTGACCTTGACCTATTTTACGGCAAGGTCAATTTTGGAAACATAGGCTTTTACACTGGAAAAAGCGAAAACCATGGATTTTTTGATAACTATTGCTGCCTGAGACCTAAGAAGTTGTAGATGCAGAGAACTAATGGATTAGATGAAGGTATGTAATCAATTTAGGTCAAGGTCATCTCTTGACCTTGGCCGGTCTGTGGTCTATACACACTTTTTAAAGATCTTCTCCTCTGAAACTGCTTGGCCGATGAAAGCCAAATTTTATGTGGAGCCTCCATGGATATGTGGAATGAAAGTTTGTTAGTGAAAACCGGTTCACATGACCAAGATGGCGGCCACGCTCTAATATGGTAAAAACAACTAAAAATCTTCTTCTCCAGAACCGGCGGGTCGATTTCCACGAAACTTGGTAGGTATCATTAGGGACCCCAGCCCGTCATAGTTTGCGAAAATGATGACCCTGGAATGACCTTGACCTATTTTACGTCAAGGTAAATTTTGGAAACATAGGTTACATGGGAAAATTTCAAACATCTTCTTCTCTGAAACTGCATGGCCGATGAAAGCCAAATTTTATATGGAGCATCCTTGGGTAGGGGGAACGAAAGTTTGTTTGCGGGAATTTGGTCACATGACCAAGATGGCCGCCACGCCCATATTTGGTAAAAACCACTCAAAAATCTTCTTCTCCAGAACTTGTGGGCCGATTTCCACCAAACTTGGTATGTAGCATCAGGGACACCAGCCCATTGTAGTTTGCGAAAATGATGACCTTGGGGTGACCTTGACCTATTTTATGGCAAGGTCAATTTTGAAAACATAGGCTTTTACACTGGAAAAAGTGAAAACCATGGATTTTTTGATAACTATTGCAGCCTGAGACCTGAAAAGTGGTAGATGCAGAGAACTAATGGATTAGATGAAGGTATGTAATCAGTTTAGGTCAAGGTCATCTCTTGACCTTGGCCGGTCTGTGGTCTATACACACTTTTCAAAGATCTTCTCGTCTGAAACCGCTTGGCCGATGAAAGCCAAATTTTATGTGGAGCCTCCATGGATATGTGGAACGAAAGTTTGTTCGTGAAAACCGGGTCACATGACCAAGATGGCCGCCACGCTCATATATGGTAAAAACAACTCAAAAATCTTCTTCTCCAGAACCGGCGGGTCGATTTCCACGAAACTTGGTATGTATCATTAGGGACCCCAGCCTGTCATAGTTTGCGAAAACGATGTCCCTGGGATGACCTTGACCTATTTTACGTCAAGGTAAATTTTGGAAACATAGGTTACATGGGAAAATTTTAAACATCTTCTTCTCTGAAACTGCATGGCCGATGAAAGCCAAATTTTATGTGGAGCATCCTTGGGTAGGGGGAACAAAAGTTTGTTCGAGGGATCTTGGTCACATGACCAAGACGGCTGCCAAGCCCATATATGGTAAAAACCACTCAAAAATCTTCTACTTCAGAACCGGCGGGCCGGTTTCCACCAAACTTGGTATGTAGCATCTGGGACTCCAGACCATTGTAGTTTGCGAAAATGATGACCTTGGGGTGACCTTGACCTATTTTACGGCAAGGTCAATTTTGGAAACATAGGCTTTTACACTGGAAAAAGTGAAAACCATGGATTTTTTGATAACTATTGCAGCCTGAGACCTAAAAAGTGGTAGATGCAGAGAACTAATGGATTAGATGAAGGTATGTAATCAATTTAGGTCAAGGTCATTAATACACCTTGTCACATGACAGAGCTGGCTACCATGCCCATATATGGTTAAAACCTTGCTTCAGCTACTATTGTCGCTGATGATGATATTTATCTTGTCATACACCCCCTTCCTCCCCTGCCCCTGCAAAATGAAGTTTCAAGGGCGGTATACTGTTTTCACGTCCGTTTATTCTGGTCTCTGCTTTCCATCCGTCAATAACACTTTGTTTCCTTAATATCTTGAAAAAATAATTGGCCGGAATTTCATGAAACCTGTCAGACACATACAAAATTGATGGAGCAAACAACTAGAACCCTCTCAGGTGAGCTACAGGACCCTTGGTCCTCTTGTTTTATTTGTGTGTGTGTGTTTATTTTTGAACAAGCTTGTTTCCATTCTGATAAACTTATACGACTCAATATTTTGGTGTCTTTTTAGGAATATATTATTAGCTCACCTGAGCCGAAGGCTCACAAGGTGAGCTTATAGGATGGCCATGCTCCGTCGTCCGTCCGTCGTCATCCGTCCGTCCGTCCGTCCGTCCGTCGTCGTCCGTCCACAATTTCAAAGATCTTCTCCTCTGAAACCGCTTGGCCAATTAAAGCCAAACTTTATGTGCAGCATCCTTAGGTAGGGGGAACGAAAGTTTATATAAATGATCCAGGTCACATGACCAAGATGGCTGCCATGGCTATAAATAGCAAAAACCTTTAAAAATCTTCTTCTCCAGAACCAGTGGGCCGATTTCCACCAAACTTGGTATGTAGCATTGGGGACGCGGGCCCATCATAGTTTATATAAATCATGACCCTAGGATGACCTTGACCTATTTTACGGCAAGGTCAACTTAGGTCGCCAATGCATTTGAATGGGAAAAAAGTGGTAAAATGCTATTTAATGAGTAAAACTTACTGGGAATAGGCAAATGGACAGAAGATTAATGTTAATGGAAAACTTTAGCCCCTTGGGGGTTGTCTGCCCCTGCCCGGGGGCTATATACATGTATATTTCCACAATAATGAAACATCTTCTCCCCTGAAACCGCTTGGCCAATCAAAGCCAAACTTCATATGGAACATCCTTGGGAAGGGGGAAAGAAAGTTTATATAAATGGTCAAGGTCACATGACCAAGATGGCCGCCATGGCTATAAATAGAAAAACCTTTAAAAAATCTTCTTCTCAAGAACCAGAAGGCCTATGATTTTGAAACTTGGCATGAAGCATCAGGCAATGGAGCTCTACAAAATTTATATAAATCATGACCCTGGGATGACCGTGACCTTTTTTACAGCAAGGTCAACTTAGGCCGCCCATGCATTTGAATGGGAAAAAATAGGAAAATGTCATTTAATGGCATAAAACTTGCTACACCCGTGGAAATAAAACCCTTTACTTTTAATACACCGTCGATAGCATAGTTAAACTATTGATCGACCTTAAATTTACCTTGATATTTTATACGTGCTTATTTTTAGCTATTTGACTCCGCCCACAGGAGTGACAGCTAAGTATATTTTCGGATCGATGACAGTTTGCTTCTTACATGTAAATTTTGTCGCATTCTTAGACTATGATAATTAATAATGCTCAAATCGCCCCGGAACTCCTGTCTCAATATGACCATACTGTTTAGGTGGGACGTAAAACATCAATAAAAGATACCAACAGAATCTTACTGAAGAGGGCTGGATGGCAAAACATTGAGTGCTTAAGTATAGGCCTATTCGTAATCTGCCTCCGATCGACAGGTACGAATGACTTTATTTAACAATGGATATTGACCAGTGTATTCAGTGTCATCAAGTTTCAGATTGAATAAGATAAGATCTTCCTAGATAGTCTCAAACTGATTCAACAAAATAGCTCTGATATGATGTCAGTTTGGATTGATCATAATGGACATATGCATTTTATTCATTTGAACGCATCAAGGTCGGTGGATTAATTTGGAAATATTGTGCAATTTGTTTCGGAATCTAGATTTAAAACCCTCAGTTTCAACTAGTCACATTGCCTTCAGCGATTGGCATTGTCCGATTTGTAGACTGCATTTAGCTTACCATGGACTCGATGCTGAAATGTGCGTGACGTCCGTGAATATTCATGTTATCTAAATTTTCCGACATAAACCATTCATGATTTTCAGATATTACCAAGCAGTGTAGATATGGATTGAATCAGATCCAAAATAATGTTTATTTGATCCGAGGTTTTATACAGGTAGTCCTCTACACAAGTATATCGACAGACATACAATGAGTAAGTATAATTTAAGTGAGTCGGCTGTCGACATACCGAGACATGAAACCCATATCGGTATACTCGCACGACAGTAACCTTTTGCGGATTACAAATGACTCGGTCTACAGCACACTTGCTCCCATTGTATCTGTACCGACCTGGTGCTAAACCTGGCTTAGTTGTCTCTTCTTTGTCGTATTAACAATGAATTTGTCATGAATATGTGTCAAGATGATGCGATTGTAACGCCTGACCATCTGCTTTTGCACACAAATAGCTTATCAGCACCTGTTTCAGACTATCCCATATTGCGTGTTAAGACGAAGTTGCATAGACCCATGCTATTAAAGCTTTCACGTGTGGCTACTTTATATCGTGGAATTTCGCCATGAAAAGCGCACGGCAGCCATAGAAAACGAAGACATACTTTCAAACTTCTTTGACACTGTCTTGTCACCAGCACGATGTGCATACGACTATCATGTGTTCACATGTATTGAGCAAGTTTGATTGTTTCAAAAATCGTAGTTAAGTTCCTGATGCTTTTATTCCGCATGCCCTCAGGCGTTTTGTATATGTATATCAAAATTTGCGTAAAAGAAACACTAACTCAAATAAACATTACGAAAACATGCCCATGCAATATATAGAGACTTTTTCAAAAGCAAAAATTGAAAATTTCATTGGAAAAATTTTGATATTTTTCTTATTTTTGCTCAAAACATAGATTGTGGGTACATGTTAGAACCGCATCGACGAGGCGGTTCTAACGAGTACCCACAATCTATGTTTTGGAGCAAAAATAAGAAAAATAGGTATATCCCTGCAAACCCCAGTTTTTCTATATAAAAGTAGGGTTAATGGGGGTATACATTTCACGGACATGTTTTCCTGATGAAAGACTAACAGTGAAAGCGATTTGAAACTGAACTTTTACTCTATATACATCTGAATGCTCCTCCTATGCCAAACCTTTATTTGTCCTTCAAATGTCAGTCTGACATCGTAAGTAGGCAACAAAATCGGAATTTCATCATCAACATTGTATCATGACTTCTAAATACATAATTTGTTTATACCCCACGCAGGCTGTGTCCAGTTGATTTTATCATTTAATGATTATTTGCTTTAGTTTTGCTGATCTTTTGATACATGTTAAAGGTGTTGTAATGTCGGGTTGTTCACGTCCGATTTCAAATATCAGTTTGTATATCATATTATTGAGAGGTAATGATCAGGAAACAGCGAAATCAGAATAAATCCCCCTCTAACAACCCGAGATGGGAAAAACTAAACTCACAATCAGGTGCTATACAAAGACAAGAACGCCGAAAGGTCAGCATACGACCTTTACACATAGGTACTTCGTTATCCCTAAAAGTCATGCTTTGTGTTTCAGACATTGTAGGTATACATAAGAACCGCCTCACCGAGAACGGCCACGTTTTCCTGGTGCTTTTGTATGTGCTTAGTTAAACAAAGCACCTTTGCGGACAAAATACCACTGGTATTTTCTTAATATATAAATGCGATTTAGGAAACAAGGCGTGTCAACGGTCGCATTTGGGTCTGTGTTTCCTTTAAATACCAGGGCCCAGAATTACAATGCTTCCTTAAAGTGAAGGCCCACCTTAGTTAAGGTGACAAATTTTGACTTGATATTTTACCGTTAAAGATTTAATGCTGTTACATGAATATATAAATGTGTAAAAAAAAAATGAAATCTACATAATAAAACCGATAAGTATACTATTTCAGTCCGTTTTTAGCTCACCTGAGCCGAAGGCTCACAGGTGAGCTTATAGGATAGGCAGGCATCCGTCGTCCGTCGTCGTCGTCGTCCGTCGTCTGTCGTCCGTCGTCGTCCGTCCACAATTTCAAAGAAGAATATTTCTGAAGCTAGTAGGCCGATCTTGATCAAATTTAATGTGAACCATAATTGGGTTGGGGGATTGATGGCGTTAGGTTTTGGAGCAGATTGTATCAAAATTGTGGTTTCCATGGCAACAGATAGGTCCCATAGACTTACAATGGGAAAAACTAAAAAAAATCTTCTTCTCTGAAACCACTAGGCCCACAGCTTTGATATTTGGTATGTAGCAATGGCTAATGGTCCTTTACATAAATTGTGCCATTCATGCCCCTGGGGTCAAATTTGGCCACGCCCCGGGGGTCGATAGTCTCCATAGACTTACTATGGGAAAAAAAAAAAAAAATCTTCTTCTCTAAAACCACAGGGCCCACAGCTTTGATATTTGGTATGTGGCAATGGCTAATGGTCCTCTACATAAATTGTGCCAGCCATGCCCCTGGGGTCAAATTTGGCCACGCCCCGGGGGTGGATAGTCTCCATAGACTTACAATTGGAAAAACTAAAAAAATCTTCTTCTCTGAAACCACTAGGCCCACAGCTTTGATATTTGGTATGTAGCAATGGCTAATGGTCCTCTACATAAATTGTGTCATTCATGCCCCTGGGGTCAAATTTGGCCACGCCCCGGGAGTTGATAGTCTCCATAGACTTACTATGGGAAAAAAATTAAAAAATCTTCTTCTCTGAAACCACAGGGTCCACAGCTTTGATATTTGGTATGTGGCAATGGCTAATGGTCCTCTACATAAATTGTGCCAATCATGCCCCTGGGGTCAAATTTGGCCACGCCCCGGGGGTCGATAGTCTCCATAGACCTACAATAGGAAAAAAACTAAAAAAATCTTCTTCTCTGAAACCACTAGGCCAACAGCTTTGATATTTGGTATGTAGCAATGGCTAATGATCCTCTACATAAATTGTGCCATATATGCCCCTGGGGTCAAATTTGGCCACGCCCCGGGGGTTGATAGTCTACATAGACTTACTATGGGAAAAAAAATAAAAAATCTTCTTCTCTGAAACCACAGGGCCCACAGCTTTGATATTTTGTATGTGGCAATGGCTAATGGTCCTCTACATAAATTGAGCCAATCATGTCCCCGGGGTCAAATTTGGCCACGCCCCGGGGGTCGATAGTCTCCATAGACCTACAATAGGAAAAACTAAAAAAATCTTCTTCTCTGAAACCACTAGGCCAACAGCTTTGATATTTGGTATGTAGCAATGGCTAATGATCCTCTACATAAATTGTGCCATTCATGCCCCTGGGGTCAAATTTGGCCACGCCCCGGGGGTTGATAGTCTACATAGACTTACTATGGGAAAAAAATTAAAAAATCTTCTTCTCTGAAACCACAGGGCCCACAGCTTTGATATTTTGTATGTGGCAATGGCTAATGGTCCTCTACATAAATTGAGCCAATCATGTCCCCGGGGTCAAATTTGGCCACGCCCCGGGGGTCGATAGTCTCCATAGACCTACAATAGGAAAAACTAAAAAAATCTTCTTCTCTGAAACCACTAGGCCCACAGCTTTGTTATTTGGTATGTAGCAATGGCTAATGGTCCTCTACATAAATTGTGCCATGCATGCCCCTGGGGTCAAATTTGGTCAGGCCCCGGAGGTTGATAGTCTCAATAGACTCGTCAAATTTGGCCATGCCCCGGGGGTCAATAGTGTCCATGCATAGACTTTCATTGGTCGATTCTCAATAAATTTAAATCTCATGAGCTTACAATGTGATAATCTCTCAGGTGAGCTACAGGACCAATGGTCCTCTAGTTGATGCATGTTCTTGGATGCTGAAAGTCACCGAAACTAAGGTCTTCCTTAACTTTAAGGGGGGTGATTGTAATTCTTGGCCCAGGAAAGCTGGACAATGCATGTCACGAGAAGATGACAATAAACAATGCAAGGATTATAGTCATAATGCACCAATCATTTGTAAGCACGTTCCCACCTACGTGGAAGGGTGAGGGATAGCCGGTGTAAAGTGGGGGTTTTGATATCAAGATCCCCGACCCAGGGAGATTTCTATCGTGAACGGCAGGGCAAAGAGTGCGGTTTTGACCTCCAGTTTGTCCCCTATGGAGTCTATAGCAGGGCACTGAAAACTGAAAAGTCACAATCGACACCCTTCCCCGTAGGCGGGGGAGCTGTGGTTACAAATGAATGGTGGACCATTGAAATTCGCCATAACCAAGTCTGACGAAAAGAATTGTAGGACGATTGGATTGATATCGGTGTCCGTCATTCTAAAATAGCGACTTGCCGCACCAGTCTTCTTCCTGCATCTGCTGTGTTGGTCCATGAACATTGTGGCTAGAATAATTGATTGACCTGGTTGATTACCCCGCCTGATCATGGTTTATGGGACCGAATGTTTTCATCTTTTAAAAGCCCCGTCTCCTTATGACTATAGCTGTTGGTGGGAAGTTAAACTCGAAATCAAATCAAAAAGTGATCTTATTTTCATCATGGTTATATGACAATTTAAAAACAGGGTTTCGTAACGAACCTTACGGAAGCCTATTGACATATTCAATCTGTTCCCGTGACAATGACATGAATTGCAATGTTGACATATTTATTTCAAGGTTGCGAGAAATACTCTGTTGTATATTCATTCAGGAAACTACGCGTCTAAAAAGTCTTACCAGTGTCAAATATTTACTATAATCCGATAGCTAAAAATAAACACTGATCGATTGACCTAGGTTGATGCATCGTAAATACGAAAGTAAAGGGATTTATTTCCACGGGTGTAAGAATGAGCAAATGGACAGAAGATTTATGTTTATGAAAATATTTTGGGCCCAGAGGGTTGTCTGCCCCTGCCCTGGGGCTATATACATGTGTATGACCATAATATTCAAACATCTTCTCTGAAACCGCTTGGCCAATCAAAGCCAAACTTTATGTGGAGCATTCTTAGGAAGAGTGAATGAAAGTTTGTATAAATGGTCAAGGTCACATGACCAAGATGGCGGCAATGGCTATAAATAGCAAAAACCTTTAAAAATCTTCTTCCCCTGAACCAGAAGGCCTATGATTTTGAAACTTTGCATGAAGCATCAGGCAATGAAGCTCTACAAAGTTTGTATAAATCATGACCCTGGGATGACCTTGACCTTTTTTACGGCAAGGTCAACTTAGGTTGCCCACGCATTTGAATGGGGAAAATTGTTACAATGTCATTCGAAGGGCAAAACTTGCAGTAAATTGGCAAATGGACTGAATCTTGATGATTTAAAAAAGAAATTGACTCCAGAGGTTGCTCTGACCCTGCCCTGGGGTTATATACATGTATATTACCATTCTAGTCAAACATGTTTATTGGTATATATCTCGGGTCTCAGGTGAGCGTTTACAGGACCATTGGTCCTCTGGTGTACAGGATACATTGCAAGTTATAATCCCATTTGATGAAAATATGCTGGTCTCCAATTCTGTATAAATAAACTATATGTGAGCCGCGTCATAAGAAAATCAGATTATTAGCTCACCTGAGCCGAAGGCTCACAAGGTGAGCTTATAGGATGGCCATGCTCCGTAGTCCGTCCGTCGTCGTCCATCCACAATTTCAAAGATCTTCTTCTCTGAAACCGATTGGCCAATCAAAGTCAAACTTTATGTGGAGCATCCTTAGGAAGGGGGAACGAAAGTTTATATAAATGATCTAGGTCACATGACCAAGATGGCCGCCATGCACATATATGGTAAAAACCATAAAATAATCTTCTCTGGAACTGGTGGACCAATTTCAATGAAACTTGGTATATAGCATCGGGGACTCTGGGCCATCATAGTTTATATAAATCATGACCTTGGGTTGACCTTGACCTATTTTACGGCAAGGTCAATTTTGGTTACATAGGCTTTTCAATGGAAAAAAGTGAAAACATTGAATTTTTCGGGAAGTTTTGTAGCCCGTGACTTGAAAGTTGGTAGATACAGACAACATGTTGAGCTAATGAAGTGATGTGAGTATTAAAGGTCAAGGTCATTTCTTGACCTTTGCCAAAGGTCATTTACAAATTAAATGTTAAACTTAATTTTCTCAGTAACCGCTCAACCAATCAAAGCCAATTTTTTTATGTAGTATCCTTAGGATGGGTCACATGACCAAGATGGCAGCCATGGCTATAAATAGCAAAAACCTTTAAAAATCTTCTTCTCCAGAACCAGAAGGCCTATGATTTTGAAACTTGGCATGAAGCATCAGGGGGAGGAGCTCTAAAAAGTGTATATAAATCATGACCCTGGGATGATCTTGACCTATTTTACACCAAGGTCAACATAGGTCGCCCATGCATTTGAATGGGGAAAATTGTCGAAATGTCATTTGACGGGAAAAACTTTATGGAAATGGGCTAATGGACTGAATATTTATGATTCTGAAAAAAGGACCCCAGGGGCAGGTCTGCCCCCATCCCGGGGCAATACACATGTATATTACCATAATAATCAAAGATCTTTTTCTCTGAAACTGCTTGGCCAATCAAAGCCAAACGTCTTGTTGAGTGTTCTTAGGGAGAATGAAAGTTTATATAAATGGTCAAGGTCACATGACCAAGATGGTCGCCATGGCTATAAATAGCAAAAAAACCTTTAAAAATCTTCTTCTTTAAAACCAGAAGGCCTTTGATTTTGAAACTTGGCCTGAATCATCAATGAATACAGCTCTACAAAGTTTGTATAAATCATGACCCCCGGGATGACCTTGACCTATTTTATGGCAAGGTCAGCTTAGTGTGCATATCCCAGTTCTCAGGTGAGCATTTACAGGACCATTGGTCCTCTTGTTGCATATGCGAAAACAAAGACGCAGATCAGCTGTGCAGGAACTGCACAGCTGATCAGCGCCTTTGTTTTTGCTACTCGGATAGTACAATTTCTCTTCTTCCTAAATCCAAAATTTTTAGCTTCTAGCCATCTTCTGTGGCTGTACAGCCCGGTTTGTGTCAGACCTGGTCGGAAACCCGGAAGATCGGTTTCTCGCGTCGCGGCTCATTTACTGTTACACACATGGCTTTCCACTATTTACAGCTCATGAAAACACGCATGACCAACCCCTGTCGTACGGAGTCGTGTACACACCTTCAGTGTTTTGATGCGAAGACATTTCTCATGATGAATGACAAGAAGGCGAGGTGGAAGTGTCCTGTGTGTGATAAACCTACACGATACATAGACCTTTACATTGACAAGTAAGTTCAAGGTCACATGAATTTTTTGTGCGGGAAATCCCTTTTCAAAATTGCATTTTAGCAGGAAACTTTTATTGTTAACCAATTTTCAAAAAATTTTGCTGTGTTTTTTGTGACAAATAAAGTGCTCGTATTTGAAAAAAATATATTTTGTCTACAGCCTCTGCAAAATGCCACTATAGGACATTGGACAAAACACTTTGATTAACTTGGCATCCTTTTTATGGGACAGGCAAACAGTATAGCCCCAAATGTGACACTGCAGAATGCGGCATCCCATCTTAGGCTATTCTGTTTGCTTAGAGAAATATCATCGAAAATTGGAATTAAAATTCAAAATCACTCCTGATATCCCTCAAAATGACAATGGACTTGTCCAAATGAGCCTGTGCATGAGAAAAACCAAATATTTGGCGCTCCGACTAGGCCTGAATTAAACTGGGCTGTATAGTCACTGAAGCAAGCTAGAAGCTTGAAATTTTGGATTTAAGAAGAGGAGGAAGTGTACTATCCATATAATGAAAACAAAGGTGCTGATCAGCTCTGCTGTTACCGCGAAGCTGATCTGCGTCTTTGTTTTCGCATATGCAGATTGTTGGTTTTCCCATACGGCGGTTCAAATGATAATAATGGGCAAGTCCATTCGTCATGAATGGATTAATCATTGAAACCGTGTTCCATGGTTTCAGGTTATTCACAGAGATTTTGCAGGACTGCACAGACGCTGAAGAGATAGAGTTTAGTAAAGATGGGATGTGGACTCCCGTAATTAAGGAAGAGGAACACCCAAATAGAGACAGACAATGTAAGAACCTAGTAAATTGGGTGCTGTTGTGTGAAAATAGCTTTTTGTCTATGCGAAAACAAAGACGCAGATCAGCCGTGCAGTAACTGCACGGCTGATCAGCGTCTTTGTTTTCGCTAGACAGATAGTATAAACCCTCTTCTCAAATCTGGAATTTCAAGCTTCTAGCCTTATACTGTGACTGTACAGGCTTGCTCATGTGGGACCTGGTTGAAGTGGCGCAGTGGTAATATCACTGGCCTTGTAAAGCAGGGCCCGGGCTTCTCCAGTCTGTCAGATGAGATCTACCAATCTAGGTGCCGTCTCCATATGACCTTAGCTGTTGGTTGGATGTTAAACCCCAAACCACTCAACTGTTCAAATTGAGTTGTGTGGTGTAAAAACCAATGTTGTGATTTCAGACCAGTTCTTGGTCAGACACAAACTGGGCTGTACAGCCTCGAAAGATTGCTAGAGACTAGAAAGTTTGGATTTAGAATGTAGAGGATGTAACAAAAAAAAAAGTGCAGAGTAGTGTCGCAGTTACAGCGAATTCGCATATATGCAAAGAAAAGGGTTCATTTTCTCATTACCATGCTCAGTTATTGTCATATTGGACAAAGTCAAATTCCTGAAGGGTAGCTCTCTGACCTTGAAAAGATTAACCTTAAGTTTTTCATTGATAAGATGCAATGGGGGAGAGAGGGACAACACATGCAGTGTAGAGTAATGTATGTAATTTTGATGTAACATGGTAACGTGACACTTCTCAGAAGGCTAACATGTCTCATTTTGTGGCTTAGATATTGCTCTATTAGGAAATAATAATGGCCGAAATTCCTCCTAAGGGTGGGGGGAGGGGGGTGTATAGCCATCCCAAGGACTAGAGAGACATCATGAGAAAATCAGGTTTTTGACAATATAAAAACAAAGACGCAGATCAGCCTAGCAGTTACTGCGAAGCTGATCAGCGCCTTTGTTTTTGCTACGCAGATAGTACAATTCCTCCTCTGCTTATACCCAGAATTTCAAAACTCTAGCTTTCTTCTGCAGGTGAAAATGCCAGTTTGTGTTGGAACTAGTCAGAAATCCCGATGACTGGTTTTGTCGCATCATGGCTCATCTGTTTATAAAAGTGCTAAACATCATCGGACCTAAATTCAATTCAACTTTGTTTATGCCTTTTTATCATGCAAGCAGTAATGCAAAAAAGTAAAGAGAATGTATAGGATCAGTAACTGCACAGCTGATCAGCATCTTTGTTTTCGCTACATAGATAGTACAATCCCTCTTCTTCTTAACTCCGAAATTTCAAGCTTCTAGCCTGCTTCTGTGATTGTACAGGCCGGATAGTGTCGGACCTGGTCGGAAACCTAAATTTTTGTTTTTTTCTCATTGGAAGGCTCATCATTCTTTTATTGAAACCGTTGTCTTTATTCTGTAGATTCTCCCTTTACCCCATCTGGCCGCGAAACTCCTGCCAGTGATGTGCCTAAGGAGGAAGAAACAATTGATCTGATCAGTGATGATGAGGACCTACCATCAGCCACTGTCAACAAATCTCTACCCCCTCCTGACAACTCCAGACCTGATCGGCCAGAAGATCTCACAGTTCAGTCTAGTCAAGCGTCGGGCATGCCCCAGCCCACTAATAGTTTATCAAGGTCTCAACATGGGTCTCAGCTGCATGTCAGGGTAACAGGTTTAAGCCCATGTCCCCAGGGTGTGGTATCTAGTCCAGCTGGACCCTCAGGGCCAGGATCAAGCTTACCTAGACTGGGTCAGGGCGTGGCTAAGCCCCCAGCTGGGAATCTGCCTGTGTCGACCGCCGCCCTCACTCAGCTGGCTGGTACAATAAACCAGTGGGGGAATAGTATGTCCAGTCTCAGTGATGTCATTGCCATGAATTTAAATGCCCGGGCTGCCCTCAATTCTACTTTGCAAGACTTGACGAAAAGCTTCGATAGTTGGGCATCGACTCTGGCTAAGGGGAACGAATCCGCCAGCTTACCACAGCTAGTCAAACCAGAAAGTCAGGTGACCAATGAAAGTTCTCGCCCACCGTCTAGCTTGAGGTAAGACAGAAGCTGTAGTTTTGCTGCAACATTAAAAACATTTCGGGTTTCCAACCAAGCCGGACACAAACCGAACTGGGCAGCCAGTGAAAGTGTCCAGCAGCTTCAAATGGCAAATGTAAGATAAAGAGGGATGGTAATTTCTGTGAAATCATATATATATGACTGAAAAGTTTTTGACTGGGATATTATACAGCAACCAAATAAAAAGAGAAAAAAAGCCTAATACACTTTAATATGTCAACTATTTGCATAACTGTCCATTATCTCCCTATCATCGTGTTGCATCAGAAAAATGTCTGTGACATGTATACACCCTTGAACCGCACTTATATAGCAAGACTGGGGGTTTACAGGGGCATACCTAACTTTCTTATTTTTACTCCAAAACATAGATTGTGGGTACTCGTTAGAACCACCACAGTGAGGCGGTGTTGAGACGGTTCTAACATGTACCCACAATCAATGTTATGAGCAAAAATAAGAAAAATATCAAAAAGATTCTACTGAAAATTTTCATTTTTCAGTTAAAAAACATCTGTATATTGCATGGGCATGCTTTTGTAATGGATTTACTTTCTCTAGTAGTCGTCCCTCGTCTCAACACAGTCAGGATTACAACAGCGAAAGTGAGGGTCGTTATACGACAGGAGAGGATGTAATTAGGTCATCCACATCGTCGGGACGTAGCTCACAGACCCGGAGGATCATCTCATCTACTGACAGTTCATCAGCAGATTCAGACTCCAGGCTTAACAAGGTCAGTAAAGATTTTTATAGTCCCATTAACAAGCTTCACTGTCAAACTGTTACACTATTTCAAGACCAGGCAATGAATTGTGCACAAATGAAGAGAAAGGCATGTAACCCAGATCAAAATTTGATCTCCTAAAAGACAGTGATTTACGAGAAATTAACAAAAATGACCTACCCTTTCGGTTGGTACTCGAAATCATCCTTAAATGATTACATCAATCGCCAGATGCTTGTCGTTCTTTAAACTAACATAATTCTATAGTCCCTTTGACATGTTGTATCCTTTTCTATACAGCATCAACACGATTAAAAATGAAAAATCCAAAATTTATTTACTGGTCGCCGCCATTTTTAGTCTCCATTAAATCAGTGTAAATACCGGCAAACTGTTGTAAACACCACAAATCGACATATAGGTTGACCAGTCAGTGTGAGGTGTGTCAATTAAATTTCATTTTTTGAAATGACCACTCGTGTAAGATCCTCTATTTTTGACATCAAAAATAAGTCTTGGCTGTGTTCATTGATCGCCATTCCAGACCCCGAGGTTATAAATGAAACCTTTTTCATGCACAACTCAGCTGAGCATGAAATTTAAACTGCTCACAAATACCAAAAAGCCCAAATATATTATAATTTAAGGTTTAGATCACAAAAGCCTGTAATTTATCCTGCTAATAAATGTTAAAATGCCAACAATTAACATTTATGAGCAGGATAAATCACAGGCTTTGGCAATCTTAACTTGAAATTTCAACCAAATATGGTAATTTTTACATTTATGAGCAGGATAAATTTTTGTCTCAGCTGAGCATGAAAAAAGTTTTATAACCTTGGGACCAGGTCTAAAAGAAATCAGAACAAGGCTAGATGCTTTAAATTCCAAATATAAGAGGAAGAGGGATTGCACTATCAGTGGAGCGAAAACAATAGTGCTGATCTGCTTCTTTGTTTTCCCAAAGGCAAAAACCAGGTTTTTTCTTGGCTTTGCTCATTTCATATTACAGTTTATGGACAGAACAGTGCTTCAAATCAGTGTCTTTGAAAGGGTCTATTTATCTGATCAGGGTTTTTACAGCCTGCATGTTTTGAATGAATTATGTCAGTCCCATAGACAACTTAATGCAAACTGTAGACATCTTTATCTTGTTTGTTTTTTGTTTGTTTTTTTTTTTTTTTTTTTTTTTTTGTTTTGTTTTTTTATACCCTGCCACTTCAAAAAGTGTGGGGTATTATGTTATACCCTCCGCAAAAAATTTGCGTTCGAGTGTCGGTCCATCCGTCCGTCCATCAGCGCTTTGTTTCCGTGCTCTATGACCAATTTTCTTCAAACTTTGTACAGTTCAGGAAGGAGTGGTTTGAGATTGAAGATGGGCAAATTTCGTCAAATAAGTACAGAGTTATGGCCCTTGATTTACTTTAAAATTTCGTTTCTGTGCTCTATCTGGAGCAATTGACCAATTTTCTTCAAACTTTGTATAGGAATTCATATAAAGAAGGTTTGGTTTGGGATTGAAGATGGGTAAATTTCGTCAAATAAGTACAGAGTTATGGCCCTTGAATTATGTTAAAATTTCGTTTCCGGACTCTATCTTGGGCATTTATAGACCTTTTTTTTCAAACTTTGTATAGGAGTTCATATTAGGAAGGAGTGGTTTGGGATTGAAGATGGATGGGTAAATTTCGTCAAATAAGTACAGAGTTATGGCCCTTGAATTATGTTAAAATTTCGTTTACGGACTCTATCTTGGGCATTTATAGACCTTTTTTTTCAAACTTTGTATAGGAGTTCATATTAGGAAGGAGTGGTTTGGGATTGAAGATGGATGGGTAAATTTCATCGAATAAGTACAGAGTCACGGCCCTTGATTTACGTTAAAATTTCATTTCTGGGCTCTATCTGGAGCATTTATTTGACCAATTTTCTTCAAATTTTGTATAGAAGTTCATATCAGGAAGGAGTTGTTTGGGATTGAAGATGGGTAATTTTCGTCAAATAAATACAGAGTTGTGGCCCTTGATTTATGTTACAATTTCTTTTCTAGGCGCTATCTTGAGCATCTGTAGACCAATTTGCTTCAAACTTTGTAAAGGAGTTCATATCTGGAAGGTGTGGTTTTGTATTGTAGATTAATGTCATCAAGATATTATATGTGCATTTGTACTAAATTAAATTTGCGCGGTGGGGTATCATGCATGCCTGCAGCGCTTTTATTTTTTCATAAACAAACATGTGTTTTTGGACTTGATTGTATTTTGTGTTACAGAAAAAGTCCAAAATAAAGAAGAAAACGAAATCCCCCAGAATAGTCGATGAAACAAGCAGTGATTCCTCTGTCAGTCGCCCAGAGAACAAACTCCCCACACATAGAAAACTAAGCACTGATTCAGACTCTAGTGTCAATGTAAAAAATAGTGGTAAGAAAAGAAAACCAACAAGGATTGACAGTGACGTTGAAAGCCCCCAGAAACATAGTCAGATCTCTCATAACAAAGATTCTTCTCTATCTAACGATCCCTCCCTGGGTAATAAATCTCAAGTAGGCAAACATGCTCGACTAAGTAAAGATTCTCGACTAAGTAAAGATTCTCGGCTAAGTAAAGATTCTCGGCTAAGTAAAGATTCTCGGCTAAGTAAAGATTCATTAGAGAGTCTACGTTCTAGAAACAAGGACTCTGATAGTGATACGGATATCTATATTCCAATAAATAAAAGAAATCGGAGAAATGTGATAGAAGAAAGTGACGACAGCTATGATTCAGATAGGCCTCTATCAGAAATTGTAAAAGACAAACAGAAAACTGCACATGAAATATCACATTTTACAGACGGATCTCCATCAGAAATTGTGAAAGACAAAGTTAAAAGTGCTCAAGAAAAAGTATATTTTAACAAAGTCCCTAGTCAGACCAAAGACCCTCATATTAAAATTGCCCCAGATTATGTGCTAGTGGGAAGAATGAAATACATTGGCAAGCTACAACCAAAGGTTAAACTTGCAGATTTTGCTAAATGTCGGTGTAAAAATTGTGGCAAGTATAAAGATACTCTAAAACATATTCCAGGATACGTTCATCCAGAATCATCATCAATTAAGAATATCTGTGATAAAATCATTCCAGAAGTTCTCGAAACGCCCGAGGACAATCTTTCAAGTGCTGAAAAGGAACATCAAACAGAAGCTGTCAATGACATATCTGAGACCGTGGAATACGATACTGACACTTCCGAAGACTCATTACTGTTAGACTTTGTCGAGGACTCGAGTAGCAGCAGCTCGGGAAGTGACTGGGAGATAGACTGGGGAAAAAAGAAGGGGGCAAAACGAAAAATGATGAAGAGTAAAGATGGGAGAAAGAAGCGGAAGAAGATTGTTAAGGGGGTCACAAAGTTTAGGGAAGCAAGAGAGAAATGGCTGAAACAGAAAGCCAAAACATTGAAGGAATAAGATGAGCCGCCTTGTGGGAAAACCAACAGTGTGGTTTCCAAACAGGTTAGACGTAAACTGAGCTGTACAAGCACAGAAGATAGCTAGAAGCTTGAAATTTTGGATTCAGAAAGTAGTGGAATTTTGCTATCTGTGTAGTGAAAACAAAGGTGCTGATCAGCTTTGCGTCTTTGTTTTCGCATATATGCAGATTGTTCGTTTTCTCATAATAGGGCTCAGATTTGGATTTTAAGAAGGGATTAAGATTTGAGTTTTAAGAAATAAAAATATATTTTTATTATATATTAAGAAGTGTCAACCAAATATGTGAATAAGCGCTACATAAAACAATGTAGCAAAATTAGATCACACTTATTGAATTTTTTTTGGGCCAGCTAAAGACTATGAAATGTTACATATATTCTGAAAAAACAAACTTCCACTTGGGGCCACGCCCATTGGGGCCCTGAGAAATAGATGGGCTGCTTGTTCGTCCAGGCAAAGCCTATAACTAGCTGATTACTAGTTAACTGAGCCGCATCATGAGAAAACTGGATTTTTGCCTATGCGAAAACAAAGGAGCAGATCAGATGTGCAATAACTGCACAGCTGATCAGCGCCTTTGTTTTCGCTACACAGATAGTATAATCCCCCCTCTACGTAAATACAAAATTTCAAGCTTCTAGCCTGCTTCCGTGTCTGTACAGGCCGGATTGTGTCGCACCTTGTTGAAAACCCCGAAGACCGGTTTTCTCACGTTGCGGCTCAATTACAGTCCGATTACTAGTTAACAGCTTAGATAAGAAAGTCTGAGCCAGCCCAAGCCCTGAGGTTATTAAACATTTTTCATGCTCAACTCAGCTGAGACTAAAATTTATCCTGCTCATAAATGCTAAAATGCCAACAATTGTTGGCATTTTAACATTTATCAGCAGGATAAATTAAAGGCTTTGTTTATCTAAACCTGAATTTTCCTTTTATTTGGGCTATTTTGGTATTTATGAGCATTTGAAATTTCATGCTCAGCTGAGCTGAGCTTGAAAAAAAATTTATAACCTCAGGGCCAGGAAAAGGGTTTAGATGGACCATCCAAACATAAGTCTTAGTTGTTTACTTGGTGATTACCATTCAAAGCGTCATGACAACCCCAGTGTTGGGTAGAAGTCCCATAAAATGGAGACAACCTCCCGCAATGACCAGTTTGAAAGCTGTTGACTAGGAAATTAAGCTCTAAATGAAAACAAAGTTACAGGTTCAAATCATCATTTGTGATTCAGTAACAAAGTGACCTTGTTTGTCTGATTTTTAAGTAGACAGTGATGACAGTTTTGCATTATTTTACCATTTATAACTATTTTAAACATACCTACCAAAAATGGAGAAAAGCTTTTGATGGCCAAGACCGGGTCTAACACAGGCTTCATAAAAGGAGGTAGTAAAAAATTGAGTCGCCACATCAGAAATCCAGCAATCTGCATATACAATAAAAAGGTGCAGATTAGCTGTCCAGCTACTGCACAGCTGCACTGCCTTTGTTTTTGCTACACAGATCTTTTCTTGTTAAATCCTAAATTTCAAGCTTCTATCCCTCTTCTCGCTGTGACTGCACAGACTGGTTTGTGTCGGACAAGTGGTCTGGTTTTCTTGTGTCGCAGCACATTTATAAAAGGCGGTAGTAAAACGTTTAATTACAGCTGTAGAATGATTGTAATATAATGAAAACAGATGTGGGAAGGTTTGCACTTTTTAAACACAACAGTTTTAGAATTTAAAAAAGAGAATTTCACATTTATATGAAAGTTGATGAGGGCCGTTCCAGAATTAACCATATGGGGGGTTGGGCGGCAGCGTTTTTGTTTTTTTATGCATGGTCGGGTTCCACTGAATTTGTTTTCAATGCCTGGTGGGGTTTTCAAAATAATTTATTTTATACATGGTCGGTATTTCCAGAGGGCACCCGAAAATATTTGTGTGGGGGTGCCAGTTTTCGTCCAATAGTGTTAGATAGAAATGTAAATTAAAGTAAAAAAAAAAAAAATGTTTACATTTTTCGCCGATCTTGGTCAAGAACGATAACCCCTGACGTTCGATCGTTTGATAGCAGGACGTTTCGGCCCAAACATGTGGTGGAGTATGTAAGACCCATCCGAGCCGAGCTTCTGAGCCCGAACTGCCGAGATTGGTTTTCCGCGAAGTTGCCAAGATCGCGTTAAAAGCGCGATGTTCCGGAAAATGGCGGGTTCGACATCGTAGTTTCCCGCGATATTTGAATTTTTCAAGCGTTTTTGTGATCCTGTACAAAGGCAATCTGTTACAAAAAGTGAGTATAAATTTTGGTAACTTAATCAATTATCTAATTTTACCGTTGCATTTTGAAAATCTACCGATGCGTTTGCTAATGGCAGGCATTTAAAGACCATATTGTGCACTATCCAGTTTTGAAATTTTCTGATATAAACAATTATTTTAATTCGCCTTTCTAAATCGCGAAATTACAAATGCATTTTCTGATCGGTTAGAATTATACAATATTTAGGTGTCTCAATGTTTAGACAATCTTTGGTGTGCGTCGCCCGTCGTAAACGAGCAACGTTGCGTAACACGTGTCATAAACAGCCTATAATTATACAGCAACCTGTGTTTATGGTCTCGGTTACGGTCTATCGATAATCCCCTAGCGCGCTTGGATTGTTTTCACAAACTTTATGGCTAATCTTAAGAAAACAATGTGTCATTCACGCTTCGCGAGCACTGGATTGTGCCATTTAAAAAAATACCGAAATGGCAATTATCACTCGCGCAGCCGACACGGTTCGTACACACATGCGAAGCCCGTGACAGAGCAAGAAAAACGTGCAAGTCGTGGTCAAAAGTCACATGTTAAAGAAATAGGCTTAAATTTAGCCGCATCCTGAGAAAAGGTTTTCTGTACATGCGAAATCAGGGGCGCATATCGACTGTGCAGTAGCTGCGCAGCTGATTGGCGCCTTCTGTTTCGCTATATACGTATGGTCTGTATACATGATTGCAAGAATTATTCTTTCTGGGAATATGCAGGCCGCTATGTGCCCAACCTGCTCGGGAACCAATGGATGTCAGGGGCCCCGCCCATTGGGGCCTAAAGAAATAGATGGGCTGCTTGTGTCTCCAGGCAAAGCTTATACTATTATATATACTGGGTCCGCCAATGTATGAGCCTGCCCAGGAAAAGTGGTTCAATTCAAACCACTCATAAGTATAAGCCTTAGAGGTTTACTAGGATGGTTAAATTTGAAGCAGTTTCTGGATGTACTGACGTCCCATAACCATAAAATGGAGGCAACGTCCCAATATGACCGTAGCTGTTGACTGGGAAATACAGAATCATTTCAATCAAAACAATAGATGCCAAGACGATTTTCATGCATAATGTAATGTACTACAACAAAGATGCATAATGTAGCCTTGGCCATGTACATATATTGAAGATGTGTAATGTAGCATTGCCCCTGTCTCTGATCCGAAGCCCTGTGCATATAAAACAAATATGTGCAGCATATCATGTATCTACAGTCTTCAAAAGCAAACCGATTTTGGTCCCGTTTGTTTTCGTATTGCAATTCAATGCATGGGCAAGATACACTAAGTAAGTCATGAGTTATTTCCCTTGAAAACGTATAACCAACGTTTTATATGGATACCAGCGCAGTTCTTCACCAACATGACCAAATTAGTCAGGTAAATGGGCCTTCAAATAACAACATATTAGTTTGGTAATTAGCCGATAATTACACAAAAAATGCAAAGGGGAAATGCTCCCTTGTGAAGGTATAACAACATTTCACCAAAAAAGATGCGGAAGTCTTCTACACCTTCAAGAATTAAAATTTAAGAACAATAATATCAATGTACAGATACTTTTTGTCAGACGGTTCCTTGCGGGAGGGACCCCTGCACTGCACACAGCAAGGCTCTCTCTCTCGCATCCATTTCCCGCGAAGGAATATGGATGCAAACATTGAAAACATTGTCACTAACCTGGGAAAGGAATGGTAATTACCTTAACAGTTCGGACAGTTTTTTTTTCTAACTTTTTTTAAATTTAGATAATTGAGACAGCCAGAGATCTAATTATTTTTTTTAGTCCCAAAACATGCAGGTAATACGGTATTAATTTCTATAACCCGATTACGAAAGATGTGCATTTGACACCCCCCCCCCCCCCTAGGAGATGGTTGAAAAATTTGCCTTTTAAAAATGTCGAGCCGTTGTGCCGCACATCCGGATCAGACTGTGCACCTAACACAGGGTAAATAAATAAGCGTAGGCTAGCGTGACGCGTACATGCTCATCTCTCGTATCCGGGACAGATTCAGTTGCCATGTTACACTTTAATTTCGATTTTCTGATTCAGATTTTCTCATATACCACCTGCGTGTGGTCTGAGATTTTGTATCACAATAAAGTTCTGTTCTTGTTCTTCTAGAAAACGCGATCTTTCCCTTTTAAAATGTGCAAAAGATAATATATATTGTTTTCATTGTATCATAATATCATAAAGAGAAACTGTAAGAAAATTGCACCTTGGCGAACGCCTGACAATCTCTCTCTCTCTCTCTCTCTCTCTTACCATAAAGAGAAACTGTAAGAAAACTGCTCTCTCTCTCTATAAAACCGCGTAACATACATGACCGAATTGACCTATAGACTCGCGAAAACCACGCCATTGACCGATCAAGCGGTCAGTTGTTGTTTACACTCATTACCATGCAGCTTTAAATCGACAGTACTACCACCAGACCAAATAGTGATGTTTAATGTTTAACAGACGAAAAAAGGTTGTTTATTTTATTTTGTACCAGGTGGGGGTTCCACAATCTTTTTTTTTAATGCTAGGTGGGTAGGCAAGCATTTTTTTTTATCATGGGTGGTGGGTTTGAATTTTTATTCAAAATTGCGCATGGTGGGGGCTGATTTCTTTTTTTTTTTTATTGGTGGTGGGGCTTGAAAAAAACTGGCTCCCATCCCCCCCCCCCCCCATATGGTTAATTCTGGAACGACCCTGACCAAATACATGTATTGTTAGAAATTTTTCATATTTTAATCTGCATATAGATATTGAAAGAAATAAACCAGTATTACTGGAAGCTGATCCTTTAACCTTTTCTTAACCTTTTCAATGATACCAAAAACGTGTGTGCTGCTAGCCATCTGAATATTATAAACAAGAAAATACTTGAATGTGTGTGATACATATAAAATTGGAAAGAGAAAACAGTGCAATAGTTTCATAGATTTTAGTATTTTATAGGGAAACTAATATTGGCCATGTATCTGTTACTCTTTTAAAAATTTAAAACAGGGAGCATGGTGTGTGGTTGAGCATCGGACTCCAAATCAAGAGGTCCTGGGTTCAATCCCCACAAGGGTCACTGTGTTCTGTCCTTGAGCAAGACACATTTACTCCCTAGAGTACTGGTTAAAATTATTTTGATTAATCGTCACAACACTACCTTGCCAAGTCATCATTACCTCTCAAACATATGGATGAAAAGTTAATTTTCCTAAAACAGAAATTGGATTTTTCCTAGGACTTGTTATGAGTTGAATGAATGTCAGAAGAGAAGTTTCAGAGCCTAATAATTTCAATGTCAAGTTATGACTGATCCAAACTGCTAATGCTGCTTTATATCAGATCTTTGCTTATTCCATTGATATAAGATTCTTTTCCCTCTAAAGCTTTGATTTAGGAGTATTAATGTTTTGAATGATAAGTTTGGGATATTCTGACAAGCAAACTCAAATTTAGAATTTAAGCCTGGGTCCATTTTCCATGTTAACAGAGCAGTTTATTTTTGACCTGGTCAGAAATAGCCCTGAAGTACGGAAGAGTATTAGGGCCAGGTAATTTTTTTTTAATTTTGAAATTTCGACTTAGTAACTCGAAATTTCGACTTACCATCTCGAAATTTCGACTAAGTAACCCAAAATTTCGACTTAGTAACTCGAAATTTCGACTTATTAACTCAAAAGTTTGACATATTAACTAGAAATTTCGACATACTAACTCAAAATTTCGACTAATTAACTCGAAATTTCGACTTAGTAACTCAAAATTTTGACTTAGTAATTCGAAATTTCGATTTAGTAACTCGAAATTTCATTTCGACTTATTAATTCGAAATTTCGACTTAGTAACTCGGTACGGTACTGGGTTTTAGTACATGCCCCTGGGGGGAGGTCACAGGGGGTTGGGTTGGTAGGTTGGGGTGTGGGCTCTACTATGACACCCTCGGTTTGGGTCTGAGTCCCGATAGGGTCCTCAGAATTGGGGGTAAAGGTAATTGTATTAGGGGGTGGGGTATTTCCATCCCTGTTTTTGGCCTGGTTGTCCATCTTTGACTGCATCTGATATGGGCTTCTTGGGCTCCCCTGCTGTCTTATTAGTTGTTGGGCTCGAAATAGTAAGTCGAAATTTCGAGTTACTAAGTCGAAAATTCTAGTTACTAAGTCGAAATTTCGAGTTACTAAGTCAAAATTTCGACTTAGTAGCAGGAAATTTCAAAATTAAAAAAAAAATTACCTGGCCCTAATACTCTTCCCTACTGAAGCCAAGAATCTACAAAGTGATGCTCATGTATAAATGTGTCTACATCTTTTTCTGTCCTAGTTTTACTGTATTGTTTGCTCATTATTTCCCTTTTGAATCGCAACATGAGAAAACCGGTCTTCAAGGTTTACAACTGGGTCTGACAAAAACAAGCCTGTACAGTCACAGAAGAAAGCTAGATCTTGAAATGTTGGGTATAAGTACAGGAGGAATTGTACTATCCGTGTAGCGAAAATAAAGGCGTTGCTCAGCTTGTGCCCTCGTTTTTGCATAGCCCCCCAACAAAAAAAAAGGTTTTCTCGTGATGCGGCTCTACCATAGGGGCCCGGCACATGTTTTGGTTGATTTGTGACACACATTATGTGAAAAAATGTTTTGTTGTGTTTTATGTATTTTCTTTCCCAGCTGGTGTCTATGTTGGGACTTTAAATTTAATTGCATTGATTCCTGGTCCCTCTATTCTTACTATACATTGTAAAATTATTGACAATGTATACCTTATTTCACTTAATATGTGTCACAAATCAACCAAAACACGCGCCAGGCCCCTATGGACTCTACTGCAAAGTGTTTGTACATTACTGTTGTTGAAAAGTGGGATTCTGTTACGCATCTAAATATAAAATTTACCATGTGTTTGCCTCCAGTTTTCCTTTAATAAAAAAACATGCCCATGCAACATACAGAAATTTTTTGGCTTGTAAAAAAATCCAAAATTTTATTACCGTAGAATTTTTTTTTATACTTTTCTTGTTTTGGCTCAAAATATAGATTGTGGTTACACGTTAGTGCCGCCTCGATTCTAACGAGTACCCGCAATTTATGTTTTGGAGCAAACATAAGAAAAATAGGTATACCCCTGCATACCCCAGTTTTTCTACATAAAGTGGGGTTTCAGGGGGTATATATTGCACGGACATGTTTTCCTCATGTCCTTTATAAATTATTGGAAAAGGTCCCTCAGTTTGAATATGGAGAAAAGTGTATCCATGGCCGACTGCTCTATGCTTATTACGTGTTATGTCAAATAAACCGTTTAATATTCAGAGGAGCAATGGTCCTGTAAACGCTCACCTGAGATCTGCTACATATACCAATAAAAATGTTTGAATATTATGGTATTTAGCCCCAGCGCAGGGGCAGATAAAACCCTTGGATCATTTGTTTTCAGAATAATCAATATTCTGTCAATTTGCCAATTTCCCTTCAAATGACATGTCAACTGTTTTCCCCATTCAAATGCATGTTGACCTTGCTTTAAAATAGGTCAAGGTCATAGGGTCATGATTTATATACACATTGTAGTACTTAATCGATGCTTCATGCCAAGTTTAACCATCGATGCTTCATGTCAAGTTTCTTTGAAATCGGTCCACCGGTTCTGGAGAAGATTTTCGAAGGGGTTTTACCATATATGGGCATGGCGGCCATCTTGGTCATATGACCTGGATTAGTTATATACACATTGGTAACACCATCCTATAGATTATTTATACACCCCGTCCTATAGATCCTTCACATAACATTTGGGCCACAACATGAGTAAATGTACCTTCGGACAATTTTTTAAGTATAAGAAAAACAAAGTTACTTTGAATGTTTAATGTTTCTAGAGTCTATTAGTCTTTATTTGACCAGAGTATTTAAGTTATTTTGTGAGTTATGACCAATTTACTATATGAAACCTACAGACGTCATTGTCCTGAAAAATGACGTCAAAATTGTGTAATGCATTTCTGCATGTTAGTAGAGCTTACAAAACTCTATGCATTTGCTTAAAACTGTTTATGCACTGGCCAGAACCTATTGTTATGATAGAAGCATACCATCCTTACAGGCAATCTGCCGTAATTATTTTGTCTATTTTTATGATGATGCGGTTCCTATGGTTACCGTTTAACGATTGATAATGGAAAATTATGTGAATTATGGGTTAAAACAAGGGCAGATAACTCTAAATATTGAAAAATAATTTGTTTTAAAACTTATTCATTTGGTAGCCCAGTGTTCTAAGATTACAAATACAGTGTTATTTCTAAAACATATATTACATCATTTTTCTGCATTTTGCTGCTTTAGTAATGTCAGAATGTCCGAAGGTACATTTTGTCGCGTTTAGGTTCATTTGGCTTTGATTGGCCAAGTGGTTTAAGAGGAGATGTTAGAATTTTATGGAAATATACATGTATACTGCCCCGGGGTGGGGGCAAATGAGCTCCTGGTGTCCAATTTATTCAGAATCATTAATATTCAGTCCTGCTGTGCATTTCCTGCAAGACTTGCACTTTAAATGACATTTTAAAAGTTTTCCCCATTCAAATGCATTGGCGACCTATGTTGACCTTGCAGTAAAACAGGTCAAGGTCATCACAGGGTCATGATTTATATACACATTTTAGTACTTGAGTCATTGATACTTCATGCCAAGTTTCTTTGAAATCGGTCCACCAGTTCTGGAGAAAACTTTTGAAGGGTTTTTACCATATATTGGCATGGCGACCATCTTGGTCATGTGACCTGGATTATTTATATACACATTGGTAACGCCATCCTATAGATGCTTCACATAAAATTTGTCTTTGATTGGCCAAGTGGTTTCAGAGGAGATGTTAGAATTTTATGGAGATATAAATGTATGTTTCCCCGGGGTGGGGGCATATGAGCCCCTGGGGTCCATTTGTTTTTTTTTCAGAATCATTAATATTCAGTCTTACTACCCTTTTCACTTTAAATGATATTTTAAAAGTTTTCCCCATTCAAATGCATTGGGGACCTGTTGACCTTGCAGTAAAACAGGTCAAGGTTGTCACAAGGTCATGATTTATACACACATTGTAGTACTTTAGTCATCGATGCTTCATGCCAAGTTTCGTTGAAATCGGTTCACCAGTCTGGAGAAGAAGATTTTTAAAGGTTTTCACCATATATGGGTGTGGCGGCCATCTTGGTCATGTGACCTGGATTATTTATATATCCCCCACAGACTTCCTATAAAATTTGGCTTTGACTGGCCAAGTGGTTTCAAAGGAGATCTTTGACATTGTGGACGGATGCTAGAGCATGGCCATCCTATAAGCTCTTGTGAGCCTTCAGCTCAGGTGAGCTAAAAACTGGTGAACCCGTCTTGTGCTGACTAGACGATTCATCCACAAGCAATTTAATTTATCCTTTGTTTTAAGTCACTTCCCGTCAGACTGGTATATGACTAATGATCTCGATCGTGATGACTTATCATAGAACATATAAGTTTGGCCCATGGCGTGGGGTACATGAAGTATAGATAATCTTATAGGGCTGGCTTTTAGCCCATCACATCAAATCCTTGGGTTTGTGTCCAAGAGTGGGGGCTGCATGTCAAAATTCAGAGCTCTTGTCACAGATTTACCATGCTGCAAATTAGTTTTGTACAAATCGATAGATTGACTAACATCAAGTTCCCTTTAGAATTAGCTTTGATTGTATAACACCAGATATCTGGATCAATGCCTCTAGGGACATTAACCCATATTTGACGAATGGTATTCTCCCATCATTATCAATTGGGTGAGTCCACTTTCATTTTTAGGGGTGTTAGGAGTGATTTTTATTTTTTATCTCATTTTTCGATGAAATTTCTATAAGCAAACAGAATAGCCCCAGATGGGACGCCGCGTTATGCGGCGTCATATCTGGGGCTATTCTGTTTGCCTATGTCCCATAACAGGGACGCCAGGCTTAAATGAGTTAAGGTTTAACAAGCCATGTTCTGCTTGCTGGTGTGCCAGGTGTTTTTTCTTGGGGGTTATCGTGTTTTCGCTCCACCTACTGATTGGCTGACATGTCATCGTAAAACAAAATTTCCGAGACTACATCATACGATATACCACCCAAAATGAATTTTGAATACAGTTATCTCCAAAATGTATATAATATACCCTTGTAAACCCCAGTTTTACTACATGTATAAAGTGGGGTTATAGGTGGTACAATATACATTTCATGAATAGGTACTTGATACACAGATCAAGATGACAATGAAACAGTATACATGTACTGTTTCACAATATTTAGCCACATTCTGAAAATACCTGCTTTAACCTCATTTGAACTGACAAAAATAAAGAATGAACACATTAGAATGTGCATCTGTTGTAAAATACATGTAATTGCATTTCTACAAAGAATATTTGAGCTGTGTCATGAGAAAACACTCAATGTTTCAACACAAACTGACCTACAGTCTCAGAAAAAGGCAAGAAGTTTGACTTTTTCTGATATAAGAAGAAGAGGTATACAACTGTACATGAAGCAAAAAAAACAAAGACCCTGATCAGCAGTGCAGCTACTTTGTTTTCTCATGATGCAGCTCATTTATATAGTTGTACTACATAGACAGGATGTTGACTGTAGCAGGCAAGGTTGGTTTACCCATACTATACTTGCAGATGTCACGGACTCTGAGCCCCGTGTTTTGTCTAGACAAAAACAAAGACCCAGTTACTACACAGCTGATCAGTGGCTTTATTTTTACTTTTTATTCACGGATAGTACAATTCCTCTTTTTCTTAAATTCAAAATTATTCAAGCTTCTAGCCTTGCTCTGTGATTGTACAAACTGGTTGGTGTCAAACCTGTTCAGAAACCCTGAAGACTGGTTTGTCTGATGTTGCGACTCATTTTTCCCCTTATGAAGCTCATTTTCACATACCATCCTACATGTAGGAATGGCTAATATGAGCCATGTCATGAGAAAACCAACAACGTGGTTTTCGGACAGGTCTGACACAAACCGAGCTGTACAAGCATAGAATAAGGATAGAAGCTGGAAATTTTGGATTAAGAAAGTAGAGAAATTGTTCTAAATGTGTAGCTAAAACAAAAGCGCTAAAAGTTACTGGGAAGCTGATTTGCACCTTTGTTCTTGCTTATGCAAAATGTTGGCTTTCTCATGATGTTACTCAATTATGAATGAGTGATATATGAACCTTTTACGTGTAATAGGATTTCATTTCAAACCTGTACTAATGGATGAATTTTCTCAGGAAAGAAGCATATTTTCTCAAATACATTAATTAGTGCTGTGGAAACACTTTTACAAGAATTTAGGACTTCAAGAAGTCTTGAGCATAAATTTGCAGAACCTTTCGGAACTATAGAGTGATTCACAATGTTTTGATACACACAAATTGTAGTATTTCGATCAGCGATTTTGGATGATATTTATGATTTTGAACAAACTGGTTTTGGATGTCGAAAAAACATCTTTTAATACATTGAATTACCGGTAAAGCCTAATTCAATGGCAATGCAACACTGCATAGTGAATGCCAGGACAGAGTTACATAGAGTAAGGCTGCTAGCTGATGAAGTACAGAATGATCATCAGCTCAATATGGATAAGTTCTATGCAAAAGTAAGAGAAACAAAAGACAGAATTAAACAGCTAAGGAAAGAAATGGAACAATTATTTGATAGATGCCTGCTTCAAATTGATTTACAAGAAAATTCAGTGGTGCATGCATTTGCCATAGTAACTAAAACATGTAAAGAACTAAGAAGTGAGTTGGAATGTCAAACAGAATGCCTTGAATTAGTTACAGACAGTCCATTAAAATGTGAACAAATTTTAAGCGAATCGAGAACAATGTGTGAAAATTTTGAACAAACCTTGAAAGAAATAAAAGAACAAAACATAAACTTTGATGTAAACTTGTCTACCGATCAACAACTTCTTATCCTAATTGAAAAGGTTAAGAAACTTGTTCAGTCAGAAATTGTTGAATCCGACGAGATCATGGGAAAAGAAACATTGAGGCCTCCAAGCAAAGCAGATGAAATTATGGAAAAAGAAATAACGAAGCCTCTAAGCAAAGCAGATGAAATTATGAAGAAAGAAATAGAATCGCCTCGAAGCAAAGAAGATGAAATTGTGGAAAAAGAAACATTGAGGACTCTGAGCAAAGGAAATAAAATTATGGAGAAAGAAACATTGAGGCCACCGAGCAAAACTTTCTTGAATATCCAAACTCTGTCTCCCTTGAAGGAAGCTAGCACTATAAGGATAAAGAATGATGACAAGGTGCCTTTGATCACCGGTTGCTGTTGGATACCAGGTGGATATGTCATACTCTGCGATAACAACAACAGAAAGTTGAAAGTTTTAGACCAGAACTTGCATATCAAGCTAAATGCCCTTTGTACAAACAGTCCTTTTGATATTGCCCTCAAAGATGAATCAACTTGTATTTTCACAATTCCCGATGCGAAATCAATACAATTTGTAACAGTACAACCTGGACTGAGATTCAAGCACATAAAATGTCTAAAACTAAGATGCTTCGGCATTGAAGTTCATGGTAAAAACATTTTTGTGTGCATTGATGATTTACAACAGTCGGTCAAATGTGTAAAAATTCTATCATTAGAGGGGAATTGTGTGAGCTATATAACACACCAAGGTGCTGGAGCCCCAAGATACTTGTGTATCAGCGCAGATGGGATGAGAATATATTACACTGGTGGCCTAGATAAAGATGTGTTTATCAACTGTATAACAACAGATGGGTTTGGAATTTTCTCTGTTTCTAGTTCTGATTTAAAGTCACCAAGGAGTATCGTAATGGACAGTGATGGAAATGCTATCGTAGCTGACGATAAAGCTAAATGCCTGCACACTGTTTCAGCAGAGGGAGTGTTTGGTTTAAGCATGCTTGTAGAAAACGAAACAGAATTGGGGCCCACATCCTGTTGTGTTAACAGAACAGAGGATCTTATTCTACTACCACCAGACCAAATAGTGATGTTTAATGTTTAACAGACGAAAAAAGGTTGTTTATTTTATTTTGTACCAGGTGGGGGTTCCACAATCTTTTTTTTTTAATGCTAGGTGGGTAGGCAAGCATTTTTTTTTATCATGGGTGGTGGGTTTGAATTTTTATTCAAAATTGCGCATGGTGGGGGCTGATTTCTTTTTTTTTTTTTTTTATTGGTGGTGGGGCTTGAAAAAAACTGGCTCCCATCCCCCCCCCCCCCCATATGGTTAATTCTGGAACGACCCTGACCAAATACATGTATTGTTAGAAATTTTTCATATTTTAATCTGCATATAAATATTGAAAGAAATAAACCAGTATTACTGGAAGCTGATCCTTTAACCTTTTCTTAACCTTTTCAATGATACCAAAAACGTGTGTGCTGGCTAGCCATCTGAATATTATAAACAAGAAAATACTTGAATGTGTGTGATACATATAAAATTGGAAAGAGAAAACAGTGCAATAGTTTCATAGATTTTAGTATTTTATAGGGAAACTAATATTGGCCATGTATCTGTTACTCTTTTAAAAATTTAAAACAGGGAGCATGGTGTGTGGTTGAGCATCGGACTCCAAATCAAGAGGTCCTGGGTTCAATCCCCACAAGGGTCACTGTGTTCTGTCCTTGAGCAAGACACATTTACTCCCTAGAGTACTGGTTAAAATTATTTTGATTAATCGTCACAACACTACCTTGCCAAGTCATCATTACCTCTCAAACATATGGATGAAAAGTTAATTTTCCTAAAACAGAAATTGGATTTTTCCTAGGACTTGTTATGAGTTGAATGAATGTCAGAAGAGAAGTTTCAGAGCCTAATAATTTCAATGTCTAGTTATGACTGATCCAAACTGCTAATGCTGCTTTATATCAGATCTTTGCTTATTCCATTGATATAAGATTCTTTTCCCTCTAAAGCTTTGATTTAGGAGTATTAATGTTTTGAATGATAAGTTTGGGATATTCTGACAAGCAAACTCAAATTTAGAATTTAAGCCTGGGTCCATTTTCCATGTTAACAGAGCAGTTTATTTTTGACCTGGTCAGAAATAGCCCTGAAGTACGGAAGAGTATTAGGGCCAGGTTTTTTTTTTTTTAATTTTGAAATTTCGACTTAGTAACTCGAAATTTCGACTTACCATCTCGAAATTTCGACTAAGTAACCCAAAATTTCGACTTAGTAACTCGAAATTTCGACTTATTAACTCAAAAGTTTGACATATTAACTAGAAATTTCGACATACTAACTCAAAATTTCGACTAATTAACTCGAAATTTCGACTTAGTAACTCAAAATTTTGACTTAGTAATTCGAAATTTCGATTTAGTAACTCGAAATTTCATTTCGACTTATTAATTCGAAATTTCGACTTAGTAACTCGGTACGGTACTGGGTTTTAGTACATGCCCCTGGGGGGAGGTCACAGGGGGTTGGGTTGGTAGGTTGGGGTGTGGGCTCTACTATGACACCCTCGGTTTGGGTCTGAGTCCCGATAGGGTCCTCAGAATTGGGGGTAAAGGTAATTGTATTAGGGGGTGGGGTATTTCCATCCCTGTTTTTGGCCTGGTTGTCCATCTTTGACTGCATCTGATATGGGCTTCTTGGGCTCCCCTGCTGTCTTATTAGTTGTTGGGCTCGAAATAGTAAGTCGAAATTTCGAGTTACTAAGTCGAAAATTCTAGTTACTAAGTCGAAATTTCGAGTTACTAAGTCAAAATTTCGACTTAGTAGCAGGAAATTTCAAAATTAAAAAAAAAATTACCTGGCCCTAATACTCTTCCCTACTGAAGCCAAGAATCTACAAAGTGATGCTCATGTATAAATGTGTCTACATCTTTTTCTGTCCTAGTTTTACTGTATTGTTTGCTCATTATTTCCCTTTTGAATCGCAACATGAGAAAACCGGTCTTCAAGGTTTACAACTGGGTCTGACAAAAACAAGCCTGTACAGTCACAGAAGAAAGCTAGATCTTGAAATGTTGGGTATAAGTACAGGAGGAATTGTACTATCTGTGTAGCGAAAATAAAGGCGTTGCTCAGCTTGTGCCCTCGTTTTTGCATAGCCCCCCAACAAAAAAAAAAGGTTTTCTCGTGATGCGGCTCTACCATAGGGGCCCGGCACATGTTTTGGTTGATTTGTGACACACATTATGTGAAAAAATGTTTTGTTGTGTTTTATGTATTTTCTTTCCCAGCTGGTGTCTATGTTGGGACTTTAAATTTAATTGCATTGATTCCTGGTCCCTCTATTCTTACTATACATTGTAAAATTATTGACAATGTATACCTTATTTCACTTAATATGTGTCACAAATCAACCAAAACACGCGCCAGGCCCCTATGGACTCTACTGCAAAGTGTTTGTACATTACTGTTGTTGAAAAGTGGGATTCTGTTACGCATCTAAATATAAAATTTACCATGTGTTTGCCTCCAGTTTTCCTTTAATAAAAAAACATGCCCATGCAACATACAGAAATTTTTTGGCTTGTAAAAAAATCCAAAATTTTATTACCGTAGAATTTTTTTTATACTTTTCTTGTTTTTGCTCAAAATATAGATTGTGGTTACACGTTAGTGCCGCCTCGATTCTAACGAGTACCCGCAATTTATGTTTTGGAGCAAACATAAGAAAAATAGGTATACCCCTGCATACCCCAGTTTTTCTACATAAAGTGGGGTTTCAGGGGTATATATTGCACGGACATGTTTTCCTCATGTCCTTTATAAATTATTGGAAAAGGTCCCTCAGTTTGAATATGGAGAAAAGTGTATCCATGGCCGACTGCTCTATGCTTATTACGTGTTATGTCAAATAAACCGTTTAATATTCAGAGGAGCAATGGTCCTGTAAACGCTCACCTGAGATCTGCTACATATACCAATAAAAATGTTTGAATATTATGGTATTTAGCCCCAGTGCAGGGGCAGATAAAACCCTTGGATCATTTGTTTTCAGAATAATCAATATTCTGTCAATTTGCCAATTTCCCTTCAAATGACATGTCAACTGTTTTCCCCATTCAAATGCATGTTGACCTTGCTTTAAAATAGGTCAAGGTCATAGGGTCATGATTTATATACACATTGTAGTACTTAATCGATGCTTCATGCCAAGTTTAACCATCGATGCTTCATGTCAAGTTTCTTTGAAATCGGTCCACCGGTTCTGGAGAAGATTTTCGAAGGGGTTTTACCATATATGGGCATGGCGGCCATCTTGGTCATATGACCTGGATTAGTTATATACACATTGGTAACACCATCCTATAGATTATTTATACACCCCGTCCTATAGATCCTTCACATAACATTTGGGCCACAACATGAGTAAATGTACCTTCGGACAATTTTTTAAGTATAAGAAAAACAAAGTTACTTTGAATGTTTAATGTTTCTAGAGTCTATTAGTCTTTATTTGACCAGAGTATTTAAGTTATTTTGTGAGTTATGACCAATTTACTATATGAAACCTACAGACGTCATTGTCCTGAAAAATGACGTCAAAATTGTGTAATGCATTTCTGCATGTTAGTAGAGCTTACAAAACTCTATGCATTTGCTTAAAACTGTTTACGCACTGGCCAGAACCTATTGTTATGATAGAAGCATACCATCCTTACAGGCAATCTGCCGTAATTATTTTGTCTATTTTTATGATGATGCGGTTCCTATGGTTACCGTTTAACGATTGATAATGGAAAATTATGTGAATTATGGGTTAAAACAAGGGCAGATAACTCTAAATATTGAAAAATAATTTGTTTTAAAACTTATTCATTTGGTAGCCCAGTGTTCTAAGATTACAAATACAGTGTTATTTCTAAAACATATATTACATCATTTTTCTGCATTTTGCTGCTTTAGTAATGTCAGAATGTCCGAAGGTACATTTTGTCGCGTTTAGGTTCATTTGGCTTTGATTGGCCAAGTGGTTTCAGAGGAGATGTTAGAATTTTATGGAAATATACATGTATACTGCCCCGGGGTGGGGGCAAATGAGCTCCTGGTGTCCAATTTATTCAGAATCATTAATATTCAGTCCTGCTGTGCATTTCCTGCAAGACTTGCACTTTAAATGACATTTTAAAAGTTTTCCCCATTCAAATGCATTGGCGACCTATGTTGACCTTGCAGTAAAACAGGTCAAGGTCATCACAGGGTCATGATTTATATACACATTTTAGTACTTGAGTCATTGATACTTCATGCCAAGTTTCTTTGAAATCGGTCCACCAGTTCTGGAGAAAACTTTTGAAGGGTTTTTACCATATATTGGCATGGCGACCATCTTGGTCATGTGACCTGGATTATTTATATACACATTGGTAACGCCATCCTATAGATGCTTCACATAAAATTTGTCTTTGATTGGCCAAGTGGTTTCAGAGGAGATGTTAGAATTTTATGGAGATATAAATGTATGTTTCCCCGGGGTGGGGGCATATGAGCCCCTGGGGTCCATTTGTTTTTTTTTCAGAATCATTAATATTCAGTCTTACTACCCTTTTCACTTTAAATGATATTTTAAAAGTTTTCCCCATTCAAATGCATTGGGGACCTGTTGACCTTGCAGTAAAACAGGTCAAGGTTGTCACAAGGTCATGATTTATACACACATTGTAGTACTTTAGTCATCGATGCTTCATGCCAAGTTTCGTTGAAATCGGTTCACCAGTCTGGAGAAGAAGATTTTTAAAGGTTTTCACCATATATGGGTGTGGCGGCCATCTTGGTCATGTGACCTGGATTATTTATATATCCCCCACAGACTTCCTATAAAATTTGGCTTTGACTGGCCAAGTGGTTTCAAAGGAGATCTTTGACATTGTGGACGGATGCTAGAGCATGGCCATCCTATAAGCTCTTGTGAGCCTTCAGCTCAGGTGAGCTAAAAACTGGTGAACCCGTCTTGTGCTGACTAGACGATTCATCCACAAGCAATTTAATTTATCCTTTGTTTTAAGTCACTTCCCGTCAGACTGGTATATGACTAATGATCTCGATCGTGATGACTTATCATAGAACATATAAGTTTGGCCCATGGCGTGGGGTACATGAAGTATAGATAATCTTATAGGGCTGGCTTTTAGCCCATCACATCAAATCCTTGGGTTTGTGTCCAAGAGTGGGGGCTGCATGTCAAAATTCAGAGCTCTTGTCACAGATTTACCATGCTGCAAATTAGTTTTGTACAAATCGATAGATTGACTAACATCAAGTTCCCTTTAGAATTAGCTTTGATTGTATAACACCAGATATCTGGATCAATGCCTCTAGGGACATTAACCCATATTTGACGAATGGTATTCTCCCATCATTATCAATTGGGTGAGTCCACTTTCATTTTTAGGGGTGTTAGGAGTGATTTTTATTTTTTATCTCATTTTTCGATGAAATTTCTATAAGCAAACAGAATAGCCCCAGATGGGACGCCGCGTTATGCGGCGTCATATCTGGGGCTATTCTGTTTGCCTATGTCCCATAACAGGGACGCCAGGCTTAAATGAGTTAAGGTTTAACAAGCCATGTTCTGCTTGCTGGTGTGCCAGGTGTTTTTTCTTGGGGGTTATCGTGTTTTCGCTCCACCTACTGATTGGCTGACATGTCATCGTAAAACAAAATTTCCGAGACTACATCATACGATATACCACCCAAAATGAATTTTGAATACAGTTATCTCCAAAATGTATATAATATACCCTTGTAAACCCCAGTTTTACTACATGTATAAAGTGGGGTTATAGGTGGTACAATATACATTTCATGAATAGGTACTTGATACACAGATCAAGATGACAATGAAACAGTATACATGTACTGTTTCACAATATTTAGCCACATTCTGAAAATACCTGCTTTAACCTCATTTGAACTGACAAAAATAAAGAATGAACACATTAGAATGTGCATCTGTTGTAAAATACATGTAATTGCATTTCTACAAAGAATATTTGAGCTGTGTCATGAGAAAACACTCAATGTTTCAACACAAACTGACCTACAGTCTCAGAAAAAGGCAAGAAGTTTGACTTTTTCTGATATAAGAAGAAGAGGTATACAACTGTACATGAAGCAAAAAAAACAAAGACCCTGATCAGCAGTGCAGCTACTTTGTTTTCTCATGATGCAGCTCATTTATATAGTTGTACTACATAGACAGGATGTTGACTGTAGCAGGCAAGGTTGGTTTACCCATACTATACTTGCAGATGTCACGGACTCTGAGCCCCGTGTTTTGTCTAGACAAAAACAAAGACCCAGTTACTACACAGCTGATCAGTGGCTTTATTTTTACTTTTTATTCACGGATAGTACAATTCCTCTTTTTCTTAAATTCAAAATTATTCAAGCTTCTAGCCTTGCTCTGTGATTGTACAAACTGGTTGGTGTCAAACCTGTTCAGAAACCCTGAAGACTGGTTTGTCTGATGTTGCGACTCATTTTTCCCCTTATGAAGCTCATTTTCACATACCATCCTACATGTAGGAATGGCTAATATGAGCCATGTCATGAGAAAACCAACAACGTGGTTTTCGGACAGGTCTGACACAAACCGAGCTGTACAAGCATAGAATAAGGATAGAAGCTGGAAATTTTGGATTAAGAAAGTAGAGAAATTGTTCTAAATGTGTAGCTAAAACAAAAGCGCTAAAAGTTACTGGGAAGCTGATTTGCACCTTTGTTCTTGCTTATGCAAAATGTTGGCTTTCTCATGATGTTACTCAATTATGAATGAGTGATATATGAACCTTTTACGTGTAATAGGATTTCATTTCAAACCTGTACTAATGGATGAATTTTCTCAGGAAAGAAGCATATTTTCTCAAATACATTAATTAGTGCTGTGGAAACACTTTTACAAGAATTTAGGACTTCAAGAAGTCTTGAGCATAAATTTGCAGAACCTTTCGGAACTATAGAGTGATTCACAATGTTTTGATACACACAAATTGTAGTATTTCGATCAGCGATTTTGGATGATATTTATGATTTTGAACAAACTGGTTTTGGATGTCGAAAAAACATCTTTTAATACATTGAATTACCGGTAAAGCCTAATTCAATGGCAATGCAACACTGCATAGTGAATGCCAGGACAGAGTTACATAGAGTAAGGCTGCTAGCTGATGAAGTACAGAATGATCATCAGCTCAATATGGATAAGTTCTATGCAAAAGTAAGAGAAACAAAAGACAGAATTAAACAGCTAAGGAAAGAAATGGAACAATTATTTGATAGATGCCTGCTTCAAATTGATTTACAAGAAAATTCAGTGGTGCATGCATTTGCCATAGTAACTAAAACATGTAAAGAACTAAGAAGTGAGTTGGAATGTCAAACAGAATGCCTTGAATTAGTTACAGACAGTCCATTAAAATGTGAACAAATTTTAAGCGAATCGAGAACAATGTGTGAAAATTTTGAACAAACCTTGAAAGAAATAAAAGAACAAAACATAAACTTTGATGTAAACTTGTCTACCGATCAACAACTTCTTATCCTAATTGAAAAGGTTAAGAAACTTGTTCAGTCAGAAATTGTTGAATCCGACGAGATCATGGGAAAAGAAACATTGAGGCCTCCAAGCAAAGCAGATGAAATTATGGAAAAAGAAATAACGAAGCCTCTAAGCAAAGCAGATGAAATTATGAAGAAAGAAATAGAATCGCCTCGAAGCAAAGAAGATGAAATTGTGGAAAAAGAAACATTGAGGACTCTGAGCAAAGGAAATAAAATTATGGAGAAAGAAACATTGAGGCCACCGAGCAAAACTTTCTTGAATATCCAAACTCTGTCTCCCTTGAAGGAAGCTAGCACTATAAGGATAAAGAATGATGACAAGGTGCCTTTGATCACCGGTTGCTGTTGGATACCAGGTGGATATGTCATACTCTGCGATAACAACAACAGAAAGTTGAAAGTTTTAGACCAGAACTTGCATATCAAGCTAAATGCCCTTTGTACAAACAGTCCTTTTGATATTGCCCTCAAAGATGAATCAACTTGTATTTTCACAATTCCCGATGCGAAATCAATACAATTTGTAACAGTACAACCTGGACTGAGATTCAAGCACATAAAATGTCTAAAACTAAGATGCTTCGGCATTGAAGTTCATGGTAAAAACATTTTTGTGTGCATTGATGATTTACAACAGTCGGTCAAATGTGTAAAAATTCTATCATTAGAGGGGAATTGTGTGAGCTATATAACACACCAAGGTGCTGGAGCCCCAAGATACTTGTGTATCAGCGCAGATGGGATGAGAATATATTACACTGGTGGCCTAGATAAAGATGTGTTTATCAACTGTATAACAACAGATGGGTTTGGAATTTTCTCTGTTTCTAGTTCTGATTTAAAGTCACCAAGGAGTATCGTAATGGACAGTGATGGAAATGCTATCGTAGCTGACGATAAAGCTAAATGCCTGCACACTGTTTCAGCAGAGGGAGTGTTTGGTTTAAGCATGCTTGTAGAAAACGAAACAGAATTGGGGCCCACATCCTGTTGTGTTAACAGAACAGAGGATCTTATTCTACTACCACCAGACCAAATAGTGATGTTTAATGTTTAACAGACGAAAAAAGGTTGTTTATTTTATTTTGTACCAGGTGGGGGTTCCACAATCTTTTTTTTTTAATGCTAGGTGGGTAGGCAAGCATTTTTTTTTATCATGGGTGGTGGGTTTGAATTTTTATTCAAAATTGCGCATGGTGGGGGCTGATTTCTTTTTTTTTTTTTTTTATTGGTGGTGGGGCTTGAAAAAAACTGGCTCCCATCCCCCCCCCCCCCCCCCATATGGTTAATTCTGGAACGACCCTGACCAAATACATGTATTGTTAGAAATTTTTCATATTTTAATCTGCATATAAATATTGAAAGAAATAAACCAGTATTACTGGAAGCTGATCCTTTAACCTTTTCTTAACCTTTTCAATGATACCAAAAACGTGTGTGCTGGCTAGCCATCTGAATATTATAAACAAGAAAATACTTGAATGTGTGTGATACATATAAAATTGGAAAGAGAAAACAGTGCAATAGTTTCATAGATTTTAGTATTTTATAGGGAAACTAATATTGGCCATGTATCTGTTACTCTTTTAAAAATTTAAAACAGGGAGCATGGTGTGTGGTTGAGCATCGGACTCCAAATCAAGAGGTCCTGGGTTCAATCCCCACAAGGGTCACTGTGTTCTGTCCTTGAGCAAGACACATTTACTCCCTAGAGTACTGGTTAAAATTATTTTGATTAATCGTCACAACACTACCTTGCCAAGTCATCATTACCTCTCAAACATATGGATGAAAAGTTAATTTTCCTAAAACAGAAATTGGATTTTTCCTAGGACTTGTTATGAGTTGAATGAATGTCAGAAGAGAAGTTTCAGAGCCTAATAATTTCAATGTCTAGTTATGACTGATCCAAACTGCTAATGCTGCTTTATATCAGATCTTTGCTTATTCCATTGATATAAGATTCTTTTCCCTCTAAAGCTTTGATTTAGGAGTATTAATGTTTTGAATGATAAGTTTGGGATATTCTGACAAGCAAACTCAAATTTAGAATTTAAGCCTGGGTCCATTTTCCATGTTAACAGAGCAGTTTATTTTTGACCTGGTCAGAAATAGCCCTGAAGTACGGAAGAGTATTAGGGCCAGGTTTTTTTTTTTTTAATTTTGAAATTTCGACTTAGTAACTCGAAATTTCGACTTACCATCTCGAAATTTCGACTAAGTAACCCAAAATTTCGACTTAGTAACTCGAAATTTCGACTTATTAACTCAAAAGTTTGACATATTAACTAGAAATTTCGACATACTAACTCAAAATTTCGACTAATTAACTCGAAATTTCGACTTAGTAACTCAAAATTTTGACTTAGTAATTCGAAATTTCGATTTAGTAACTCGAAATTTCATTTCGACTTATTAATTCGAAATTTCGACTTAGTAACTCGGTACGGTACTGGGTTTTAGTACATGCCCCTGGGGGGAGGTCACAGGGGGTTGGGTTGGTAGGTTGGGGTGTGGGCTCTACTATGACACCCTCGGTTTGGGTCTGAGTCCCGATAGGGTCCTCAGAATTGGGGGTAAAGGTAATTGTATTAGGGGGTGGGGTATTTCCATCCCTGTTTTTGGCCTGGTTGTCCATCTTTGACTGCATCTGATATGGGCTTCTTGGGCTCCCCTGCTGTCTTATTAGTTGTTGGGCTCGAAATAGTAAGTCGAAATTTCGAGTTACTAAGTCGAAAATTCTAGTTACTAAGTCGAAATTTCGAGTTACTAAGTCAAAATTTCGACTTAGTAGCAGGAAATTTCAAAATTAAAAAAAAAATTACCTGGCCCTAATACTCTTCCCTACTGAAGCCAAGAATCTACAAAGTGATGCTCATGTATAAATGTGTCTACATCTTTTTCTGTCCTAGTTTTACTGTATTGTTTGCTCATTATTTCCCTTTTGAATCGCAACATGAGAAAACCGGTCTTCAAGGTTTACAACTGGGTCTGACAAAAACAAGCCTGTACAGTCACAGAAGAAAGCTAGATCTTGAAATGTTGGGTATAAGTACAGGAGGAATTGTACTATCTGTGTAGCGAAAATAAAGGCGTTGCTCAGCTTGTGCCCTCGTTTTTGCATAGCCCCCCAACAAAAAAAAAAGGTTTTCTCGTGATGCGGCTCTACCATAGGGGCCCGGCACATGTTTTGGTTGATTTGTGACACACATTATGTGAAAAAATGTTTTGTTGTGTTTTATGTATTTTCTTTCCCAGCTGGTGTCTATGTTGGGACTTTAAATTTAATTGCATTGATTCCTGGTCCCTCTATTCTTACTATACATTGTAAAATTATTGACAATGTATACCTTATTTCACTTAATATGTGTCACAAATCAACCAAAACACGCGCCAGGCCCCTATGGACTCTACTGCAAAGTGTTTGTACATTACTGTTGTTGAAAAGTGGGATTCTGTTACGCATCTAAATATAAAATTTACCATGTGTTTGCCTCCAGTTTTCCTTTAATAAAAAAACATGCCCATGCAACATACAGAAATTTTTTGGCTTGTAAAAAAATCCAAAATTTTATTACCGTAGAATTTTTTTTATACTTTTCTTGTTTTTGCTCAAAATATAGATTGTGGTTACACGTTAGTGCCGCCTCGATTCTAACGAGTACCCGCAATTTATGTTTTGGAGCAAACATAAGAAAAATAGGTATACCCCTGCATACCCCAGTTTTTCTACATAAAGTGGGGTTTCAGGGGTATATATTGCACGGACATGTTTTCCTCATGTCCTTTATAAATTATTGGAAAAGGTCCCTCAGTTTGAATATGGAGAAAAGTGTATCCATGGCCGACTGCTCTATGCTTATTACGTGTTATGTCAAATAAACCGTTTAATATTCAGAGGAGCAATGGTCCTGTAAACGCTCACCTGAGATCTGCTACATATACCAATAAAAATGTTTGAATATTATGGTATTTAGCCCCAGTGCAGGGGCAGATAAAACCCTTGGATCATTTGTTTTCAGAATAATCAATATTCTGTCAATTTGCCAATTTCCCTTCAAATGACATGTCAACTGTTTTCCCCATTCAAATGCATGTTGACCTTGCTTTAAAATAGGTCAAGGTCATAGGGTCATGATTTATATACACATTGTAGTACTTAATCGATGCTTCATGCCAAGTTTAACCATCGATGCTTCATGTCAAGTTTCTTTGAAATCGGTCCACCGGTTCTGGAGAAGATTTTCGAAGGGGTTTTACCATATATGGGCATGGCGGCCATCTTGGTCATATGACCTGGATTAGTTATATACACATTGGTAACACCATCCTATAGATTATTTATACACCCCGTCCTATAGATCCTTCACATAACATTTGGGCCACAACATGAGTAAATGTACCTTCGGACAATTTTTTAAGTATAAGAAAAACAAAGTTACTTTGAATGTTTAATGTTTCTAGAGTCTATTAGTCTTTATTTGACCAGAGTATTTAAGTTATTTTGTGAGTTATGACCAATTTACTATATGAAACCTACAGACGTCATTGTCCTGAAAAATGACGTCAAAATTGTGTAATGCATTTCTGCATGTTAGTAGAGCTTACAAAACTCTATGCATTTGCTTAAAACTGTTTACGCACTGGCCAGAACCTATTGTTATGATAGAAGCATACCATCCTTACAGGCAATCTGCCGTAATTATTTTGTCTATTTTTATGATGATGCGGTTCCTATGGTTACCGTTTAACGATTGATAATGGAAAATTATGTGAATTATGGGTTAAAACAAGGGCAGATAACTCTAAATATTGAAAAATAATTTGTTTTAAAACTTATTCATTTGGTAGCCCAGTGTTCTAAGATTACAAATACAGTGTTATTTCTAAAACATATATTACATCATTTTTCTGCATTTTGCTGCTTTAGTAATGTCAGAATGTCCGAAGGTACATTTTGTCGCGTTTAGGTTCATTTGGCTTTGATTGGCCAAGTGGTTTCAGAGGAGATGTTAGAATTTTATGGAAATATACATGTATACTGCCCCGGGGTGGGGGCAAATGAGCTCCTGGTGTCCAATTTATTCAGAATCATTAATATTCAGTCCTGCTGTGCATTTCCTGCAAGACTTGCACTTTAAATGACATTTTAAAAGTTTTCCCCATTCAAATGCATTGGCGACCTATGTTGACCTTGCAGTAAAACAGGTCAAGGTCATCACAGGGTCATGATTTATATACACATTTTAGTACTTGAGTCATTGATACTTCATGCCAAGTTTCTTTGAAATCGGTCCACCAGTTCTGGAGAAAACTTTTGAAGGGTTTTTACCATATATTGGCATGGCGACCATCTTGGTCATGTGACCTGGATTATTTATATACACATTGGTAACGCCATCCTATAGATGCTTCACATAAAAGGACCTCTGACGGTGGTAATGGGGGCCATAATGCATAGCTGCCTCAGATTTTGATAAAAATAAATTTTGGTCAAATGCTTCTGTTTTTGTATACATGTTTGCTGGTAGTCCATAGTTTATGATATTGGATTGGGGTTCTTGTTTCAAAAGAAGTACTGCTTTATTTTTGGGTTAAAATGTGCATATTTTGTATTAAACATATAGACAAATAGAAAAGTATTTATTTAACATTGTTCCCCCCCGAGTCCCAAGAAATCCCTTTGCATATGAATGAATTGTCATATTATACATGATGTGTGAATGGCGTTCTGGGACTCGGGGGGGAACAGTACCCTACAGCCCAAAATGTCATCTCAGTACTAGAGCCCAAGTATGTGAAATTGTTTTTAACTTAAAATTAAAAAGAAAACAAAACAGCAGTTAAGATGTATGCCATATATAAAGTACAAAAAATGGATATATACATTTGTTTCCAAAATTAACCCAAATCTGCTTGATTTATAACCACTTTTTATGTTCCATTCCCCAGAAAATGAGGGTACTGTACATTCTGTGGAACAAACTTTTGTAATCATTCTATACTAATATTGTCCACTTGTTTACACGGCCAATAACCTCTTGCACCACAAACAGTAACATTGGTGGACTGTTTTCCTATGTATTAACTTCCAAATCAACAACTTTTCAGTCAGGTCGGTACGATGCCACCACTGTCTTGGTATTAGTCAGTACTATGGGAATTTAAAATGTCTTTGTCATTGGTACAATACAGCGACGTAAAGTTTCAAATCACCAACTTTAAGGGTGTTTACACAATTTTCCATTCATTCTCATAAAACTATTTGCTTATTAAATCACGTTAGGCATCAAAACAAGAAGTTAGGCATTCAGTTCTTTAATGAAAGTGATTCTAAATAGAGGCCCTGGGTTTGATTCAATCGTGGGGAGCCATGCTGTGCCCGAGACACACTAACCCCGCCCCCCCCCCCCCAAAGAGTACCCATGCTCTGTTGTCCGTCGTCCGTCCATCCATAATTTCAAAGATCTTCTCCTCTGAAACCGCCAGGCCAATCAAAGCCAAACTTCATATGGAGCATCCTGAGGAAGCGGAAACGAAAGTTTGTATAAACAGTCCAGGTCACATGACCAAGATGGCCGCCATGGCTATAAATAGCAAAAAACCTTTAAAATCTTCTCCAGAACCAGAAGGCCTATGATTTTGCGACTTGGCATGAAGCATCAGGCAATGGAGCTCTACAAAGTGTGTATAAATCATGACCCTGTGATGACCTTGACCTTTTTACAGCAAGGTCAACTTAGGTTGCCCACGCATTTGAATGGGGAAAATTGTTAGGGCAAAACTTGCAGTAAATTGGTATATGGACTGACTCTTTATGATTTAAAAAAAGAAATTGCCTCCAGAGGTTGCTCTGGTGTTATATACATGTATATTACAATTCTAGTGGTATAAATCTCAGGTGAGCGTTTACAGGACCATTGGTCCTCTGGTTTTCTCTGGGTTCTCATGTTTTCGTCCATGTACTGATCGGTCAATCTCACATGAGCTGAAATAATCTTGAAAGGGACATTAAAGTGAATCAGAAAAATAAATACATTGAAGGCCGTGTTGTAACAGTTTAATACAGGTAAATAAATATTCATGCAAGGTTGCTCAGTGTGACCAAGTTTTGTCACAATGGGCCGTGTCTGGAGAAAATGTTTTTGGTTAAGATCGAACTCTAATCAAGCTGTGCAAGACATAGAAGATGGATTGAAGTTTTGTTAATTAATGAGTAGACGCAATTCTGAGTAGCTGGCTGGTCATCGCTGATCTGGGTATAAGGTTTTGTAACAGATAGCAGGTTTTCTTATCAGTTAACAGTGCCTTGTATAATGTTTGGTACAGTAGTACTTAGACAATAATATTATACAGGTAACTGCTAAAGGTTTGTACCCAAAATGTTGACGTTGTAATATTTCAATTTTATTTCGGTGGCATTATGCATGTTTATCGCACTTTACACAGTGTTGCATGCACAAAATATGATACAGTAGTGAAATTAAAGGACTACAAGCAAGGAAAAGCGAAAAATTAAAATTTTCTCACATATAAAATTTTGACCCCCACCCCCGCTAAAATCGCATTTTTTACACTATATGGAGGAAATAGTCAAAACTTTTAATAGTTATAGGTTCAGAATACATTGGGCTTTTGCCCTAATCATGATATACCACCACCAGAACCTTTGATACATTGTTATGGTATTTTGAAAACGAGGCATAAAACCCCTAAGAATGTCACTGATTCTTTGTCTTTGATTGGCCAAGTGGTTTCAGAGGAGATGTTAGAATTTTATGGAGATATAAATGTATGTTTCCCCGGGGTGGGGGCATATGAGCCCCTGGGGTCCATTTTTTTTTCAGAATCATTAATATTCAGTCTTACTACCCTTTTCACTTTAAATGATATTTCAAAAGTTTTCCCCATTCAAATGCATTGGGGACCTGTTGACCTTGCAGTAAAACAGGTCAAGGTTGTCACAAGGTCATGATTTATACACACATTGTAGTACTTTAGTCATCGATGCTTCATGCCAAGTTTCGTTGAAATCGGTTCACCAGTCTGGAGAAGAAGATTTTTAAAGGTTTTCACCATATATGGGTGTGGCGGCCATCTTGGTCATGTGACCTGGATTATTTATATATCCCCCACAGACTTCCTATAAAATTTGGCTTTGACTGGCCAAGTGGTTTCAAAGGAGATCTTTGACATTGTGGACGGATGCTAGAGCATGGCCATCCTATAAGCTCTTGTGAGCCTTCAGCTCAGGTGAGCTAAAAACTGGTGAACCCGTCTTGTGCTGACTAGACGATTCATCCACAAGCAATTTAATTTATCCTTTGTTTTAAGTCACTTCCCGTCAGACTGGTATATGACTAATGATCTCGATCGCGATGACTTATCATAGAGCATATAAGTTTGGCCCATGGCGTGGGGTACATGAAGTATAGATAATCTTATAGGGCTGGCTTTTAGCCCATCACATCAAATCCTTGGGTTTGTGTCCAAGAGTGGGGGCTGCATGTCAAAATTCAGAGCTCTTGTCACAGATTTACCATGCTGCAAATTAGTTTTGTACAAATCGATAGATTGACTAACATCAAGTTCCCTTTAGAATTAGCTTTCATTGTATAACACCAGATATCTGGATCAATGCCTCTAGGGACATTAACCCATATTTGACGAATGGTATTCTCCCATCATTATCAATTGGGTGAGTCCACTTTCATTTTTAGGGGTGTTAGGAGTGATTTTTATTTTTTATCTCATTTTTCGATGAAATTTCTATAAGCAAACAGAATAGCCCCAGATGGGACGCCGCGTTATGCGGCGTCATATCTGGGGCTATTCTGTTTGCCTATGTCCCATAACAGGGACGCCAGGCTTAAATGAGTTAAGGTTTAACAAGCCATGTTCTGCTTGCTGGTGTGCCAGGTGTTTTTTCTTGGGGGTTATCGTGTTTTCGCTCCACCTACTGATTGGCTGACATGTCATCGTAAAACAAAATTTCCGAGACTACATCATACGATATACCACCCAAAATGAATTTTGAATACAGTTATCTCCAAAATGTATATAATATACCCTTGTAAACCCCAGTTTTACTACATGTATAAAGTGGGGTTATAGGTGGTACAATATACATTTCATGAATAGGTACTTGATACACAGATCAAGATGACAATGAAACAGTATACATGTACTGTTTCACAATATTTAGCCACATTCTGAAAATACCTGCTTTAACCTCATTTGAACTGACAAAAATAAAGAATGAACACATTAGAATGTGCATCTGTTGTAAAATACATGTAATTGCATTTCTACAAAGAATATTTGAGCTGTGTCATGAGAAAACACTCAATGTTTCAACACAAACTGACCTACAGTCTCAGAAAAAGGCAAGAAGTTTGACTTTTTCTGATATAAGAAGAAGAGGTATACAACTGTACATGAAGCAAAAAAAACAAAGACCCTGATCAGCAGTGCAGCTACTTTGTTTTCTCATGATGCAGCTCATTTATATAGTTGTACTACATAGACAGGATGTTGACTGTAGCAGGCAAGGTTGGTTTACCCATACTATACTTGCAGATGTCACGGACTCTGAGCCCCGTGTTTTGTCTAGACAAAAACAAAGACCCAGTTACTACACAGCTGATCAGTGGCTTTATTTTTACTTTTTATTCACGGATAGTACAATTCCTCTTTTTCTTAAATTCAAAATTATTCAAGCTTCTAGCCTTGCTCTGTGATTGTACAAACTGGTTGGTGTCAAACCTATTCAGAAACCCTGAAGACTGGTTTTCTGATGTTGCGACTCATTTTTCCCCTTATGAAGCTCATTTTCACATACCATCCTACATGTAGGAATGGCTAATATGAGCCATGTCATGAGAAAACCAACAACGTGGTTTTCGGACAGGTCTGACACAAACCGAGCTGTACAAGCATAGAATAAGGATAGAAGCTGGAAACTTTGGATTAAGAAAGTAGAGAAATTGTTCTAAATGTGTAGCTAAAACAAAAGCGCTAAAAGTTACTGGGAAGCTGATTTGCACCTTTGTTCTTGCTTATGCAAAATGTTGGCTTTCTCATGATGTTACTCAATTATGAATGAGTGATATATGAACCTTTTACGTGTAATAGGATTTCATTTCAAACCTGTACTAATGGATGAATTTTCTCAGGAAAGAAGCATATTTTCTCAAATACATTAATTAGTGCTGTGGAAACACTTTTACAAGAATTTAGGACTTCAAGAAGTCTTGAGCATAAATTTGCAGAACCTTTCGGAACTATAGAGTGATTCACAATGTTTTGATACACACAAATTGTAGTATTTCGATCAGCGATTTTGGATGATATTTATGATTTTGAACAAACTGGTTTTGGATGTCGAAAAAACATCTTTTAATACATTGAATTACCGGTAAAGCCTAATTCAATGGCAATGCAACACTGCATAGTGAATGCCAGGACAGAGTTACATAGAGTAAGGCTGCTAGCTGATGAAGTACAGAATGATCATCAGCTCAATATGGATAAGTTCTATGCAAAAGTAAGAGAAACAAAAGACAGAATTAAACAGCTAAGGAAAGAAATGGAACAATTATTTGATAGATGCCTGCTTCAAATTGATTTACAAGAAAATTCAGTGGTGCATGCATTTGCCATAGTAACTAAAACATGTAAAGAACTAAGAAGTGAGTTGGAATGTCAAACAGAATGCCTTGAATTAGTTACAGACAGTCCATTAAAATGTGAACAAATTTTAAGCGAATCGAGAACAATGTGTGAAAATTTTGAACAAACCTTGAAAGAAATAAAAGAACAAAACATAAACTTTGATGTAAACTTGTCTACCGATCAACAACTTCTTATCCTAATTGAAAAGGTTAAGAAACTTGTTCAGTCAGAAATTGTTGAATCCGACGAGATCATGGGAAAAGAAACATTGAGGCCTCCAAGCAAAGCAGATGAAATTATGGAAAAAGAAATAACGAAGCCTCTAAGCAAAGCAGATGAAATTATGAAGAAAGAAATAGAATCGCCTCGAAGCAAAGATGAAATTGTGGAAAAAGAAACATTGAGGACTCTGAGCAAAGGAAATAAAATTATGGAGAAAGAAACATTGAGGCCACCGAGCAAAACTTTCTTGAATATCCAAACTCTGTCTCCCTTGAAGGAAGCTAGCACTATAAGGATAAAGAATGATGACAAGGTGCCTTTGATCACCGGTTGCTGTTGGATACCAGGTGGATATGTCATACTCTGCGATAACAACAACAGAAAGTTGAAAGTTTTAGACCAGAACTTGCATATCAAGCTAAATGCCCTTTGTACAAACAGTCCTTTTGATATTGCCCTCAAAGATGAATCAACTTGTATTTTCACAATTCCCGATGCGAAATCAATACAATTTGTAACAGTACAACCTGGACTGAGATTCAAGCACATAAAATGTCTAAAACTAAGATGCTTCGGCATTGAAGTTCATGGTAAAAACATTTTTGTGTGCATTGATGATTTACAACAGTCGGTCAAATGTGTAAAAATTCTATCATTAGAGGGGAATTGTGTGAGCTATATAACACACCAAGGTGCTGGAGCCCCAAGATACTTGTGTATCAGCGCAGATGGGATGAGAATATATTACACTGGTGGCCTAGATAAAGATGTGTTTATCAACTGTATAACAACAGATGGGTTTGGAATTTTCTCTGTTTCTAGTTCTGATTTAAAGTCACCAAGGAGTGTCGTAATGGACAGTGATGGAAATGCTATCGTAGCTGACGATAAAGCTAAATGCCTGCACACTGTTTCAGCAGAGGGAGTGTTTGGTTTAAGCATGCTTGTAGAAAACGAAACAGAATTGGGGCCCACATCCTGTTGTGTTAACAGAACAGAGGATCTTATTCTTGTTGCATTCTGGCAAACACACAGTTCTAAAGTTATTCTTTATAAACTGGTTTACCAGGCAAGCAAATCCGAGTAATGCGTACCCCCTCACGCCTCTTTTTTATATAGTACATGTACATAACTAAAACTGAGGTATATAGGCTTAAGCATTTTTTGCTTATTTTTGATACAAAACAGATTTAGGGTGCTTTTGGGAACCAAGGTGGTTCTAACATGTACCCACAATCAATGTTATGTCAACAAAGTAGGAAAAATTTTAAAAGAACAAAATTTTTCAACGGAAAATCATTTTTCACAAATGAAAAATTTATTGTGTATTACATGGGTATGTTGATGTTGTAGTTGTGACAATGACCATTGCTGATTTGAATGACTGCATATAATGTTGAATGTGTATTGGATTATTTTCTAATGACGTCACAAAAAAAACAACATATACATGTATTTCCCAGATTTTATGAACTGCCTGTCCCAAATGATACGAGCCGTGTCATGAGAAAAGCAACATTTTGCATATGCGAAGCTGATAACGTCTTTGTTTTCGCTACACAGATAGTACAATCCTCTTCTTTCTAAATCCAAACTATCAAGCTTCTAGCCAGCTTGTTTGACTGCACAGACTGGTTTGTGTTGGACCTGTTTGTAAACTACATTGTTGGTTTTCTCATGATGCAGCTCATATGTATCACATATCCTGAGTACTAGAATCTATGTTCATATTATTTGCAAGATTTTAATTTTGTTCAGCAAAAACATTTTTGCTGAACAAAAGCTAGCTTTCATGCAAGACTTTAAAAAAAAAAAACTTTCACAAAGCTTCCACATAGTTTTAAAGAAAGCCTTGCATAATGAAGGCCATGTAAATCACAACTTTTCTATAAGCTACCTTTTCTACGAGAGTCAATCAGCCAAAACGAGTTAAGTCATTGAATTCGGTGATTTTTGTGTCCCATCCATATATTTTCAAGTAAACAAGTAGTTATTAAGTGCTTTGAAGCGGTTTTACCTAGGTTAAGGTCATAGCCCTACAGTCATGTGAAAGAAAAGCAGGAAATGTGGTCTACAGTCACTCTGTAAGACGTTTTGCACGTGACATACCCATAAAATCCAGCAAAAATGCTGTCCCATCAGCACAGTAAGCTTATTACAGAACTTATTACTGAAAATACATTGTTGGGGTTGGCGGTTTTCTATCATTTGTCAATGCCATATACATAGACCTTTTATTTTACGCCTTGATTTTGGTTCTGAAGTAAAAAATAAAATTTTCATGTCTCAATTACTGATGTCCCAGATTCTTTCGTGAATTACGTTACTACCTTTAATGTCTCTCACAAAATACTTTTAACGTATATTTAGCTTACATGCTACATGTTTTTGGCAAGACAGTAGATACATGCTTGGAAAATAAATACAAATATGGGCTTGCTATTGTTCATTTGTCTAAGATAAAGTCAAAGCAAAAGCTGATGAAAAATAACACAGTTTTGTGAACTACGTTACCCTACCCATATCATTTGCTAATTAAGAGGTAGAAATATTTCATGTGACAGCAGTGAAAGGACTTTGACCATACTATGTAGCAAATAGATAAAGAACTTTACGGGATGTTCTAAACATAGGAGAAAATAAGAATAAAGCTCAAAGTTGTGAATTACGTTACTGTGAATTTCGTTACTACAATTTTACTTTAAGAGAAATAACTCTGAATTCTCATGTCTCGTTCGAATTTATGTTCGTTGTTCGTTTAAACCAAGTCTATTTCTGCTCGTAGGTATCAATTCCAACCATACAAGTGTTGCTTTTTCGTAGCTACATGGACTTAATTTATATTTTCTGGGTACACCATCTCACCCTTTTATGAAAATTATAAAGATAGCCATCGTATCAATGCAATATGTGCAAGGTGTCCTTTATAAATAACAAAAGTCATAAGTTAAAACGTACATTATGTTTTGCATACCGCCTATGATCTGAATGTGATTGAGTGTAGGTAACGTAATTCACATGCAGGTAACGTAATTCACTTTTTACATAATTCTGCTTTAGATCCATGATAGGATCATATGATTCATACTTTCAGTGATATAAAACATATGTTGTCTCGGTTAATTGTTTTTTATCATTAATCGATGTCACCTGGTACCCAGATAATCCAAAAAATGTGTGTTTATCGTCCTTTTTCAATATACACTTTAGAATAAGCACGCTGTATTTGACGCCCTGGTCCACTTATGTTGATATCTTTTATCCCATATGTTCTTTTGACTTACTTTGCATGCCTCTTGATAGCTTTATGTGAAAAAGAGACATGAAAATCATGCTTATAACATACTACTTTCGAAAACATTTGACATATTTTGTGTGTGAATTACGTTACCTTTAATGTGTTATGGCATCATTTTCGGACAAAATGCACTTTTTCTAAAAAATAAAGCTTTAACCTGTTGTATAAAACCTTTTTGAATATGTATGCGGTGATTCATTCTTTATTTGTTGGGTGTCTTGCGAACTACAACAAGTTAATGAATAACAATAATATAAAGATTTTTTTACTTATTTTATACATTGTACATTTGAAAGGGTCCTTTCTGCAAAATCAACAATGACATATACAATGAATTGTATTTAAGGTGCAAATAGAGGTTAAATTTACCTTCTGTGGCACATTTGAGGCAGATTGGTAGTAGAGAAATGTACGATTTCTCACAGGAAAGAATACATTGGTAATGGGTTTGTGAATTACGTTACCAAGCTAGTGTTACATTTTTCAGCACGAAAATGGCAAAACGGTATTACAAGTGCCTCAAATACGTATAGTTATGATATTTATAATCTTTATTCTAAATAAAAACGAATTTATTTATTTAATAGTTCTCAAAAGTGGATGGAAATAAGCAAACCGATGTTTGTATATTTAGAATAACAACTATTTTTAAATTTTCTTTTGAGTCCAAAATTCAAACTACGCTGAGGAGGCAATTATGAAATAAGTGTAACGTATAAAACTTGTTTTTAAGCAAGAAAATGACAATTGTGAAAAAAGCTAGTTTAAAACAGTTTGAAAGTGTCATACCTCGTTACATTTTTGCGTTTTTAAAGATACTCTACCACAGTAACGTAGTTCACATTAGAATTTAGTCTTGTTGTTCATGAAGCGATAAAATTTGAAAATTCGGGTTGCTAACATTTTTTAAACATCACAATTTATCAGGAAGGGTCCAAGTAGTTGAAAAAATAGCAAAACACAAAAATCTAAGCCAAAATATTTATGGGACAAATTTTGGCCCGAATTCAATGACTTAACTCGTTTTGGCTGATATACTAAATTATGTTAATGGTATCTTTTGAACAGCTTTTGTACACTTCTGGCAAAAAAGCTTTTGTTAAAATCAGTTAAACACATGAAAAAATATTTTAATTTCAAAACTGACATCTGCAAAAAAAAATTTGAGGCCACCTTTTTTTTTATTTGAGCCAGAAACCAGAGGACCAATGGTCCTGTAAACGCTCACCTGAGATCTGCTGCATATACCAATAAACATGTTTGAATATTATGGTATTTAATCCCAGTGCAGGGGCAGATGAAGCCCTTGGGCCATTTTCTTTTTACAGAATAATCAATATTTTGTCCATTTGCCAATTTCCTGCTGGCTTTTTCCTTCAAATGACATTTTAACAGTTATTCCCATTCAAATGCATTGGCAACCCATGTTGACCTTGCCATAAACTGGGTCAAGGTCATCACAGGGTCATGATTTATATTTACATTGTAGTACTTGAGCCATCGATGCTTCAAGCCAAGTTTCCTTGAAATCGGTCCACTGGTTCCGGAGAAGAAGATTTTTGAGAGATTTTTACCATATATGGGCCTGGCGGCCATGTAACCTGGATTATTTATATACACATTGATTATCCCATCCTATAGATGCTTCACATAAAATTTGGCTTTGATTGGCCAAGTGGTTTCAGAGGAGCAGATGTTTGAATATTATGGAGATATACATGTATATTGCCCCGGGGTGGGGGCATATGAGCCCATGTGGTCCATTTTTTGTCAGAATCATTAATATTCAGTCCTACTGCCCATTTCCTGCAAGACTTTCACTTTAAATGACATTTTAAAAGTTTTCCCCATTCAAATGCATTGGCGACCTATGTTGACCTTGCCATAAAATAGGTCAAGGTCATCACAGGGCCATGATATATATACACATTGTAGTGCTTTAGCCATCGATGTTTCATGCCAAGTTTCATTGAAATTAGTCCACCGGTTCCAGAGAAAAAGATTTTTGAAGGGTTTTTACTATATATGGGCATGGCGGCCATCTTGGTCATGTGACCTGGATTATTTATAATCACATTGGTTATCCCTTCCTATTGATGCTTTACATAAAATTTGGCTTTGATTGGTCAAGCGGTTTCAGAGGAACAGACGTTTGAATATAGTGAAGATATACATGTATATTGCCCCGGGGTGGGGGCACATGAGCCCCTGGGGTCCAATTTTTTTTCAAAATCATTAATATTCAGTCCTACTGCCCATTTCCTGCAAGACTTTCACTTTCAATGACATTTTAAAAGTTTTCCCCATTCAAATGCATTGGCGACCTATGTTGACCTTGCCGTAAAATAGGTCAAGGTCATCACAGGGTCATGATTTATATAAACATTGTAGTGCTTTACCCATCGATGCTTCATGCCAAGTTTCATTGAAATCGGTCTACCGGTTCCAGGGAAAAAGATTTATGAAGGGTTTTTACCATATATGGGCATGGCGGCCATCTTGGTCATGTGACCTTGATTATTTATATATACATTGGTTATCCCTTCCTATTGATGCTTTACATAAAATTTGGCTTCGATTGGTCAAGCGGTTTCAGAGGAGAAGACGTTTGAATATAGTGAAGATATACATGTATATTGCCCCGGGGTGGGGGCACATGAGCCCCTGGGGTCCAATTTTTTTCAGAATCATTAATATTCAGTCCTACTGCCCATTTCCTGCAAGACTTTCACTTTAAATGACATTTTAAAAGTTTTCCCCATTCAAACGCATTGGTGACCTATGTTGACCTTGCTGTAAAATAGGTCAAGGTCATCACAGGGTCATAATTTATATATACATTGTAGTGCTTGAGCCATTGATGCTTCATGCCAAGTTTCATTGAAATCGGTCTACTGGTTCGGGAGAAGAAGATTTTAGAAGGGTTTTTACCATATATGGGCATGGCGGCCATCTTGGTCATGTGACCTGGATTTCTTATATACACATTGGTTCCCCCTTCCTATAGATGCTTCATATAAAATTTGGCTTTGATTGGCCAAGCGGTTTCAGAGGAGAAGATCTTTGGAATTGTGGACGGACGGACGGACGGACGGACGGACGGACGCCAGATCATGGCCATCCTATAAGCTCACCTTGTGAGCCTAACGGCTCAGGTGAGCTAAAAAAAAGACAGATGAGGGCAGTTAAAATAGATGAAGGAGGGGCCTGATCAACATTTTTTTTTTAGCTCACCTGAGCCAAATGCTCACAGGTGAGACTATAGTATACCCATGTTCCGGCATCCGTCGTCGTTCACAATTTCAAAGATCTTCTCATTTTTTTAGCTCACCTGAGCCGAAGGCTCACATACCCATGTTCCGGCGTCTGTCGTCGTTCACAATTTCCAAGATCTTCTCCTCTGAATCCACTTGGCCAATCAAAGACAAACTTCATGTGGAGCATCCTTAGAAAGGGGGAACTAAAGTTTATATAAATGGTCCAGGTCACATGACCAAGATGGCCGGCATGGCTATAAATAGCAAAAACCTTTAATAAGAGCTGTCGCAGGACAGCGTAGCTCGCCTGACTTGTGCTTTGCCACTACATATGTTAAAATCTATGACCCATGACCTTGACCTCAAGGTCACTCAGGTGGGTCATGATGGTACAACATAAAACTTCAGACCAATGCAAAGTATCAACTTGATCAATCTACATGTTCAAGAGATATAGACTTATAAAAACATTAACCAAAACTTACACACAAAACTTCCAAGTCCGTGACCCTGACCTCAAGGTCATCCAGGTGAGTTGTGATGTACAGCATAAAACCTGAGACCAATATCTATCAACATGCAAGTATCAACTTTATCCATCAACATGTTCAAGAGATTTAGACTTTAACCAAAAACTTAAACACAAAATTTGTAAGTCCATGACCTTGACCTCAAGGTCACCCAGGGTGGGTCATGATGGTACTGCGTAAAACTTCAGACCAATATCTAGCAACATGCAAAGTATCAACTCAATCCATCAATATGGTCAAGAGATATAGACTTACAAAAACTTTAACCAAAAACTTAAACACAAAATTTCTAAGTCCGTGACCTTGACCTCAAGGTCATGCAGGGTGGGTCATGATGGTACTGCGTAAAACTTCAGACCAATATCTAGCAATATGCAAAGTATCAACTTGATCCATCTACATGGTCAAGAGATATAGACTTATAAAAAACTTTAACCCGAAAGTGTGACGCGGAGGTACACGTAAATGTACACGTGAACGGAAACCTAAACGGGGACGACCGAGGTGACTACAATAGCTCTATGCACTTCGTGCAGGCGAGCTAACAATCTTCTTCTCCAGAACCAGTGGGCTGATTTCCACTAAACTTGGTATGTAGCATCGGGGACGCGGGCCCATCAAAGTTTATATCAATCATGACCTTAGGATGACCTTGACCTATTTTACGACAAGGTCAACTTAGGTCACCAATGCATTTGAATGGGAAAAAATGGTAAAATGCTATTTAATGGGTAAAACTTACTGGGAATAGGCAAATGGACAGAAGATTAATGTTAATGGAAAATTTTAGCCCCAGAGTGGGGGGTTGTCTGCCCCTGCTCCGGGGCTATATAAATGTATATTTCCATAATAATGAAACATGTTCTCCCCTGAAACCGCTTGGCCAATCAAAGCCAAACTTCATATAAAGCATCCTTGGGAAGGGGGAATTTATATAAATGGTCAAGGTCACATGACCAAGATGGCTGCCATGGCTATAAATAGAAAAAACCTTTAAAAATCTTCTTCTCCAGAACCAGAGGGCCAATGATTTTGAAACTTGGTGTGAAGCATCAGTGACTGGAGCTCTACAAAGTTTATATAAATCATGACCCTAGGATGACCTTGACCTATTTTACAGGCTACAGCAAGGTCAACATAGGTCGCTCATGCATTTGAATGGGACAAAGTGTTAAAATGTCATTTGTAGGGAAAAACTTGCAGGAAATGGACTTAAGACTGATGATTCTGAAAAAATTTGGACCCCAGGGGTCTGTCTGCCCCCACCCGGGGCAATATTATAATGTTATTAATCAAGTGATTTCGTATTGGCCCAGTTACAGGTCCGAGGTCTGCTGTATTGGCCCGAGGCGGAGCCGAGGGCCAATACAGCTGGCCGAGGACCTGTAACTGGGCCAATACGAAATTACTTGATTAATGACAATTTTATTAATTAACTTTTCTATTTGAATTGTGCTCTTTGACAACGTGCACAACGCAATGGATAAAAATATTAGACACATGCATATACATGCACGAAAAATATAACAACCGTCCTCTTCTGCTTTAAACACGGAAGCCACGAGTAGAGGCATATAAACTACAAAGAATTTTCTGATAAAATCTCGAATGCATGCCACTGTATGATCCAATCTCATCGAATCACTGCGAAATTCGTGATATGAGCGAGTCGACACTTGAGGAGGAAGAAGGCAAATGGACATAATAACTATGTATTTTAACTATTTAGCTAAAGTAAAAATAAATAAATAAATAAATAAATAAATAAATAAATAAGATAAAACAAAGTCAACAAACGCCTTTGAGACCTGGCGAGCCGGAGTAAAATGCCTTGTGTTTCCATATAAGATTGACTAGAGCTAGATGTTAAATAAACCAAGCTTGTCGTCTGAATTCCGTTTTTCATTTTTATTAGCAATAACTGTTGACGATTATTTCTACTTCTATAAATGCAACTGCAGTGTAAGCTTATGTTATAACTACAACTGCAGTTTTTAAGCAGCGAAACGGAGGAAAACATGGCTGCCATTTTCTTTTCAAAAAGAACGTCGGATGACGTCATTTTCATATTGGCCTTGTTTTTCTGTATTGGCCTTGTTTTTCTCGTATTGGCCGAGTTTTTCTCGTATTGGCCCAGTTTGTCATCCGTATGATGCGGGCTGATTTGATCATACAAATACTAATATTAATGTAGTTAATTAATAAACATGTATATTACAGTGATATTCAAAGATCTTCTTCTCTGAAACTGCTTGGCCAATCAAAGCCAAACTTTATGAGGAGCATTGTTAGGAAGTGGGAATGAAAGTGTCTATAAATGGTCAAGGTCACATGACCAAGATGGCCGCCATGGGTATAAATACCAAAAACCTCCAAAAATCCTCTTCTTTAGAACCAGAGGGCCTATGATTTTGAAACTTGACATGAAGGATCAGGGAGAGAAGTTCTATAAAGTTTATATAAATCATGACCCTGGGATGACCTTGACCTATTTTACGGCAAGGTCAACTTAGGTCACCCATGCATTTGTTAAAATGTCATTTGAAGGGCAAAACTTGCAGTAAATTGGCAAATGGACTAAAGTTTTATGTTTTCAAAAAGAAATTGACTCCAGGGGTTGCTCTGACCCGGCCCTGGGGTTATATACATGTATATTACCATTCTAGTCAAACAAGTTTATTGGTATATATCCCGGGTTTCAGGTGAGCGTTTATAGGTCCTCTGGTTATTATTAATTTTTTTTTTTTTTTTTTTTTGGTCTAAGTCTGCCATAATGCTACATACAGTTCAACCTCATCATAACACACCTCAATACAATGCAGTTTTCAATACAACACAACCATGTCATGGCTCCCAAAATGATTATTTTGCTATAGGTCTTTTGTTAAAAACCTCATTATTACACAATCTGTGTCTATAGACCCCAAAGATAGCGTTATTATGAGGTTGATGTGTATGTTTTAATCAACTGAACACAAAAGGACATTTTCTCACTGTTTATGTGAAATTCCTGGATAGTACATCAGGCAAACATGTCCATGTAATGTATACCTATTTATCTTATTTTTGCTCCAAAACATAGATTGTTGGTACTTGTTAGAACCGCCTCGTGTACCCACAATCTATGTTTTGAGCAAAAATAAGAAAAATACATGTATCAACATTTTTCCACTGAAAATTTTCATTTTTTAAAGCTCAAAAAATATCTGTTTATTGCATGGGCAAGTTTTCGGCTGATAGATTTAGCAGGGACACATCAACAAGATTTCAAATACAAGCAATTTGTCTTTTCTTCTGTCTTAAACTCTTTTAATTATGTAACTGAGCCTTTGCATGAGAAAAACAATGACTTGGGTTTCCGACCAGGTCCCACACATACCAGCCTGTACACTCATAAAAGAAGGCTAGAAGCTTGACATTTTGGATTTAAGAAGAAAAGTGATTGTACTATCCGTGTTGTGAAAACAAAGGCACTGATCAGTTGTGCAGTTACTGCACAGGTGATCTGCACCTTTGTTTTTGCATAGGCAATAATTCTTTTTTCTCATAACGCAGCCCAATTCATAAAACTTAAAATGAAATGGAACATCAACTGCAAAAGTATATAAATTCAACTCTTTACAAAATACAGAGTTAAAGAAAAAGAATTAATTTATACAATACACCTGTGCATGAGAAAACCAACAATTTGGGTTCTAAATAGGTCTGAGACAAACCAGCCTGTACAGTCACAGAAGCAGGCTAGAAGCTTGAAATTTTGGATTTAAGAAGAAGGATTGTACTATCCGTGCAGTGAAAACAAAGGCGCTGATCAGCTTCGCAGTTATCGCAAAGCTGATTTGCGCCTTTGTTTTTGTCCAAGCATTTTGTTGGTTTTCTTATGCAGTGGCTCATATGTTTTAAAACCACTTCTAATTGTTTTGTTGGAGTTTCAGGTGGGAATATAGGCCCTCGCCCATTGGGGCCTAGGAGAAATAGATAAGCTGCTTGTGTTTCCAGGCAAAGCTTCCAAATTACTGACCGACCATCTGATTACTGGTTAGCTGCTCAAGTCCGAGTCTGCCCAGGAAAAGTGGTTTAGTTTAGTCAAACCATCCATACATATTATAAGCCTTATTGGTTTGCTTGGGTGGTTATATTTATAAAGCACATTTTGAGTGTCATGACATCCTAATGTTGGGTAAAAGTCCCATAACCAGAGGACCATTGGTCCTGTAAACGCTCACCTGAGATCTGCTGTATATACAAATGTTATAGAAAATAGTCCCAGTATAGGGGCAGGTGACGCCCTTGGGCCATTATTTTTTCAAAATAATCAATATACTGTCCATACAAGTTTTTCCCTTCAAATGACATTTTAACAGTTTACCCATTCAAATACATAGGCAACCCATGTTGACCTTGCCTTAAAATAGGTTAAGATCATCACAGGGTCATGATTTATATATAAATTGTAGTACTTGAGTCATCGATGCTTCATGCCAAGTTTCTTCGAAATCGGTCCACCGGTTCCGGAGAAGAAGATTTTTGAAGGGTTTATACCATATATGGGCATGGCGGTCATCTTGGTCATGTGACCTTGATTATTTATATATACATTGATTCCCCCAATCTATAGATGCTTCACATGAAATTTGGCTTTGATTGGCCAAGCGGTTTCAGAGGAGAAGATGTTTGAATATTATGGTAATATACATGTATAATGCCCCAGGGCTGGGGCAAATGAGCCCCTGGGGTCCATTTTTTTTCAGAATCATTAATATTCAGTCCTACTGCCCATTTCTTGCAAGACTTTTACTTTAAATGACATTTTAAAAGTTTTCCCCATTCAAGTGCATTAGCGACCTATGTTGACCTTGCTGTAAAATAGGTCAAGGTCATCCAAAGGTCATGATTTATATATACATTGTAGTACTTCAGTCCCCGATGGTTCATGCCAAGTTTTGTTGAAATTGGTCCATTGGTTCAGAAGAAGAATTTTGAACTGTTTTTACCATATATGGGCATGGCGGCCATCTTGGTCATGTGACCTGGATTATTTATAAACACATTGATTCCCCCTTCCCATAGATGCTTCCTATAAAATTTGGCTTTGATTGGCCAAGTGATTTCAGAGAAGAAGATCTTTGAATATTTTTGTAATATACATGTATATTGCTCCGGGGTGGGGGCAGACCAACCCCTGGGGTCCAAATTTTTTTCAGAATTACCTACCTTCAGTCCATTTGCCCATTTCCTGCAAGATTTGCCTTTCAAATGACATTTTAACAATTTTCCCCATTCAAATGCATGGGCGACCTATGTTGACCTTGCCGTAAAATAGGTCAAGGTCATCCAAAGGTCATAATTTATAACCACATTGTAGTACTCTAGTCCCTGATGCTTCATGCCAAGTTACGTTGAAATCGGTCCAGTGGTTCCGGAGAAGAAGAATTTTGAAGGGTTTTTACCATATATGGGCATGGCGGCCATCTTGGTCATGTGACCTGGATTATTTATATACACAATGGTTCCCCCTTCCCATAGATGCTTCATGTAAAATTTGGCTTTGATTGGCCAAGCGATTTCAGAGAAGAAGATGTTTGAATATTATGATAATATACATGTATATTGCCCCGGGGTGGGGGCGGATGAGCCCCTGGTGCCCAATTTTTTTCAGAATCATTAATATTCAGTCCTACTGCTCATTTTCTGCAAGATTTTTTCTTTAAATGACAATTTAACAATTTTTCCCATTCAAATGCAAAGGCGACCTATGTTGACCTTGCCGTAAAATAGGTCAAGGTCACCGCAAGGTCATGATTTATATACACATTGTAGTACTTGAGTCATCGATGCTTCATGCCAAGTTTGGTTGAAATCGGTCCAGTGGTTCCGGAGAAGAAGATTTTTGAAGGGTTTTTACCATATATGGGCATGGCGGCCATCTTGGTCATGTGACCTGGATTATTTATATACACATTGGTTCCCCCTTCCCATAGATACTTCATGTAAAATTTGGCTTTGATTGGCCAAGCTGTTTCAGAGAAGAAGATCTTTGACCAGAGGACCAATGGTCCTGTAAACGCTCACCTGAGATCAGCTGCATATACCAATAAACATGTTTGAATATTATGGTATTTAACTCCAGTGCAGGGGCAGATAAGCCCTTGGGCCATTTTCTTTTTTCAGAATCTTCAATATTCTGTCCATTTGCCAATTTCCTGTTGGCTTTTTCCTTCAAATGACATTTTAACAGTTTTCCCAATTCAGATGCATTGGCAACCAATGTTGACCTTGCCATAAACTTGGTCAAGGTCATCAAAGGGTCATGATTTATATATACATTGGAGTACTTTAGCCATCGATGCCTCACGCCAAGTTTCCTTGAAATCAGTCTATTGGTTTCAGAGAAGATGATTTTTGATGGGTTTTTACCATATATGGGCATGGCGGCCATCTTGGTCATGTGACCTAGATTATTTATATACACATTGATTCCCCCATTCTATAGATGCTTCACTTAAAATTTGGCTTTGTTTGACCAAGCGGTTTCAGAGGAGAAGACGTTTGAATATTATGGAAATATACATGTATATTGCCCCGGGGTGGGGGCACATGAGCCCCTGGGGTCCAATTTTTTTCAGAATCATTAATATCCAGTCCTACTGCCCATTTCCTGCAAGACTTTCACTTTAAATGACATTTTAAAAGTTTTCCCCATTCAAATGCATTGGTGACCTATGTTGACCTTCCCGTAAAATAGGTCAAGGTCATCACAGGGTCATGATTTATATACACATTGTAGTGCTTGAGCCATCGATGCTTCGTGCCAAGTTTCGTTGAAATCGGTCAACCGGTTCTGGAGAAGAAGATTTTTGAACGTTTTTTACCATATATGGGCATGGCGGCCATCTTGGTCATGTGACCTGGATTTTTTATATACACATTAATTCCCCAATTCCATAGATGCTTCACATAAAATTTCGCTTTGACTGGCCAAGCGGTTTCAGAGGAGAAGATGTTTGAATATTATGGAGATATACATGTATATTGCCCCGGGGTGGGGGCGGATGAGCCCCTGGTGCCCAATTTTTTTCAGAATCATTAATATTCAGTCCTACTGCTCATTTTCTGCAAGATTTTTCCTTTAAATGACAATTTAACAATTTTTCCCATTCAAATGCATTCGCGACCTATGTTGACCTTGCCGTAAAATAGGTCAAGGTCATCATAGGGTCATGATTTATATATACATTGTAGTGCTTGAGCCATTAATGCTTCATGCCAAGTTTGGTTGAAATCGGTCCAGTGGTTCCGGAGAAGAAGATTTTTGAAGGGTTTTTACCATATATGGGCATGGCGGCCATCTTGGTCATGTGACCTGGATTATTTATATACACATTGGTTCCCCCTTCCCATAGATGCTTCATGTAAAATTTGGCTTTGATTGGCCAAGCGGTTTCAGAGGAGAAGATCTTTGAAAATGGTGGACGACGGACGGACGACGGACGACGGACGACGGACGGACGGACGCCGGAGCATGGGTATACTATAAGCTCACCTTGTGAGCCTGACGGCTCAGGTGAGCTAAAAATGGTGGACGACGGACGGACGGACGACGGAGCATGGGTATACTATAAGCTCACCTTGTGAGCCTGACGGCTCAGGTGAGCTAAAAATGGAGGCAGCATCCAGACATGACCATTGCTGTCAAGCATCAGTTCAAACAAACAATAATTGTTTTGTTGTTGTTTTGTGTTTAAAATTTCTTTGCTAGATGGCACCCGACATGTAGTTGTCATAGCAACAAGTTAATGCATGTAGCTGCTTCAATACATATATCATATTACATAAGACATGATTTATAGTTAGAGAATTATGCAATACTTAGAAAGTCGCATAATAGCAGCAATTTTTATATGGATTTCATTCACTTTAAGTTATAGTCAGGTACGTATGTACCCTGTTTAATAAAAACAAAGATTTCGTACTTATCTATGGACCACATTCATGTGTATTTAGCAATCAATTTTTATTTAGAAATTGTTAAAAATACATTTTGTTTTCAGCTCTTCCTCAGTTTTGCACAAAATGCAGCTTTCCTGTTTAGATAAACACAGAAAAGCTAAATTTAGAAAAGTAAGCTTTACCAAAGAGTTTCGTCCTATTTTCGCAAGTCCCAAAACATGCTAACTCCTACACAAAACATCACAATAACATGTCCGTGCAATATATACCCCCATATACCCAACTTTTATATAGCAAAACTGGGGTATGCAGGGGTATACAGTACCTTTTTTTCTTATTTTTGCTCCAAAACATAGATTGTGGGTACCCGTTAAAACCGCCTCTAGCGTGTACCCACAATCTATGTTTTGAGCAAAAATAAGAACCAGAGGACCAACGGTCTTGTAAACATTCACCTGAGATCTGCTATATTAACCAAATATTTATTCAAAAAATTTGCCCTTTATGGGGCCCCACCAACCAATCAAAATAAAGGATTAGGACAAAAGTCAACCAAACTGTAGAGGACTACTCTATAAACATTTCTGCAAAAATAGAATTCAAATATCTGCGAATGGACCAAAAATAAATAGCCAATTTCCACTTTTCCCGTTTTAAGTCTATCGAAACTTTAAGTTGCCATAGCAACCAGATTTCTTATCTGACTGAAATAAAAAACACAAATTATGTAGAGACTACTGTCAGGAACATGTATACAAAGTACAGGCTTCATGCCGTAGACAATTTCTGAGGAGAAGATTTTTAAATGTTTTTCCAAATTTTACCCTTTATGTGGCCCCAGCAACCAATCAAAATAAAGGATTAGGAAAAAAGTCACACATGAAACAAGAGATATACTCAATAAATATTTCTGCAAAGACAAAATTCAAATACCTACAAATGGTCCAGAAAAAAATAGCTAATTTCCACTTTTCTCATTATAAGACTATGGAAACCATAGCAACCAGAGTTCTTATCCGACTGGAATAAAAAACAAATTATGTAGCGGCTACTATCAGGAACATGTTTACAAAGTACAGGATTCATCCACTTGACAGTTTCTGAAGAGAGGATTTTTTACTGTTTTTTTTTTTTTTTTCAAAATTTTGTCCTTTATGGGGCCCCAGCAACCAATCAAAATAAAGGATTAGGACAAAACTCACAAGAAACATCAAACACTACTCAATAAACATTTCTGCAAAAACAAAATTCAAATGTCTGCAATTTTAGCAGAAAAATAGCCGATTTCCATTTTTCCCATTATAAGTCTATGGAAACTTTAAGTTGCCATAGCAACCAGAGTTCTTATCCGCCTGGAATAAAACCCACAAATTATGTAGAGGCCACTGTCAGGAACATGTATACAAAGTACAGGCTTAATCCCCTTGACAGTTTCTGAGAAGAAGATTTTTGAATGTTTTTCGAAATTTTGCCCTATATGGGGCCCCTGCAACCAATCAAAATAAAGGATTAGGACAAAAGTCACATGAAAGGTAGAGGACTACTCAATAAACATTTCTGCAAAAACAAAATTCAAATATCTCTAACAAGACAGCAAAAACTGGCAATTTTCACTTTTCTTCCATTATAAGTCTATGGGAAGCATAAGTTACCATAGCAACCAGAGTCCTTATCCGATCAAAACAAAAAACACAATTTTCTTTCCCCCTACCTGTAGATGGTGTATGTGTAATATGAGAACAATCAGCCTAGCGGTTTCACAGAAGAAGATCTTTGAAATTGTGGACGACGGAAGACGGACGGATGCAGGAGAATGGGTATACTATAAGCTCACCTATTAGCTCAGGTGAGCTAAAAATATCATTTTTTTTCTGCTGAAAATTTTCGTTTTTATAGCTATAAAAATCTCTGTATATTGCATATAGGCAAGTTTTTGTAATGTCTCCAACCAGCTTCAAATCAAAAATCTATTTCAAAGTTAGTCCTTGTGACTGAATGGCAGCAGATAATGCAAGATTCAAAACATTTTCACTAACACCAGTGTCCTTTTCTTTTGTATCATTATCTGTTGAAACATTGTTATCATCGTTTGTATTATCAATATCCACCTGTTCATGTTCATGACTGTTATCAAATGTAATGTCAGATCCTGGAGCTGCTGAAGTTGTAGGAATATTCTCTATATTAACATTCAGTTCTGCTCTGTAGCGTCCTAAACCTGAAATATCCGTTACTGAATGGGACAGGTCTGAATGAGAACTCATATCATCATGTGCAATAGAATGACTAATCTCCTCATGTTGACTAGATACACTGTCACTAGTTTGTGTAGCTAAGTTTTCAGTTTGAATTGGATTTTGTGCATTTACTGAACGCGTCTGGTTGCTTGGAATGTGTTGTTGTATAATATCATATCTCCTATATCCTAAACGTTCAAACATTCTGTTAAAAACAATACGATTTTGCCTCAGATACTCAAAATCATTCTGAACTTCAGTTTCCTCATTTTCCGAGGTTATTTCTGTTCTTTCATTTCTATAAGGTGTCAAACCTTGACTACTTATTGCAGCCAAGATGCTCTGGTTTTCAACAGCAGATCTGTCCATAGACCGTCTGTTACTAGCAGCATCTGGAGAAATCCCCATCTCTTCTAAGGTCCTATTAAACACATTATCAACGATAGCCCCAGCTGTATTTCTCTTCTCCCATTTTTCATATTCTGACAGATTCGGGCTATGCATTCTACGAAGGGCATCGCTAAACTCCACTCTCTCCCTTTCAACATTATTTGTAGAAGTATTTGCCGTATTATTTGGAGTCATACTTGCCACAGTATTTGCTGTATTATTTGGAGTCATATTTGCCACAGTATTTGCTGTATTATTTGGAGTCATATTTGCCACAGTATTTGCTGTATTATATGGATTAATACTTGCCACAGTATTTGCCGTATTATTTGGTGTAATACTTGCCACAGTATTTGCTGTATTATTTGGAGTATTAACTGCTGCAGAGGATCTTGACAAATTGGGATCAGCAGTTGTAATAGGTATTATAACAGGTCTTATAACATTGACCATGCATGCGTGAAGAGAAGTTGAATAATGTTTTATTCTTGGTGGGTTTGATAAGGAACTGGGATTTACCCTTGAAGAACCCCCAATATAGTTAGAGAGAATATCCAGATGTTCTGGGGTTATACTGGAACTTGAACTGTTGTCTCTTTGATGATCATTACTGTCAGTTAGCAACGAACTTGGAGGATCAAAGTCCATAGCATGGAATAGTTGTTGATTACTTAGATATGGAGGTTGTCTCACTTCAGTGTTTGGGTTTGTGACAATAGAAGATTGTTGTCCAAGTTGGAGTGGAACGTTGTTGTCATATGGTTGTCTCATATCACTGTTGTGATTACTGACATCACAGGGTTGTCCACCTTGTGCACAACAGACTTGAGGGTCATGTCTAATATCACTGTTCTCATTACTGACATTAGAGAGATGACTAACTTTGTGACACTGATTACTGGTACATGTGTTGGAAAGCTTTCTATCTTCAGTTTTACTTTGTAACCCACCTAAAACTGGTTGAGGAATATTGACATATGACTTCTCAATTTCTGAATCGGTTTTCGACGAACCCTTTGTTGAATTACATGTAACTAGATCATCAGTTTTTGATGAACCCTTTGTTGAATTACATATAACTAGATCATCAGTGGCTGAACTATCACTTTCCTCTTTACTTCCTTTCACCTGCCATGCAAAGCGAGCTTTCTTGAAGGTACTGCTTGGTGTACTTTCAGACTCGTGAGGTTTTCTCTTGGATGTATTACAAATAATAGTATCATTTTCAACAGTCTTTCCACTTCTCTCCTCCAATGAACTGCTATTATCACCCATTACATTTTCATGTTCTGTGTAAGAATTAGCCATCTCTAACAATTTCTCGATGTATAATCTGCAATAAAAATAAGACAAAAACAAATTATAACTATCTATTAGTATCTAATAAGCCTATTTATATGATTTTGTCACAAATGAGCCACGACACAAGAAAACCAGTATTTGATGTTTCCATCCAAGCTTGTACATTCACAGAAGAAGGCTAAGATCTTGAAATTCCGAACTTAACATTACGAAAACTTGCTCATGCAATAAACAGAGATTTTTGAGCTTTAGAAATTGAAAATTTTTAGCTGAAAATTTTTGATATTTTTCTTATTTTTGCTCAAAACATAGATTGTGGGTACACGTTAGAACCGCCTCGGCTCTAAGAGTACCCACAATCTATGTTTTGGAGCAAAAATAAGAACCAGAGGACCAATGGTCCTGTAAATGCTCACCTGAGATCTGCTTCATATACCAATAAACATATTTGAATGTTATGGTATTTAACCCCAGTGCAGGGGCAGATGAAGCCCTTGGTCCAATTCTTTTTTCAGAATAATCAATATTCTGTCCATTTGCCAATTTCCTGCTGACTTTCCCCTTCAAATAACATTTTAAAAGCAGATGAGCCCCTGTGGTCCATTTTTTTTTTCAGAATCATTAAAATTCAGTCCTACTGCCCATTTCCTGCAAGACTTTCACTTAAAATGACATTTTAAAAGTTTTCCCCATTCAAATGCATTGACGACCTATGTTGACCTTGCCATAAAATAGGTCAAGGTCACCACAGGGTCATGTTTTATACATACACAGTAGTACTTGAGTCATCCATACTTCATGCAAAGTTTCGTTGAAATCGGTTCACCGGTTCTGGAGAAGATATTTTAAGGGTTTTACCATATATGGGCATGCCGGCCATCTTGGTCATGTGACCTGGATTATTTATATACACATTGGTTCCCACTTCCTATAGATGCTTCATTTAAAATTTGGCTTTGATTGGCCAAGTGGTTTCAGAGAAAAAAATCTTTGAAAAGTGTGTATGGATGACAGACCGGCCAAGGTCAAGAGATGACCTTGACCTAAACTAATCATATACCTTCATCTAATCCATTAGTTGTTTGCATCTACCACTTTTCAGATCTCAGGCTGCAATAGTTTTCAAAAAAATAGCTAATTTCCACTTTTCCCATTGTAAGTCTATGGAAACTTAAAGTTACCATAGCAACCAGAGTTTTTATCCGACTGGAATAAAAAACACAAATTATGTAGAGGCTACTGTCAGGAACATGTATACAAAGTTCAGGATTCATCCACTTGACAGTTTCTGAGAAGAAGATTTTTGAATGTTTTTCGAAATTTTGCCCTATATAGGGCCCCGCAAACCAATCAAAATGAAGGATTAGGACAAAAGTCATAAGAAACGTATAGGACTACTCAATAAACATTTCTGCAAAAACAAAATTCAAATATCTCCAACAAGACAGCAAAAACTGGCAATTTTCACTTTTTTCCATTATAAGTCTATGGGAAGCATAAGTTACCATAGCAACCAGAGTCCTTATCCGATCAAAACAAAAAACACAATTATTGTTTCCCCCTACCTGTAGATGGTGTATGTGTAATATGAGAACAATCGGCCCAGCGGTTTCAGAGAAGAAGATCTTTTAAATTGTGGACGACGGACGGACGGACGACAGACGGACGGACGCCAGAGCATGGGTATACTATAAGCTCACCTATGAGCCTTCGGCTCAGGTGAGCTAAAATTGGTATACCCCCGCATACTCCAGTTTTGCTATATAAAGGTGGGGTATAAGGGGGTATACATTTTGTAACGAAATGCGTGCAAATAGTCAGGCCGCTTATGTCAAATTAATAAGAAATGTTTATGGCAATAAATTGAGTTCATACCAGGTTAAAATATTGTGGCTTGAACAGTTTTATAAAAGGATATTATTTGCACTTTCTATTCCGTCGAAATAATGGAATAATTGGTATAAGTTATTTTCAAAGTTTTAAGCGACCCGTTACTACGTCGTTAGGTACTTTCATTTTACGTTCGTCGGGTTAAGAGACGGGAAACCAGTCCAAGTGCAGGGTACCAGCCTCGGGTATATAAGCGCGAAATCTAGCCAGTTTTCACATTCTGCTTCTTTCTGACTATCTTGTCAGTGTAAGTCTCGTACCCATTTTCTGTAACCTTTGTTACAGATTCAGATGATTTTTCTTTCTTTATCAATTCACATGCCACCTTGATTTCTGTCAAACTCTTTGGTTCTGCATCAACATGCTTTTCTGCTGAGATTTCAGTCTTTATTTCATAATTACTTTTCTCCTTAGCAGCATCCCTGCTTTCACCATGTTTATCATCCTTTCCTCCGTCTAAATCTGCTGTCTTTGAGCAGAACACATAATCTTTAGCCCATACAGGTTTTCTGCGTTTTCTTCTTAAACCAGTATCTGGCTCATCAACCTCATTTTCGATTATATCTATTTCTGCTTCATTGTCAGGTATTGGAGGAGTTTCAACATTCTCAGTATTTCCCTGCCCCGTCTGACCTGCTCCCAGATTTTCTTCATTGAGTGGCCCTATATTTTCTGTCATGATCTCACCTCTAAGGAGTTGACTCTTTCGGGCCCGTATCCTATTGCAGTGTATAGGTTGATCTAAACCATTTCGACCACAGTTAACCTTGTACAAAACATCAGACAAAACGCCTGTGATTTTGTAGGGACCTCTCCAGTAAGAGGGAAACTTTGAGGATGTGCCTATGGGTCTGACCGGGAAAAACACAAAGACTTGGTCTCCAACATTGAATTTTTCATACGCAGTTCGCGAATCATGTAATTGCTTTTGTCTGCGCATTGACTGTTGGGTGTATTTCCTAACGGTCGCGTGTGCCGTTTCAATACGATCCTGCAGTTCCCATACCCACTGATTATTTGGAATGGATTTATTCATTGGCGGCATCTCGTACATCAAGTCAAGAGGTGTCGCAACCTCTCTGCCAAACATTAACATGTTAGGGCTCATCCCTGTGGTCTCGTGCTCTGCACTTCGATACGCCATCATCACATAAGGCAACTGCTCATCCCAGTCTTTATGATTGCTGCTTACAAACGCGCTTAACATTGTTGCGAGTGTTCGATTGAAACGCTCGACCATACCGTCACTTTCGGGGTGGTAGGGTGTTGTGCGCGTTTTTTCTATCCCCAGAAGCTTACACATTTCTTGAAAGAGATTGCTCTCAAACTGGCGACCCTGGTCTGAATGAATCTTTTGTGGGATTCCAAACCTACACAGAACATTTTCAACAAGTGTTTTGGCCACTGTACAGGCTTCCATATTTGGCATAGGCAAGGCCTCCGTCCACTTGGTAAAATAATCTGAGATTACCAAGATGTATTTATTCCCATTCTGAGTCATTGGTAATTCACCTAGGATGTCTATCGCCAGTCGTTCCATGGGAAAACCGCTTCTAACAATCTGCATGGGAGCCCTTTTTGTAGGATTTGGTTCCTTCCTTTTCGTGCATGTCTCGCATCCAGCTACATAGCTTCTAACATCAGACTGAAGTCCTGGCCAGTAGAACATCTGCCTTACCCTGCTCAAGGTTTTCTTACCTCCAAGATGACCAGCTGTTTTAAGATCATGGCTATACTTCAGGACGTCTCTTCTCGCACCTCTTGGAATGATAGCCTGGTAGCTGACGCTATCGTCTTCAAAGTTTTCCAGCCTTCTTACTAGTAGTCCGTTTCGAATCTCTAACCTAGGAAACTGATTCCATAGAGACTTGATGACATAGCTGCAAGCTGCAATATCCTTGGGTCTTTCTTTGTCCTCAACCCATGTCCTAACCATGGCTAGATCTTCATCCTCCTGCTGCAGTTTGATCAGATCCCTGTCATCATCTTCACTTTCGGTGATACTTAGCTGAAAGCACTTCGTTTCAGGGTCATTATGAACCTTGTTATCATCAGTGTCATCTTCACATTGACTGACTGGTATCCTGCTCAGACTATCAGCATTTCGATGTAATCGTCCTGGTCTATGCTCTACTGTGAATATGTAGGTGGAGAGAACTTCTAGCCAACGGGCTACTTGGCCTTCGGGGTTCTTGAAGTTCATCAGCCAACGTAATGAACCATGATCAGTTCGAACAATGAATTCTCGACCATAGAGATAATGTCTGAAGTATTTTACGAAATACACCAGAGCCAATAACTCTTTTCGCGTAACACAGTATTTGCGTTCCGCTTTTGATAGCGTTCTGCTCGCATATGCCACAACTCGCTCTTTTCCATCGATCTTCTGTGACAGTACAGAGCCAATAGCAAGGTCACTGGCGTCCGTATCTAAAATAAAGGGTTTCGAAAAGTCTGGGTGGGCAAGTACTGGAGCAGTAGTGAGCTGTTGTTTCAACTTTTCAAAGGCCTCTGAGCATTCATGTGTCCAGTTAAACTTGTAATTCTTCTCTGTCAACCTCGTAAGTGGCTTTGCAATGTGAGAGTACTCCGTAATGAACCGTCTATAATAACTGCATAGACCTAGAAATGACCGAACCTCCTTGACACAAGTAGGGATGGGCCAATTTGCAATGCATTCTATCTTCTTGGGATCCGTGTTGACACCATCTTCATTAATGACATGTCCAAGGAATGACACCTCCTTCTGGAAAAGCTGGCATTTATTTGGCTTTAGCTTAAGTCCAGCCTTTTCAAATCTCTGTAGAACCGTGTCAAGATTGGTGATCATTTCCTTGAACGTCTTCCCGAAAATGATGATGTCGTCCAAATATATTAAACATATCTGCCAGTGCAGACCGGACAGTACTGTTTCCATGAGACGCTCGAAGGTCGCCGGGGCGTTACAGAGCCCAAACGGCATCACATTGTATTCAAATAAGCCCCTTCTAGTAGTGAATGCCGTCTTCTGTTTATCACCAGAATCAATTTCAACTTGCCAATATCCTGCACTTAAATCGAGGCATGAGAACCACTTGGAACCGGCAAGTTGGTCTAAAGATTCATCTATCCTCGGTAAAGGATATGCATCTTTCACTGTTACGTCGTTCACCCGCCTGTAATCGATGCAGAATCGTTTGGTGCCGTCCTTTTTCTTAACTAGGACGATTCCACTAGCCCAGGGACTCGTGGAAGGTTGAATGATGTCATTCTCTAACATCATATCGAGTTGTTTGTTGACCTCATCTTGCATATGCACCGGCACTCGTCGCATTGGTTGTTTGATAGGTGCTGCATCCCCAGTTGGTATTCTGTGTTTTATGATGCCTGTCCTACCAAGGTCACTGTCAGAAGAGGAAAATGTTTCCCCGTACTTTCTCAGAAGATTAGCTACTTGCTTCCTCTGAGATGATGACATTCCCGCCGAAGATCTCTCATATAATTCTGTCAAATGTTTTGGGAGACTTCGTGGCGGTGTGGGCTTTGTGGTTTCCGCTTCTATAATAACTTGCACTGGACTAAATTCTGCTATGTTAGTGCCAGGATACAAAATGTGAGGCTCATCTGAAAAATTGGCAAACCGGATTGGCACTTGTTCGTTAGCCTTTACAAGAGTTCTTGCAACCATTCCTTTATTAGACGTGATAAAGGAGCCCGATGGCTCGATCACGCCAATTTGTCCTTGTTGCTCTTTCCAGTCCACAAGCTTACCTGGTACAATGACTTCTGAACGTCCAGGAACCACCACTTGTTCAGAAACAGCCACTCTATAGCAACCAATTTTTCCAGCCTGTGTCAGAGAACAAGATTTTCCATTTATGTTCATGACCATGCCCCGTACATCAACTTTTACGTTGTGAGATATCATAAAATCAAGCCCGAGTATTGCATCAACGTCCATCTCGGCTATAACCACATCCATAGCACAGCTAGTGTCATTGATCACAAAACATAGCCTTGTTTTGCCCATCGTATTTAGCTTATTCCCAGAGGCAGATACAATTTTACTATCAAAACTGTCAAGTGACTTCGTACCCTTGATAGTATTCCACACCTTGTTTGAAACCAAGGTCAGCGTTGCCCCTGTGTCGACCAAGCATTCAGCTTGATGATCTCCTAGCTTAGCTTGAATGAACAATCCTGCTTGATAATTACCACACACACTTGCCTTTCCACCGGGCGGTTCATGGTCCTTTTTCTCATGAGCATTAGTTTTCCGTTTAGGATAGTCTCTTTTCAGATGCTTGTCTGACTGACATAAGAAACATTTACGTTTCTGTGTACCGTCTTTTTGCTGGCCATAAGTTGGTCTGGGCGCAGGCGGTCGGTTATAGCTATATGGTCGACACTGCTGCTGTTCCAACAGTTTGCTCATTGTCTTTGTCATCGTCTCAACAGAAGTCTGAAGAGTTGAAAATGCCTCTCGCCAGTCTGAACCATCCGGCTGTGAGCAACTAACAGCTGACTGTATAGCCCCCAGTCCCAGTTGTTTGCTTTCTGCACGGTAAAATGCTTCTAGTTCAACGGCGTGCCTAACTGCGTCGTTGAGATCAACAGGTCTGGCCTGCTTGATTTTCAGTCTCATCTCCGAGTTGACCAAAGCATCAACGAACTGTTCCTTGGCTAGTGTCTCTCGGACATCACATGGTGCTTTCGGATACGCCAGGTTCGTGAGGCGTCTTATGTCTTGACCTAGCTCAGCCATAGTTTCCGAAGCTTTCTGTCTACGCTCACGTAGTTGTACACGGTATAGCTCTGTCTGGTTTGGTGGTGCAAACCTTTCTTCGAGAGCAATGACAAGGTCTTTGTAGCTAGGCCTGCCTGGTCCAAGATTGCCGAACACTCCCTGTGCCTGTCCTCTCAATGAAACAGAAAGATACAGACCTTTCTGTTCATCTGACCATCCGTTAAGCTCTGCACATGCTTCAAAATCAGCCCTGTAGTCTGTCCAGGCTACAGTGCCATCAAATGTTGCAGGTTTCATGATGGTCTTGCCAGCCATATCCTGTGGATCTGATTTCTTTTTTCTCAAAGTCACATATTTTCAGGCCTGTCATTGTCTGGCAAGAATGACCCATCCTTCCCTTGCCCCATGCTATCACCGCAATCGGATCTACCAGGTAGTATATCAAACCGTAGCTTACCTGGTCCGGGAGGCATAGCATATCTCCCTGACATGGGAGTGGACATGGACTGGTGGACAGATCCATCACCAAGCATTTGTTCGTACCCATCTAGTTCGCTTTCCAGCTTCAAAATCTTGCTTTGCCTCTGCAAGTCCTCAATCCTTTGCTGCAACTCAATAAGTTGTGCTTCACGATCCATATTAATGGTCTAAATAGTCTCTGGGTAAGTCTATAGTTTTATAATAGATGTATGCCCCACGTTGGGCGCCAATTCTGTAACGAACCTGGTTACAGATATCACAATATGGATACAAGAATATATAGATTTTTCTCAGGGACTCTCTGTCCAAATAATTGAGGTTGCAACACAGCTCTGACTAGCTTGTCAGAACTACAATACTATTAAGATATGAGTATATAAATTTTCCTTGGGACTACTTTGTCCGATGATTAGCTATACAAATGATTTTGAAATGATTGGTGCATGAAACAAATCAAGAGTTGGAATCACGTTGATTTACTATCAGTCCCTAGCTAGCCTCAACTATTCCCTAGCCAGAACACAGTTAGGTTTCAACCCCTAACCCTGTCTTGTATCACAAGACTTAACCGTCTTGAACCTCCAGCATCCAGCAACAGTGGATAGAGCCCTATCAGAATGATCACTATTATCACTGTTCAAGTAGTAGTGCAATACTCCTACTCTACTAGGATGATAATAGCCAAATCAAACCTTTAAGGCTTTATTTATCGTATTGCCTGCTGTTTTGTTTCGATGTCACTTCTTCGAGAGCAAGAAGCAGAATGTGAAAACTGGCTAGATTTCGCGCTTATATACCCGAGGCTGGTACCCTGCACTTGGACTGGTTTCCCGTCTCTTAACCCGACGAACGTAAAATGAAAGTACCTAACGACGTAGTAACGGGTCGCTTAAAACTTTGAAAATAACTTATACCAATTATTCCATTATTTCGACGGAATAGAAAGTGCAAATAATATCCTTTTATAAAACTGTTCAAGCCACAATATTTTAACCTGGTATGAACTCAATTTATTGCCATAAACATTTCTTATTAATTTGACATAAGCGGCCTGACTATTTGCACGCATTTCGTTACAATTTCACGGACATGTTTTCGTGTCAGATGAAGAAGATGAGGGATTGTACTAGTATCTGTGTAGCGAAAACAAAGCCACTGATCAGCTGTGCAGTTACTGCACAGCTGATCTGCTTCTTTGTTTTCACTTAGTCGAGTGAAAACCTGATTACTATGCAAAATAAATACTCTAAAACCGAAATTAAATAAAGCTAGCTACCAAAACAGGTGCTATCAGAGTATTCAATGACCGAAAATGCTACCTTAATTCAGCAAAAGCTGAAACGTTAGCAACATTACCTAAGATATTACATTTTGTTGTTAAGTAAAATGTCTTCTGGAAAATCTGTAACAACAATGAAACTGCAGAAGAAGTTATTAGAATAATAATGTTATATGGCTTATTGGAGGACTATTGGTTTATGTAGGATTCACAAACTGGGCCAGTCCCATAAACCAGGCTTAAATTCTGAGCCGATTTCCCAAAACTGGACCAATCTTAATAAATAGATTGCAACTCATTTCAAAAGTTACAATTCGATGCATTCTGAAAACTGACCAACAAACATATATTTATTAGTCTACGATTCATGCACTAGAGCTTAGTAGAGCATATCTATTTCAATTCTTACACAAAATAAATGGAATTCATGTCGCTTAAAACTTTTTGCTTGGGGAGGAATGGTATTTTCATGTCAAAATCTTGATCTTTAATAAGTTTGCCCTAAAAGGACCTGCAAAAAATTTGTAAATTGGTGAGCAGATAAAGTTTTTATGGCCAAACTGAATTTTCAATTATATTTTAAGAGAATTCATTGTTGAAATATTGTTTGAAACTAAATATGGAAGCTTTGATTAGAACACTTATCTTGTTTTTATTTTTAACCAAAAAAATAATTTCATAAATAACATAAACCATGTGGCAGTCAACATTGATATTTGGACAGTAATGCTGACTACCGGACACTTCAACAGGAACATCATAATAGAAAATATCAGAAATACCTGACTCTCATGTTATGAGAGTATCATTTCCCCACAGTGGCCATAAAGTTTGTGGGTAGGGCCAATTTAGATGGGTAGGTAGGAGCACAGGAAACCAACAATTTTTATGGTCAGCTTCTTCCATGAGATTTTTGTATAGAAAATCCCTAGATATGTTCAAAAAAGTTTTTGACCAGATCTCTTTTGTTTATCAAAGGCTCTTCAAAATTTTAGATGCACATTTTGTGACAAACTAAATGCTCAATTAAGACAAGAAAATATTTCATCTGCATTGAATCAGTTGCCAAATTTCTTAAAAAAAGCTTTTTGTTTATCAACAGATCTTCAAAATTTTAGCTGCACATTTTGCAACAAACTAAATTAATGCTCAATGGAGACAAGAATATTACATCTACATACATGTACACTGAATCAGTTGCCAAATTCCTAAAAAAAAACACAAAGTGCTTTGATCGAACCAGGATGTTATGGGTCAGTAAACAAGTAGCCCAAGGGCAATGATCGCTCACCTGAGAGTCAACAAGTACAGTCACTGGACAAAGTGTTGTTTTTTTTTCCATATATGGGTATGACGGTCATCTTGGTCAAGTTTCAGTCCTATGGCTGCAATGGTTTCCATAGGATCATTGGTCCTGTAAATGCTTACACAAGACCTAGTTGTCACTTTTTCCCATGTTTCCATGTTTGCCTATGTTTCCAAAATCGACCTTTACCTACATTAATCACATACCTTCATCTACTCTATCAGTTGTTTGCATCTATCACTTTTCAGTTTTCAGGCTGCAACATTTTTCAAAAAATAACATTTTAAAAGCAGATGGGCTCCTGGGGTCCATTTTTTTTTTTCAGAATCATTAAATTTCAGTCCTACTGCCCATTTCCTGCAAGACTTTCACTTAAAATGACATTTTAAAAGTTTTTCCCATTCAAATGCATTGACGACATGTTGACCTTGCCATAAAATAGGTCAAGGTCACCACAGGGTCATGTTTTATATATACATTGTAGTACTTGAGGCATCCATACTTCATGCAAAGTTTCGTTGAAATCGGTTCACCGGTTCTGGAGAAGAAGATATTTTAATGGTTTTTACCATATATGGGCATGGTGGCCATCTTGGTCATGTGACCTGGATTATTTATATATACATTGGTTCCCACTTCCTATAGATGCTTCATATAAAATTTGGCTTTGATTGGCCAAGTGGTTTTAGAGAAAAAAATCTTTGAAAAGTGTGTATGGACGACAGACCGGCCAAGGTCAAGAGATGACCTTGACCTAAATTAATCATATACCTTCATCTCATCCATTAGTTGTTTGCATCTACCACTTTTCAGATCTCAGGCTGCAACAGTTTTCAAAAAATAGCTAATTTCCACTTTTCCCATTATAAGTCTATGGAAACTTAAAGTTACCATAGCAACCAGAGTTCTTATCCGACTGGAATAAAAAACACAAATTATGTAGAGGCTACTGTCAGGAACATGTATACAAAGTACAGGATTCATCCACTTGACGGTTTCTGAGGAGAAGATTTTTGAATGTTTTTTTTTTTTTTTTTTTTTTTTTTCAAAATTTTGCCCTTTATGGGGCCCCAGCAACCAATCAAAATAAAGGATTAGGACAAAACTTGCAAGAAACGTCAAACACTACTCAATAAACATTTCTGCAAAAACAAAATTCAAGTGTCTGCAATTTTAGCGGAAAAATAACCAATTTTCACTTTTCCCATTATAAGTCTATGGAAACTTTAAGTTGCCATAGCAACCAGAGTTCTTATCCGCCTGGAATAAAAAAACACAAATTATGTAGAGGCCACTGTCAGGAATATGTATACAAAGTATAGGCTTCATCCCCTTGACAGTTTCTGAGAAGAAGATTTTTGAATGTTTTTCGAAATTTTGCCCTATATGGGGCCCCTGCAACCAATCAAAATGAAGGATTAGGACAAAAGTCACATGAAAATTAGAGGACTACTCAATAAACATTTCTGCAAAAACAAAATTCAAATATCTCAAAAAACACAAATATTTGTTCCCCCCACCTGTAGATGCTATATGTGAAATATGAAAAGATTCGGCCTGGCAGCTTCAGAGGAGAAGTCGTTTGAAAATGTTGACGACGACGGACGACGCACGGACGCCGGCTCGACTACTATAATATAAGCTCACCTTGTGAGCCTTCGGCTCAGGTGAGCTGAAAAAGATGGTGCATTCTAAGCGGTGCAAAGAGAAAACTTTAGCTTTTTTGTCTATTTTTCTGGTACCGACTTTTGGAAAAGCTGAACTTGTTTTGTAAAAGCTGAAATGAACTGTGCTGAGTTTTTTATTATGTTCGTGGACACTTAAATGTTTCGCTAATGCAAACGTACAGAAAGGAACGAATGTAACCTATACCCCCCTTTTTCTCTCTGTATAAATCTTAACGGCTTTTGTCATTTAAATTTTAATCGAAAAATAACATAGTGAATAAATTTGTTTACAGTCGAATGTCAAGGTCGAATCAATACGCCGACAAGACAGTTTGCCAAGAGAACTAAACCCCGGACCCATTATCAAAGTCCGCGTCCAAATTTTACCGGCATCAAAGTAGTTCATGTAGTTTGCGTGCAAATATTTGACCATACAGTAAGTATGATAAGTAGTTTATATACCTTTAAACGACAGGTTCTCTGTATCCACAAGCACTTGAAATTATATATGTGACCCAAAAATCATAAAATTTACTATACTAAAGTTTAAAAACTCGCCTCTTATAATGGTTTTTCGCAGATTTTTTTTTTTTTTTTTTTTTTTTGTGTGTGTATGTTTAGGAAAAAAATTTTCATGTCACAATATTGATCTTTGTTTGCCCTTATTAGTACGACCTGCAAAAATGTGAAAATCGGTCAATACTTTTAAAGTTTTAATGGCCAAAATGAATTTTGAATAGGGATTTTGCATTGGCAAGGTAGATAATCCACGACCATGAATTGATTATGTTTCGAATATGTTCACTTGATCATTAAGATTTCAAGTTGGCAGTTTGATACGGGCGCGTATCTCTAGCCAATACAGGCTAAAGATACGGCTCTGTACGATTAGCCTTTCCTAAAGGGATTGGCTAGTCGTACGGCTCTAATTGCAACTCAATTACAAGGCCGTCGTCGGCGGTCCGGCCGGTCCGGCCATGGCCGGACCACTTTTTTGGCCAAAAATGGTTTCGGCCGGAGCACATTTTTCGATTGTTCGGCGGAAAATGTGATTGCCTTTTCGACTTTTTTGAAGTGCGGTGGCCCAATCTTGAGTCATTAGTTGATATTAAGCGTGCTCGGTCAATCTGCCCGAGGGTGTGAAAGGCGGTCGTTATAAAAACAATCATGAAAATGACACCTGTATTGAAGACAGGTATTGTCATTATTGGATTTTGGCGGATTATCGTTTGAAGTGAAGGTGCATCAAAGTGTTCTTTAATTCATTGTGAATAAAACCGATTCTCTGTGGTCTTTAAAACAATTAAAAAAAGTGTAAAGCTGTATTTCACAGTTGAAAATACTAATTAAACATAATTTCACAATAATCCAATCACTGTTTATAATTGCATAAAATCAAACAACATGCCGAAAAATCGTTTACATATAAAATTTTCGAAAATATTATTTTTCTTCATATTTCAAAATTTGTTAAAACGTGCATGTTATTCTTCTATCATGGATATACCGCCGGTTCCTAATCAACCGACGTCTTTCAAATTCCCTCAGCGTTCCTTCGGCAAGGCGAATCCTGTGAACAGGAGCTTTCAGGCTTCATGGTTTTCGACTAGAACGTGGTTTCATTATGATGAAGCAAATGACCTTGCGTTTTGCCACACGTGCATGGTTGCCTACAAAGACGGCAAACTGAACAGCAGTAATATTGACAAATCATTCATTGTTAATGGATATTTTAACTGGAAAGACGCTAGTGTAGCTTTCAAGAAACATGATTCATCTAAGTGTCATAGGGACTCAGTTGATGTTGTGATCACATTACCAAAGACAACCAAAGACATAGGTGAAACACTGTCGATACAACACTCTGAAGATAAGGCTAACAACCGTGATTGTTTACTGAAGATTCTATCGAATTTGCGTTTCCTCGGTCGTCAAGGATTACCTATTCGCGGTGATGGTGATGAAACCGACGGGAATTATATCCAGCTCATGAAGCTTCGCGGGGAAGATGATTCACGTGTGCTAGATTGGCTCAAACGCAAGAATGAAAAGTACACGTGTGCCGACGTTCAGAATGAAATGCTTCAGATAATGGCTCTGTCAGTTCTCAGGGACATTGCTCAAAACATCAGAAACTCTGTGTATTATTCTATAATGGCAGATGAAACCACGGATATTTCAAATCGGGAACAATGTGTGTTAGTGCTAAGACATGTTGATGTTGATCTTGTGGCACATGAAGATTTCATTGGATTATATAAGGTCGATTCTATTGATTCGAATACGCTGACAAAGACGATTGAGGACTGTTTGCTCCGTATGAATCTGTCGTTGAACAATTGCCGTGGTCAGTGTTATGACGGTGCCAGCAACATGTCTGGAGCAAAGAACGGTGTCGCGAAATAAATTAGTGATAAAGAAGCGCGAGCAGTATATACACACTGCTACGGACATGCCCTGAATCTGGCTGTTGGAGATACTGTGAAACAATCAAGGGTCATGCGTGATGCGTTGGACACAACCTACGAGATGTCGAAACTCGTGATGTACTCTCCAAAACGGGACAGCTTGTTTGAAAAACTGAAGCAAGAACTGGCTCCTGAAACACCCGGTTTCAGAACATTGTGCCCTACGCGATGGACGGTAAGAGCCAACAGCCTACAGAGTGTTTTGGACAATTATGTCGTGTTGCAGGACCTCTGGGAAGAATCGTATTCTGAAACTAAAGACACCGACATCAGAGCCAGAATCAAGGGGGTTGATGCTCAGATGAAAACCTTCGATTTTCTGTTTGGTGTCATGCTGGGACAGTGCATTCTCCGACATACGGACAATCTAAGCAAAGGACTACAACATGAAGATCTGTCGGCATCAGAAGGACAATCAATGGCCAAACTGACCATAGAAACTCTGACAAAACTACGAAGTGATGATAGTTTCGACGAATTCTATGAGGATGTGAAAACAAAAGCAGAAACTGTTGACGTGAATGAACCAACGATGCCTCGTAAGCGTAAAATGCCAAAACGGTTTCAAACAGGTGCCGCAGAACATTTCTTTCCCCAGAGTGAACGCGACATGTACAGACAGCAATATTTTGAAGCCGTGGACCTTGTGATTAACTGTGTTCAGAATCGGTTTGACCAGCCTGGGTACAAAGTGTTGCGAAATGTGGAAGAACTTCTGCTTAAGTCAGTGCGTTCAGACTTCGAGGATTATAGTGAAGAATTCACATTTGTCACGGAGTTCTATGCGAAGGACATTGACAAGGACTCACTGAAAGTTCAGCTAGAAACACTGAAAACGTACTTTGAAAATCAAACTAGTGCCAAAGTGAAACTCTCGGATATTTTTGGTTACATGCGTGAGCTCGCACCAGCAATGCGATCCATCTATTCTGAGATTGTGACACTCGTCAGGATACTTTTGGTGATTCCTGCATCAAATGCTACTAGTGAAAGAACATTTTCAGCCTTGCGCAGAGTGAAAACCTATCTGAGGAGTACTATGACCCAGACCAGAATGAACACTCTCATAGCTTTACATGTGCACAAAGACAGAACAGATGCTCTCGACTTGAAAGCAATCGCAAATGAGTTCATCGATAGAAATGATCGACGAAGATGTGTGTTCGGCAAGTTTTGAACTAAACATTACGCTGTACATGTTACATGTAGTTAACCAGAGACACAAATTCTTTTACTATGGAATGTAGTTTCTTTACTATGGAATACAAAATGAAGTTTTTATCCTTGTGTATGACTGTTTTTAACCATGACAAAGCATACAAGTACTAGCATCAGACACTTCCAAGACTCACATCAGCATGCTCATCTGCGCATTCTGGTTGGGTTGTTTGTATTGTTTCTGTAGAAAGCAACGCATCTTCATTCGCACACCATATAGAACATGTGCCCTCTTTCGGCAGACAAGTATGCTTTGTTTTGGTCCATGTATGTATATACGTATTTACATGTATGTTAAAAGGAAACGAAAACAAAAAGATAAATTAATAAAAAAATAAAAAAAATAAAATAAAATAAAGAAAAGAAGAGAAAAGAAAAAATGAAAAGAATATAAAAAAAAAAGATAAGGAAAAAATAAAGCTAAAAGATAAAAAGAAAAGAAAAGAAAAGAAAAGAAAGATAAGAAAAAAAAAAAAAAAAAAAAAAAAAAAAACAAAAAAAAAAAAACAACTATAGCGGGGATATCTGTATTAGGATTAACTGTTGCATTCAGTAACTGTTAATTTTGATGCCACCGCCTGATGAGACTCACTGAGGGCTCGAAATAGTTGTTTACACTTTTGGTGTTGTAACATAATACAATTAAAGCCTAAAAAATAAGCAGCGTTTCAAGTGTAAAATTTGTCTCAAAGTGCATTTAAATCGTTTCTAAGGACGTCCGGAAATATAAAATTTTCTCGGGGGAGATCCCCCGAACCCCCCTTACGAGAGGGGGGATACCCCCCTCTCGTGCTCGCCCCCCACTCGTGCCTTCGGCACTCGTTGAACGTCTTCGACGTTTCATGGCCGGACCACTTTTCAAAAGCCGACGACGGCCCTGCAATTAAGTAATTATCGATCTAGAAGATTATTACTTTGTACTTGACATCTTTATTTAGGGTATATTTAAGACATCGATTAGGGATTTTGCATTGGCAAGGTAGATAATCCATGACCATGAATTGATTATGTTTTGAATATGTTCACTTGAGCATTAAGATTTCAAGCTGGCAGTGGCTAGAGATACGGCCCCGTATCCCTAGCCAATATAGGCTAAAGATACGGGCGCGTATAGCAATACAGGCTAAAGATACGGCTCTGTACGATTAGCCTTTCCTATAGGGATTGGCTAGTCGTACGGCTCTAATTGCAACGTCGCTCTAGAAGATTATTACTTTGTACTTGACATCTTTATTTAGGGTATATTTAAGACATCGATTAGGTGCATCATGAGACATGAAACATGCTGATTCTGGAGGAGATTTTTGCATGTGTACTGAATTTTACAAACACACTTTTGTTACCAACGCATATATTGGTTCTACATAATATTTGACTGGTTCCAGATTAGAAAATGGTGGACAGACGATAGACGTTGCCGTGGCATTTGGTATACTTTAAGCACACCAATTGTACCACATCACAATTCAATCTTTATGTGGGGTTTCCTACCTGATGTGACACAAATCGGGTCCGATGTAGATTAATAAGTATGTTATAATATGGCAAGTATTAAACATTTGACCGGTTCCAGCCGAGTAGAAGATGGTTGACATCAGGCTTGGGCAATGCAGTAAACTAATGCCAACGCATTTGCAATGTATTAGCTATTTCTCAACCAATGCTTATGTCAATGCTAATATTTTATTTGGCATTAGAACAATGCTAATTCTAATGTATTATTTTTGTAAATTTTGCTGATGCATTAGCATTAGATTGGGCGTTAGCTACAAAACTTTTTCTATGATTTACAGTACAGTAAGCGTGATGTTTATATCCCTCACGCTTACGAACGTGGAATTTCGCATGTCACGTGATTTTTTTCCGTGGATTTTGCGTGGAATTAGCGTGGATTTTGCGTGGGTTTTGCGAGGAAGTAGCGTGAGTTTCGCGTGGAACATGGACATGAAACGTGGAACTGCTCAACTGTAGCGTGAACAGAAACGTGGAAAGGATTAATAGAGTTGCGTGAGATATCAAAAGTCCCACGCTTGCTCATGCTTTCCACGTTCGTTTCACGCTCAGGAAAAAGGGATATGAAAAAAAAAGTGATTCATTTCACATTTGATATAATATGTATTATGTATCTTGTCAACCTAAATTAAAGCTGTGAAGTCATTTCGGCCGCTGAAAGTCTGGAATTTTGCCGTGTACGGACATGTACATGTACTTATCAGTATGTGTTACATTTCTGCGTCAAAGAAGACACGTGCAAGCGTATTTTTGTTTGTTTTTTTTTTATAATTTCTTTCTTTTTTTTTTTTTTTTTTTTTTTTTTTTTTTTTTTTTTTTTCTAAAGAATCAAATCTCAAAGATCGGCTTGGCTTTTATCACTTATCACACAAACTGAATTGTTTGTTTGATAAGAAAAAAATATATTTTAATGCACCAAATTTGCTAATTATAACTTAGAGGCTATGCCTCTTATTAATCCTGTGTACAATAATTGTGCCGATACAAGAATAAAGTATACTCGTACCTTGATTTTGTTGACTTTGGAAAAATGCTTGAAAAATAAAAGAACATGTTCAAGGTAATCAGATTTCTCACAGGGGCATTGTACCGACTCTTAAGATAAAATTAAGATGAACTGCATGCAAATTTAAATGTAACGTACATGTACTTTATGATTATATCATACATGTACATATAGCAATTAAGTTGCTTAAACCGTATTACATGTAGGTCGAGCTTTAATGGACTTGGGGCATCTTAGCGAACACGAAAGACGCATTTATTTGAGAGATGTGCTGAAAAACAACAAACCGGGATGCTCACCTTCACCTTCTCTCATGGCAAAAGTATCATATATAAATGTACAATGTACGCATCTAAAACCGCGACAGTCAAAAATGCACCACGCTGCCAAATAATATTGAAACATGCAAATTTTGTCATCACTTAATCTACGATGATAATTTAATCAACACTGAATAACGTATTGCTCAGTCTGCATCTCGTCAAAACATGCTTATGTAATTACGTACAGGCACTAAAGCCAACATAACCAACAGAACACTTGGATTCTTGAGGATGTTAAAGAAGCAGCCAACAGAACACTTGGATTCTTTAGGATGTTAAAGAAGCAGCTTATAAAGGACTGGTGCGCCCAGTCCTGGAATATGGAAGTTCTGTTTGGGATCCTCATACTTAATGCCCCCAGGAGGAATTGGAGAAGGTACAGAATCGCGCCGCTAGATTTGTAACTAGGAATTATACTTTCGAGGAAGGAAATATGACTGGCATTCTCGAACAACTCAAATGGAAATCTCTCAAGAAAAGGAGGACGGATAATCGACTTATATTGCTATACAAAGGTCTGAAGGGTAAAGCCAGAATACCTACAGATGACCTTATCCCCAAGACTAGGCGTTGTACTCCAAGGCATTGCAGCTTCCATCTGCCAGTATAGAGGCCTATAAATGTAGTTTCTTTCCACAGACGGTCAGGGTCTGCCGTGGAATGACTCTGACTATGTTTTCTACTGCTGAAATGTCAGATGATTGTGTGTCAAAGTTCGCATCACTCGTGCGTTCTAGGGTCTAATTTCTCCCCTATCCGAGCCCCTGGTGAAATAATGTCATTTGGTGTGTCAACAGTAAACTATTCAGATTCAGACAATTATGGTTTTGACAGGACAACTGAATCTTCAAAATTTAATTGTCCCTGGACTTTCCACAGCTCTGATGTAAAACAAAATTTCTCGCCATATAACCAATGATATACGTACGTCAATTCAACACTTCTTTACCCTACAATTTGTAAGCGCGTTTTTGTTAGCAATAAAACATACATGTAAATAGCATCCGGCAATCACAGCCGCACACTCAGATACTCGGTCGGTCCAGGAAAATTTCAATCTCATTACATCGTTTATTCGGGAATTGGCAGATAAACATATCCCCTCAAAACTAGTCGCTCAGTTTCCTCTGTCCCTTGGATAACACCTGAAATAAGAAGGAAGATTCGCAGAAAAAAATGCAACTCATGCAAACGCTAAAAAGACTGGTAGTGCAAAATTTAGATCTAAATTTGAATCTTTACGGAAAGAGATCAAAGCTGATATCAGGAAGCAGCATGATCTTTACGTGAACAACTTGGTAGGAGATGTTAAGGCTAATCCTAGAGATTTTACAGGTACATAAACAGTCAGAAAAAAGATACCCAAGGTATTCCCCCGTTGAAAAAGAGAAATGGAAGTGGAATTGCACAATCCGAATTTGAGAAGGCGGAAGAGTTTAATGGTTCTCGGATGTTTTCACTAAAAGTGAATACAACCAGGACCCTCTTATGGATAGATCTGCCCCATTCATGCATGATATTGTGGTCACAAAGGAAGGGGTGACCAAACTTCTCAAAGGTCTAAACCCGTCTAAAGTCTTAGGGCCTGATGAGCTTCATCCCAGAGTCCTAAAGGAACTGGCTATGGAATTAGGTCCGGTATTCGCCCATCTCTTCCAGCAGTCAATTGATACAGGTGAAATTCCTAAAGAATGGTCTCTTGCTAATATTTGCCCCCTGTTTAAGAAGGGCGACAGGTCACTTGCCCGCAATTTCCGCCCTGTTTCTTTGGCATGCATTCCTTGTAAGCTTCTTGAACATATTGTATGCTCAAATATTATGGCCCATCTTGATGAACATGAACTCTTGTCGGACAGGCAACACGCATTTAGGAAATGGCATAGCTGTGAAACTCAGTTGACTACAGTGATAAATGACTGGGCCAAAATCTTAGACAAAAAAGGCCAGGTCGACACTTTTATACTCGATTTTGAAAAGGCTTTCGATACTCCTCCCCATGAACTCCTTAAAAGCAAATTGTTTAGCTATGGAATAGGTGGAACAACACTGAATTGGATAAATGCTTTCCTTTGTTTCAGACAACAAAGGGTAGTGGTTAATGGTATTAAATCGGATTGGGCTCCAGTTGTGTCGGGTGTCCCTCAGGGCACCGTTGTCGGCCCCTTGCTGTTTTCCTTGTATATAAATGACATCTCAGCAGACATTGAGTCTGAAATAAGACTCTTTGCTGATGATTGTGTTTGCTATCGTGAAATCAAAAATAAAGAGGATACATTGAAACTTCAGAGAGACATTGATCGTTTAGGCAGTTGGGCTAGGAAATGGGGAATAAGATTTCAACCCGTCAAATGCAACATGATGCAGCTGACAAATAAACGGTCTAGTAAGATACAGGCTAACTACACCCTTGAGGGCACTGTACTGGAAAACGTTGAAAGCATATAATACCTGGGTGAAACTATCACAAATGATTTTAAATGGAATAATCATATTTCCAATGTTTGTACAAAGGCTAACAGAACTCTCGGATTCTTGAGGAGAAATTTGTATTCTTGTCCCCCAGATGTGACAGAAGCAGCTTATAAAGGACTGGTGCGGCCGGTCTTGGAATATGGAAGCTCAGTTTGGGACCCTCACACTCATGGCCTCCAGGAAGAACTGGAAAAGGGCAAGGTTTGTGACGGGAAATTATGTTTTTAAACTGGGAGCATGACTGGCATTTTAGGTCAACTGAAATGGGAATCTCTTAAGAAAAGGAGGAAGGATAGTAGACTTATATTGCTATACAAAGGTCTAAAGGGTAAAGCCAGAATACCAACAGATGACCTTGTCCCAAAGAATAGCCGCGGCGTTGTAGAAATCAACACTCTTTGGCTTTTCAGATACCTTCAGCTAGCAAAGAAGCGTACAAAAGTAGTTTCTTTCCACAGACTATCGGGGACTGGAATGACCTCCCTGATTTACTTATCTCCTCTGCTGAAATGTCTGATGACTGTGTGTCCAAGTTCGCTTCACTCGTGCGTTCAAGGGACTAATTTCTCCCCCTTCCGAACCCCCTGGTGAAATAATGTCATTTGGCGTGTCACCAGTAAACTATTCAGATTCACAATCGAATGTGCGGTCAAGCTACATGTATATGCATAAAACCGTTTTAACAAGAAGCACTATAAGAAGAGAACTTTTCACCTACTGTTTATGAAACAGTCATGTCTGATTTCGAATTTAAATAAGCTGTTTAAAAATCATTTTATTTAAACCATAAAATGTGAAAACGGTTAAAACTGAAACAGTGTGTTTACAAACGATATAACACTTACATGTAACGGCTTACGTTCGCATTGCGTAACATTCCATAACTAACATAATGTACTCAGTTCAATAAAGCCATTTACCATTTTTGCATTATTGGAAATGCAGGTAACCTCAAGGTCAGGATGTTTTTGGTTACCTGTATTTTCAATATTGATTATTTCGAAGCTGGAAACCAGCCGATAATGCAAAAATGGGGAATACAGTTGAATCACGGTGACTAAGGTTCCTTAATTTAGCTTAAAGTTGGATTATTTTATAATAAGTACAAACCAAGCCACAGTTATCATTTGCATTTTAGGCGAAATATAATGATTTTTAAAGTCAAATTCTAAAACTGAAAATTCTGCTAATTTTAAGAGGAAAAGATACGCTATTTACATAGAATAATTGGTTTTATAAGATAACGCCGCACGACTAGCCAATCCCTAAAGGAAAGGCTAATCGTACAGAGCCGTATCTTAGCCTGTATTGGCGAATCCGGGATGTTTCGCCCCCAATCCATTTCGCCCCGAAGACGTTTTCTCCCTAGTCGTTTCCGCCTAGTCGTTTCGCCCCCACTAGTCGTTTCGCTCCACTAGTCGTTTCGTCCCCAAGTCGTTTCACCCCCTGGTATGTATGAAAGGGAAGATAGCATTATAAATGTAATACAATTACCTTTTCCACATTATTTTGCGTCATGCAAAGACAAAAACGATGCCACTACATACACTAAAGTAGCGCAAAGTGGCGTAAAGAAGCGCAAAGGGAAAGTGGCGCAAAGGTGGCGCTAAGTGGTATAGAAAGGTACAAGTAGGCAACGATCAGGAAAAGGCGCAATCAGAAAAAGATTCCCACCCCAAAAACCGAGGCGGGAAAAAAACAAACTAACAATAAGGTACTTATACCATGAAAACATTTCGTAAGCCGAATGAGCAGCTATTTTCCCAATATTTGGCCACTCAGTTACCTAAACTTAACTAAAATATGATAACATACATAAGGCGCCAACAGCACAAAAAAAAAAAAAATTTAAACACCAAGACATAAAACAATAAGAACCACCACAGAAGTGTCGCCTTGGAAAGATCAGTAATATAAAATTACTGCGGGCTTAAACCGGTCTTACAGGTAACCCCTAACCTCACCCTCAGCTTCTGCAGTGGTAGAATAGCATTAAAGCGCATTATTTATCAAATAAAAGGCATGCAGGTGGTACACTTTTATTCATTTAAATCCGCATGTAGGGGTCGGGCGTAACATAATCTGTCATATTTTTTCTTCATAATGTCATTTTTTTTTTTTTTTTTTTTTTTTTTTTTTTATATATATATATATATATATAAGACAACGGTAATGATTGCAAAAGCTACATAGAATGTGGGTTTCAGATTTACACAATATGTTACTGAAAGAAGCATTGTACAAAACTTTTGACTGGCTTTATCTCTATTACAAAGTGTCAAGCACCCAGTGAGATATCAAATATCTCGCCAAATATATTTCATTTTTATTTCTTGTTATATTTTTAATAAGAAAGTTATAGGTGTATATTAATGGAGAGAAGAAGAAAGAAATAATTCCGTGTATTGGAAATCGTGTATATTTAGATCTTGTGACTGTTAAAAGGTGTGAAAACGTCTGTCAGGCTACCAGTGCGGTAAATGAATTATCAGCCACACGTCTGTTTGCAAGGTGTTATAACGATCGGCTACTAAGCTCCGATAGCACGTGTCATTAATTTGATTATTAAAACATGTTGAAATGAGATTAATGAGATTAAACGACTCAAAATGTTACCTTATTTGAAATAATAATGTTCTTCTGTACAGCCGCGGTGATGTAATGGATAGCGTATTCGCTTAGCAATCAAGAGGTTGCGGGTTCGATACCCGGCTGCTACATTTGCTTGCCATGTTAGTGTTAAATGTTCACCCTGACGTAATAAAGGCGAACCACCCCATAACATGCATAGACAATCGTAATTAAGTTTACATTTTATTGTTGTATTTTAGGTGCAGCAATTCTATTATATGCAACTAACATGTAAGTCAAATCAAATCAAAAATCTTCATTGGTTTTAAAATCCAGAAATAGGATTGTTACCGTATACGCAAACAAACATATACTAAACATATAACAAATTTATACACCAGTAGAAAATATTCTGTTTACTTTGCTATGCACGTTACATCAACCTAACTCGATCGATCAATGTTTATTTTTAGCTGTAGTAAATTTTATATTGGCTGCGACACAGGTAAGATATTTTTAGATGCGTAGTTTCCCAGTATCCCGCTCGACCTTGAAATAAATATGTCAATATGTCAATAGGCTTCCGTAAGGTTCGTTACGAAACCCTGTTTATAAATTGTCATATAACCATGATGAAAATAAGATTACTTTTTTTATTTGATTTCGAGTTTAACGTCCCACCAACAGCTTAGGTCATATGGAGACGGGACGTCGGTTTATAGTTGGAGAAGCCCGGGATCGAACTTTATTCTGGACCCTGGTATTTAAAGGAAACACATACCCAAATGCGACCATTGACACGCCTTGTTTCCTAACTCGCATTCAAATATTAAGAATATACCAGTGGTATTTTGTCCGCAAAGGTGCTTTGTTTAACTGAGCACATACAAAAGCATCAGGAAAACGTGGCCGTTCTCGGCGAGGCGGTTCTAATGTATACCTACAATGTATGAAACACAAAACATGACTTTTAGGGTTTACAAAGCATCGGTTTTTTCCTCTACGAAGTGTATAGGTCGTATGCTGACCTCCGCGGCGTTCTTGTCTTTGTATAGCACCTGATTGTCAGTTTAGTTTTTCCCATCTCGGGTTGTTGGAGGGGGAATTTATTCTGATTTAGCTGTTTCCTGATCATTACCTCTTAATAATATGATATTCAAACTGATATTTGAAAACGGACGTGAACATCCCGACATTACAACAAAGCAAATATTCATTAACTGATAAAATCAACTGGACACACTTGTGCGTGGGGTTTAAACCAATTATGTATTTAGAAGTCATGATACAATGTTGATGATGAAATTCCGTTTATGTTGCCTACTTAGATGTCAGACTGACATCTGAAGGAAAAATAAAGGTTTGGCATAGGAGGAGCATAGAGTAAAAGTTCAATACCAAGGAATGATTTCAAGCGCTTTCAATGTTAGTTTTCATTTGAGTTAGTGTTTCTTTTACGCAAATTTTGATATACATATACAAAACGCATGACAGTGTCAAAGAAGTTTGAAAGTATGTCTTCGTTTTCTATGGCTGCCGTGCGCTTTTTATGGCGAAATTCCACGATATAAAGTAGTCACACGTGAAAGCTTAAATCTGCATTGGTCTATGCAACTTCGTCTTAACACGCAATATGGGATAGTCTGAAACAGATGCTGTAGCATATTTGTGTGCACAAGCAGATGGTCGAACGTTACAATCGCATCATCTTGACACATATTCGTGACAAATCCATCGTTAATACGACAAATAAAAATTAAAACTGAGATCCTTTAAGAGCAGTGAAGACATTAATGAGAAAGGGGATGGCGGGCCATACCGCGGTTTCGACTATTAAAGTCTCGTCAGAGACCCTTTAGATTTGGCAACATGGAGCCAAAGAGAATTACTGAAATTTTACAACTTTCAACATGGTAGTTGATACAAAGACTAGTATTATCTAAATGGGACCAAATATATTAAACATTGGTAAGAGAAGCTAGGTTTAGCACCAGGTCGGTACAGATGGGAGCAAGTGTGCTGTCGACCGAGCCATTTGTAATACGCAAAAGGTTACTTTCGTGCGAGTATAACGATATGGGTTTCATGTCTCGGTATGTCGACAGCCGACTCACCTGAATTATACATACTCATTGTATGTCATTGTATGTCTGTCGATATACTTGTGTAAAACCTCGGATCCAATAAACATTATTTTGAATCTGATTCAATCCATATAATAATAATAATAATATAATATAATAATAATAATAATGTCTTTATTTAAAGAGGATGACATATTTAGTCAACATTATATCTACACTGCTTGGTAATATCTGAAAATCATACCCGAGATTCATAAATGATTGATGCCGGAAAAATTAGATAACATGAATATCCACATTCCGAAACTAATTTCACAATATTTCCAAATTAACCCACCGACCTTGATGCGTTTAAACGAGTCACTTGGTTGATCTCAAACGAATAAAATGCATATGTCCGTTATGATTTCATAAAACCTCGGGGTTTTCCCGTTTTTATTGTGATGTTTATATTGAAAACAGATGGACAACTAACAATATCAGTCCATAAATCGGTCCATCGGACGATAAACTGGTTGATCTAGGACTTACCACTTCACTTGTCTAAACAGATCTTATCTTATTCAATTTGAAACTTGATGACAAATACACTGGTCAATATCCATTGTTAAATAGTCATTCCTACAGGTATGTTTACAAATAGGCCTACTCAATGTTTTGCCATCCAGTGATCTATCTCTGTCCTCTTCAGTAAGATTCTGTTGGTATCTTTTATTGGTGTTTTACGTCCCACCTAAACAGTACGATCATATTGAGACAGGAGTTCCGGGCGATTTGAGCACTATTAATTACACTTTGCATAGTTGTCACGAATATAAAACTATATAAGACATGAGCCTCGACCCCAGAGATTATTTTTGATATTATCTTAATATTTGTTTACCATGGTTATGATGGACATTCTAGTTGAAACTTGTCTTTATGCCTTTTAAAGTTATTCCCTTTTGAATTTCAAGAGGGAGAGAAATGATAATAAATAGTTGTATCTGTTAATTAAAAAGCCGACATGCCAGCGACAAATGAATCAGTGTAAAGATAAGTTGAAGGTTAGTTTTGTCAGACTGGTAATGGCTTAACATCCCAGTCAACAAATATCCATTTGTGTCGAGACGGAGACATAGCTGCAGGCGAGTTAATGAGTCTTGCTCAATGACACAACACGCCGCCGCATTTGGGGGTCTCGATACGGAGTCATATGCTCTTCCCCCAGGTCACCCTACGACACTGTTTCACTACGCAAAACGTCTGTCAAGTTCTATGTGGTTTTACACGACAGCTGGGTTAAAATTTACACTGTTTCTAGTCTATGTCTTCGTTTAACACAGCCGTTAACACAACAAATCGTTCGGTCAATTCGATTAGCTTTGGGGTTTAATGTCAGACAAATCTTCATGTTGTCTTACGGAAGTTCAGTTCCCCTCGTTCTAATACCATCAAGTATTTGAAAATAAAATCTGAAACATGACATCGCTGGGCGAGAAGTTGTCTACGGAAAAGCCTCATGTGCAATATGGTGTTCAGAAGCTGGGAGAGTCCATCACGAAAACATGTCCGCGTTAACCTTTTATATAGCAAAAATGGGATATGCTGGGCTATACCTATTTTTCTTATTTTTGCTCCAAAACATAGATTGTGGGTCTCGGCGAGGCGGTTCTAACGTGGTTCGACATTCGATGTTTTTAGCAAAAATATTTAAAATCTGTATAACGCATGGGCAAGTTTTCGTAATGTGACACAGTTACTATATACTTGTTGGTGTGCATGAGCAAATGAGCCAACAAGCGGATGTCCTGACGGCAGAATTGTGCTAATATATGAGCCGCCTCATGGGAAAACCAACAATCCGCATAGGCGAAAACAAAGACGCAGATCAGCTTCGCGCGGTAACCGCGAAGCTGATCAGCGCCTTTGTTTTCGCTGCTCGGATAGTACAATTCCTCTTCTACTCAAGTTAAATCCAAAATTTCAAGCTTCTGGCTATTTTCTGTGCTTGTACAGGCTGGTTAGTGTCAGACCTGTTCGAAAACCACATTGTTGGTTTTCCCACGAGGCGGCCCAATTATAACCACCAAGTAACAACTATGACTTTTATGTTTGGACAACGATGGCTGATCACACATGCTAAATATCTGATTACATTGTAAACGAAGCAAACTCAAGGTCATCGATCCAAAAATACTTCGTTGTCACTCTCTGGCTAAAAATAAATATAAGCGCGTATAGTATCAAGGTAAATTTAAGGTCGATCGATAGTTAAACGACGATATCGAGGGTATATTGAAAGTAAACAGAATTATTTCCTCAGGCTTAGCAAACAGCAAATGGTTAAACATGCAATACAAGGACCATAAAAATAAAAAAAAGTATCTGTGACCGATCGGACATGTAAACTTGTGCGAAGTTAAATTTCATCAATTTTAGCAAATTTTACGATTGTGCGGCTAAGAGATACGTTCCAACGCAATTTTTTTCATCTGAAGTAAGTTTGAGTATTCTCAAAGATTTGAAGCGTCCTGGCTGCAACATTAAGAAATGGAATAAATGACTGTGATAAGTCTTCCGGTGTTATCATAAACATAAGGAAACACCATAGACGAGCAGACTGGTTAGCGATCAATTAATTGGAAACCTACGTCACAAATACGAAAACATGCCCATGCAACATAGCGCTCAATTAATTGGAAACCTATGTCACAAATACGAAACCATGCCCATGCAACATAGAGGTGGGTCGGTGCCTGTAAAATCGATTTAAGCACCCCCCTCCAACCAAGTAATTTTATATTACCTATCTTTCCAATGTGAGGCTTCTGTTGCGGTTCTATTTTTTTATGTTTTAGTGTTGAATGTTTTGTGCTATTTGCACAATCAGACATAATGAAGAATTTAAATATGAATGATGCTGAATGAATTTGAATATATATATCCGATAATTGGCCTATTTCAAAAAAGAAATCGCTGAATAAAAATTAAATTTAAATTCGACAGAGTCATCAAGTTCATTTAAAGACAAAGCCTGCCGCATGCCGACAAAATCAAAGGAGTTGAAGAACAATCCATGATTAAAGAATCTTTTTTCACACTATAGTTAATCATCCATCAGAAGATGGTGTCAATAATAAGTCCAACACATTGTGATACCGTAAGTTTTTCACACCTTCAATTTATTACCACATCTTACGTGATCCATCTGTCTATCTATCTATTTACCTATCTATCTTAATAAACTTTGTCCTTTGGCTGTCTCAAATAAATAAATAAATAAATTGGGGGCGAACCGACTAGGGTGGAAATGATATTGGGGGCGAAACAACTAGGTAATGAGGGGCGAAACGACTAGGGTGGAAATTAGAGGCGAAACGACTAGGGGGAAACGATTAGGGGGGGGTGGCGTCTTGGGGGCGAACAATCTTCATTTCCTCCCATAGTCGTTTCGCCCCCAAGACGTTTCCTCCCCTAGTCGTTTCGCTCCCACTAGTCGTTTCTCCCCACTAGTCGTTTCGCCCCCAAGTCGTTTCGCCCCCTAGTATATATGAAAGGGAAGATAGTATGTAACTATAATATAGTTACCTTTTTCACATTATGTTGTGTCATGTAAAGACAAAAATGGTGCCACTACATACGGTAAAGTACACATGCCAAGACAATATGCCTAGAATGTCCGCGAGTGCTAATGGCAGTATATAAAGAAAGATAGATAAAAATGTACAAGTAGACAAAGATCAGGAAAAGGAGCAATCAGAAAAAAGATTCTCACTCCAAAAACCGAGGTGGGAAAAAAACAAACTAACAATCAGGCACTTATACCATGAAACATATCGTAAGCCGAATGAGCAGCTATTTTCCCAATAGGTGGCCACTCAGTTACCTTAACTTAACTAAAACTATGAAAACACACATAAGGCGCCAACAGCACAAAAAAAATAAAACACCAAGACATAAAACAAAAAGAACCACTACAGAAGTATCGCCTTGGAACGATCAGTAACACAAAGTTACTGGCGGGCTTAAACCGGGTTTACAGGCGCCTAACCTCACTCTCAGCTTCTGAAGTGGTTCATAAGATTTAGCTAGTTCTTCGGTCCCCGTGGTGAATCTCTAACTAGTCAATGAATCATCAAGAACAAACAAATAAATCATGATAAACATCCTGATGAATCAAAAACCAGGACTCACAGATTGAGTAAGCTGCCCGACGATGGAGATCCCTGGGCGCCGAATAACATACTAACTCCGGAGCAAAAGAAAAACACCAGTTGGACCCCGGTGGGCCAAGCAACAGACAAGAAGCTCCGGCCCCAACCTACTAAAATGAATAGCTTTAAGTCGGGGCCATCATAGAGTCTGACGCCCGACCCACCGGCGTGCAATTAAAGAAGGCAGCATAGTTATCAACCATGATTGGGTTAAAAACTAAGCATGCAGACTGTCGCATAACATTCAAGTTATAACCTATACGTCTGTAACGTGTTATGATTTTTCTGAACTGAAAAGAAAAATCATTAATTCCTATAAGTTTCTTAAATTTGTAAACCAAGTCACCATAAAATTCAGGTTCCGAAAGGCCCTCACTTAAAAGCGTCTTTAACCCACCATTATATTTGGAAATCAATTCATAGTGTCTACGATAAAATGCAGACTGTAGCAAACCTAATAAGTTGCGAAATGTATACACCATAAGAAGCACGGCGAGGAACGTCATCATCCAAAAAAGGAAAATTTACTATATCAAAATCAAAGTCATCGCGCTTATCATAAATTTTAGAAGAAACAAATCCATTTGCAACAGAAAGATGTAGATCTAAAAAGGGGGCTTCGGTATCTGAGATATTGGCTTTGTTCAACTGTAGTTCAGGTGGATAAATTTGATTGACCATACCTTCAAAATAAGGGTTGTCAACGTTCAAAAGGTCATCGAGGTACCTAGATGTGGAATTGAAAGCCTCGATAACATCAGCTTGATTATCATGGTTAAGAGAATCCATGAAATCTCTTTCGTAGCAGTATAAAAATAAATCAGCTACGAGAGGTGCGCAATTTGTACCCATCGGAATTCCAACAATTTGTCTGTATAACTTGGTCCCAAATCTAATATAAATATTATCAAGGAGATAGGACAAGGCGTCACACACATTTTGACATGACCAAAGTGTATACCGACTTTGGTCAGAGGAAGTGATAAAAGCCTTTCTGTCGTTACATGCCAAATGAAGTGAACCATAGTTTTTTAATGCCCTTTTGAAGGTCCACTCTATCAAATCCAGAAGTTTTTCTTTTATTAGATTATGTGGTAATGTTGTATACAGAGTAGAAAAATCATATGTGGACAAGCTTGTCGCACGGAACCCTCTACACTTCAATTTACTGAGCACCTCACCAGAATTTTTTATTGACCAAAACTAATTTTTATTTGAAGTTTCATACACTGTCTCACAGTATCTTATAACATGAGATTTGATAGCAGTAAGACAGGAAGTTAACAATTTAGAAAGTTCAGTGGTAGTACAAGAGCTAGAATTTGCAATAAATCTAGCTTTGTACGGTCTTTTGTGAAGCTTAGGTAACCAATACATCGTAGGAAGTTTGTCTTGGCCTTCATTGACACAAACAGAAAACTTAACAGGTAAATCGTTTAAGTGGGCATTAACAACAGACACTTCATCAGTATCTGTCTCCAGATAAGCCCTGGTACCATCAAGCTCCTGTTTTAAGGTGTTAACGTAGTGAAGCCTACAAACGACAACAACATTGTTTGCGGCTTTGTCTGCCGGAACCAAGACATACTTTCTATGAAATTCTTGGATACCCTGCTTCAAATGCTTAAATGACGATTTGGGTTTAGGAGGTAAAAGATTAGTATTTTGCGAATAAAACTTAATACGTTTATCCACGATAGTGAAGATACTTCTTTTCCATTCTTTAAAAGCATTATCTTCAACACCCTCTCGTTTACACCATCGATTACCGAAATCACTTAAAAAGGGAAACATTACTATTTAATTCCCGCATATGATTTTCATGAAACTTCTTATGCTTCAAGATAATGGTATCCTTGGACTAAAATCGAAATAAAAGTGGGGAGTCACCGGCCTCGTTTCCATGGTATCAGAACTTTTTGGATGTTTCTCGTGAATTTCAGAAAACCGCACTCGTAGCGCATATGTGTTTTAATATATATGTTATATATGCAAAAACAACTTAAACACACGATGAGTGTTATTTTCTTACACTTTGATACTATTTGCTCATAAACTGGAGAGATTACATGCAAAATTAACTTTCCCGCCATCTTTTCAAACCTGGAAAAAGTACGTATTTTTGCGATATCTCCTAAACTACGCATATGATTTTGATTAAATTACACCAACAGATAGGAAACATGGTAACCATTTAAAATTTCAAATAAAAAGTTGAGGTCACCGGATTGCGTTGGAAGATATAGTGATAAAACGTTCAATATCTCCGCCTTTTTCGTTTGACGTCGCGTATATCTATGCGACAGCATCAACAGCGAAATAAACGTTTTCACATATAATTAACCTTACACACGAATTTGGGTATATCAGTTGCCACAGAACTTCTTTTAAAATAAAAATGAACAATATGTATACCCGCTTTAGGACGTAATTATGCAGAAACAAACATCTGAATAAGATTCTACAGCTTGCAACGTCATGAGAAATCAAAACAAAGCGACGTTAAAAACTGCGCGTAACATACACATACTAAATGCTGACGTTGCGCAAACAGTGTGCTCATAAACAATAGTAATTTTGCCCTTAATGCAGATGCAATCTCCTCTCTACATAAAGTAGCGCAAAGTGGCGTAAAGAAGCGTAAAGGGCGCAAAGTGGCGCAAAGGTGGCGCTAAGTGGTATGAAATAGTATTAAAGCGCATTATTTATCAAATAAGAGGCAGATGGTGATTTTTTATTAATTTAAATCTGCATGTCAGGGGTCGGGCGCAACAGAATTTGTCAGATTTTTTTGTTTTCATTTTTTTTTTCAATGGTGATGATTGCAAAACCACTTTACTCTTATCAACAGGCATAACAGGTTAGAATTTGCTACATAGAGTGTGGGTTTCAGATTTTACACAAAATGTTACTGAAAGAAGCACTGTACAAAACTTTTGACCTGTAAAAATCTCTAGGATTAGCCTTAACATCTCCTACCAAGTTGATCACGTAAAGATCATGCTGCTTCCTGATATCAGCTTTGATTTCTCTCCGTAAAGATTCAAATTTAGATCTATTTTGCACTACCAGACTTTTTAGAGTTGCATTTGTTTTCTGCGAATCTTCCTACTCATTTCAGGTGTTATCCAAGGGACAGAGAAAACTGAGCGACTAGTTTTTGAGGGAATATGTTTATCTGCCGATTCCTGAATAAAAGAAGTAATGAGATTGAAATTTTCTTGGACCGAACGAGTATACCATATATATGGTCTGAGTAGCCGTTGAAGTATCTTTCCTTTGCAAATTTGAGTGTTTCTGCATTCATAGATCCATAATCACCTTTGTGATAACGATACACCTTTCTCCTAGGTTTCTTTATAGGGGGGATAGCAATTTTCAATGTTCCAGAAACAATGTCATGATCACTGAGCTCTTGTCCGGGGAATGAATGTCTACAAACTGACCAGGAAGAGAGGTCAAAATTAAATCCAAAGTATATCTTTTTCTGGTGGGGAAACTGACTAATATTGTTCCAATCCATGGTCATTCATGATATCTATCAAAATCTGACCCTCCGTCTGACTCAATGATGACCCACTGCCAGATTTGTTGAGTCTGTCCGGTCATACAATATCTCTAAGGTTAAAATCACCTACAACGTGATTTAAGGGGGATTTGTTGCCTATATTAATATTTTTGATTTTGTCAAGCTGTTCTCTAAATAAGTTGTCAAACGTTTCCAGGGAATTCAATAAATCATTTCCATTGTCCGATACCGGTAAATGACCATCGACAGGTGGTCGATACCAGCTTGCCACAAAGTGAGTTGTCTTATTAGCAAAAAGTTTGACCCAAACTGACTCTGAGTCATTGTCCAATTCTGTGAGGGGCATGTGTGGGATGTTCTTGTACACAAGTAACATAACACCACCGCCATTTAAGGTTCTATCTTTTCTGTACACGCTGTATGGAAAAGATTCCGGGAATAATTCAGACGTAATATGGAGCTGTCAATTTTCGTCTCTTGAATCGCCACAATCTGAGGTTGATGAAAATCAATGAAGACCAACAACTCAAGTTTTTTACCTCTTATACTGTTTATGTTGATACTGGAAAATTTCAGACCACTTATAAAACTGTTTTTGCTAGTCAAGTTTTCAGTGGACTTGGTTTCATAACCTTTTGCAAGGAGGTCAAACATATTTTCACTTTCCAAGTTAAACTGTTCATTGAAAAAAGAGTCTGAGAAATTGAAAAAGTCACATTTTGGGCAGATCCATGTACAGTTTGAGTTTTGCATCATTTCATACTCTGAGTCTGACATAAAAGAACAGTTAACTTATTGTGCACCCACATTTCACATTTGTCACATTTGTCACACTGGATATAGCCTAACGGGAATTCAAAACAGCACCAAATGCATAGGCTGCACTCAGCTTTGCAGTTTGAACAATACCAAGAATCATTAATTACCCGACTCAATCTTTTGTAATTCAATGGGACCAAGATTTACGCAAGACGCGTGGAAGCGTTTCTCGCAATCTTCACATTTTACTGCTTTCTCGGCCGCAATGCTCACTGGAAAGGACACCCTCACAAATTTAACCCTGCATGCTACGAGACTGGAGCAAATACCGGACTAAGAAACTATCCAAAGTCTGATGACTTTTCTTGACTTTTCTTGACGTCGACTACGTGAGTAAACGTGAGTAAGGGAAGGAGTAAAACCCGGGACCAACGCCCGGGACCCGGGACCAAAATCCGGGACCAATTTTTACGGTCATCAAAAAGTCATTTTGCGTGCAACAAATAAAATAAAAATTGGCCTAAGTGTAGTTTATAGGGTCTTTTCAATGATGTATATCATCGTTTTCCCAAAAATCTCGAACTGTTTGAAATTTTGATCAAAATATAGGACCCCATCCAAGAATTTAGACCCGGGACCAATTTTTGCGGTATTGACGATGTCCGATAACTCGTGATTTTTGCCATTATAATCGCTTCATATACAATTATTTTTATGTTTTGCCATCTGTTAACATGTCAAAGAATACTAAAATGAAAAAGTCCGTTTAGAATTTTCATAAATGTAGGAGAAAGGTAGCCCGGGACCAATCTGGGACCAGATTTTATGATCCATATTTGCGATGTCAAGTAAATCTCAATTTTACCCATTTAAATCCTTTTACATGCAATTATTTTAATGAGCTGTCATCTGGTAATTTTAAAAATGCAAAATTATCGTTGATATTTATTAAAATTACGGAAATCAGACCGGGACCAACACGGGACCAAAATAACAAAAATGCTTAGATTTATTGCGATAATCCCAGTTTGGTCCCGGCCTATGAAACTTATTTTCTTAATCAATATGGGATGCATTTAAGATATTTTTTCTTAAGTAACATCTTAAGAGTTGGCTTAAAGATGCATATATGACTAAGCAAAAAATTATGGGATAGAAAATAGTTAATGTTATGACAACGTCAATAGCGCAAACAATGAATTATGGAAATTTTGGTCCCGGGTTGGTCCCGGGCTGATTTTCTCTAATATATGTGGGATTTTATTGCAGATTTTTTCATTCTAGCTTTCTTTGATGTGTGTACAGTTAGCAAAACATGAAAATAATTGTTTACCAAATGATTACAATGACAAAAATTGCAATTTCCCTAACATCGTCAATACCGCAAAAACTGGTCCCGGGTCTAAAAATTCCTCGATGGGGTCCTATATTTTGGTCAAATTCCCAGATATTTCGAATATGCTTGGAAGACAAATATATGGACCTTTGAGAAGACCGTTTAAACTATATATGGTGTAAATTTCATGTAATTATTTGCATGCTTAGTGCCTTTTTGGTACCAATAAAAATTGGTCCCGGAATTTGGTCCCAGGTCCCGGGCGTTGGTCCCGGGTTTTACTCCTTCCCGTGAGTAAAAACAATCTGTCTGTCTGTCTATCTATCTACCCATATCTTAATAAACTTTGTCCGTTGGCTGTCTCAAATAAATAAGTAAATAAATAAATAAATAAATAAATAAATAAATAAATTGGGGGCGAAACGACTAGGGGGGAAATGGTATTGGGGGCGAACTGTCTTGTCTTTTTTTTTTTTTTTTTGGAAGTCTCGCGAGATTTGTGTTGCAGTCGCCATTTTGTTGTATATCTTCGCGACGAGAAATAGAAATGCAAATACTTTGGCGAATAAATCATGACAGAACTTAGCTACCAGGCTATTCGAACAGCAAATCAAGCAAGAGAAGCGGTATGATTTTTTATCAACAACGATAGTCTTTTATTTATATTTGTGAGTTCTATGTCACTCAACATTTTGCTCCAAAGACTGAGACACCCCACCCACTAAGCCTACTTGTGACTCCTTGTAAGTCCTTACGACTTGTCTATCTATCTATCTCTATATACTGCCATACGCCCTCGCGGACATTCTAGGCAGGTCATCTACTTCTCTTCTTAGCGATACATTTAAAAGTACTTCCAGTGCTATTTTACTAAGGTAAAAAACACATTGTCAAAACTTTCGGCTGAGTTCTTTACCGAATAGGACCTGATGGACTGGAATGGACATGTATCGTCGCGTAATACGTTCTCGATAGTCATATGTTCTCGATAGTTATCGTTCTGTCACGAAGATTTCCCTTTGATTGACGCAAGGAGTTTCTATACCTGGAGTTCGTGCTTCATTATCAGCTTATTTAGCACATTTAGTCACATGCTGTGAGCGCAATGCAAGTCAACGGAAAACATCTAATCTGAAGGGTTATTATCATCTAATTAACAATTCCTTTGAACACCATGTCCGGCACCGCCTCCAACAGTGAAAATGGATAAAATCGCTACTTCAGTTTTATAACAGAAAATTACAGACGTAAATGCGCACTTGTCACAGCACAATGACACTTGCAATAAATTATGCGCACTTGATTATCATTGAAAGTAGATATATAGCTCTACACGATAATTAAGAAATTATTACCGAACAGGTGCCAGTAATCTTTTAATCGCTGAAATAAGTAAGTTGTTTATTTTATTTGCATCATCAAATTTATTTAATTCCTAATTTACAAAATGTTCCGAAGGTTTCCTAAATTTTAAAACCATATGTTAAAAATGGAAATTTTCTCAGCTTTCGTGTAAGCTAAGCAGCAATATGTCCAAAATTATCCGAAAGTGTGTTTTGAAGGGTAAAAAGAAAAGCACTAGGGTATGCTTGGTGTTTTCCTATGAGAGCAATTCTAAAGCGCATTACAATATTTAAGTCTACATTTCAAATCTTCATTGTTTTTCGCATCAGCAACTTACGTAAATGGGGATAGATCTAACTGTATTCATTTTAATATTAAATAAGTTTTTATTTTGAAACTAATGGAATTTAAAATTCCAGTATCAAAGATATTTGTGCTGTGCCAAGACAACAATTTAAAGCTCATTACAGCTTGCCCATGCTCATCGATGCATATGCTACAGTATTTCATACATGTTTACCTAAGAGGCAAGACAAGTAAAAGTAGGCAATGATCAGGAAATGACACATTCAGAAAGAAATTCCCACTCCAAAAACCGAGGCGGGAAAAAAAAAACTAAATCAAAACTTATACGGAGAAAACATAATCGTAAGCCGGAGAAAAACATATCGTAAGCCGAGTGAAGGAATACATTGTCAGCAATTTTTGTTACATAGTCAAAACTTAAATAATCTCATTTCGCTCTATTCGGGTTCTTAACAAAACATGCAAACATAAAAAAAAAAAAGACCCTGTGAAGTGGTTCTAACATGATGAGTACCCTCAATCTATGTTTTGAGAAAATTTGAGAGAAAAAAATGTTTCAAATTTTAAGATATCATTTTTTCGAATGAAATTTCATTTTTTTTACCGATGAAAAAATCTCAATATATTGCATGGTTTACGGAATGAAAAGTTGTTTGTTCCACTTCTCCTTCCCCCACCTCCACATACAAAAAAGTATCATTGATATTAATCGTGTGTCGAGGTGAACATATGTTTATGTTTAGATCTTCCGTACAAGATTTTAGCCTTTGGATGAGGTATAGTCGGAAAGTTCCCGGTCCAAATGATGAAACTTTTGAAATAACAAAGCCAATCCGTTTTCTTTAATTTGCGGATAAATTTAGTAAACTTTTGCAAGAATTATTTAAAAAATGTCGATTGACATACGGCATTTAGAAGGGTACGGAGCACAAGTTTGAAAAATCTCTCATTCAGATGTTTTTGATGTTTTGAAACTTTGTCAGCACTGTCATTAAACGGCGCCACGATGTGACTTTTTTGATGATGTCATATTAACATTTGTTTTGATTAAAGTACAAAGAATCAGCTTCGTAACATGAAATTTAGAATTTTGACATATTTTCTAAGACAAAGGCATGGATAACTTTTCGAGCGTAAAAACGCCGACGTTGTTGAAACGTACGGAGCAGCGCGCGGTAGTCAAGCATCATATAAGAGCAGTTGAGACCCCTACAAACAATTTGTGAAACATATGGACAGTGTATAGAAAATGTTTAGTTAATTTACTCGTGAATACTATATTATAAGAATTAAAAAAAAAAAAAAAAAATTCTTGTGCACACATTGAAAGATAACCTGTAGTTATTTCCATGCTGTTATCTGCTAGCATTGAGGCCGTGTTCATCCTGGGTACATAATTAGGTGTTAATTTATTATGGTACTTGACTTATTAAAAGGTGTCGCGGTGCCGGACATGGAACCTTTGATGTGGTGAAGCACGAACTCCAGGTATAGAAACTCCTTGATTGACGTCATACATTGCCTTGACCCCTTGTTTTGCAGGACAATTAAAGTCCTCAAAGTTTTATCATATCTCAACAATCAGAATGCTCAAAGTAAAAGAAAATTTTTGTGATTCTACAACATTACATTCATCTTAGCCCTTTTCCGCTATTTTCAAATTTCTTATGCATTTGAACCCTAATATTCAAGTAAATTGACTCCTGGAACAGCCATCCACTTTTCGTCTGTTTTATTTACACCATGATGCTATTATTAGATTAGTAAATTGCGCATGTCTTCCTTGCATTTTAAAAATACTGGAGCAAAAACATGTTATGGGTTCTTACGTTGAAGATTTACAGGAATTCTTTCAGAAATTGTAAAAACAGTATGAATTAGTTTCCAAAAAGCAAATTTTGTGGGCATATACCCTTAAGTTTTTATAAGAGCTTACACAGTTGTGGTAAGTAAGGTTTTCTGGTGTAAATGACAGCCTGAGAGGAAGCAATTATGATGATTTTGTTGAGGGACATGTTCGGACAGAAGGCTACCTATTTACGGCACGAAGTCATTTCTCGGTGCATTAGTGGTCTAGTTAAAATTTGAACTTCTTATTTAAAATCACATTTTACAATCTTCACTGCCTTTATACTGCGGTGTTGCATAATTAATATTAAAGCCATATGTCGCCATGATGCGCTCCCGTATAATTGAATTTTTTCCATTTAACCTGCGCGTGACAAATAAAATATGCAAATGTCTATCGAGATCATATGACGGGCCATTTGATTGGTCAATTTCAACACCATTAGGTCAAGGTCATATCTGTAAACACCCAGCATGGAGATCGGCATAGAATCGCCACTAAAACATTTAGAGAAAGAGTATCTGTCGACACGATGAGAATGATTGAAGTGAGTTTAAAGTATTATGAACATTGGCCAATGATTCGCTTACGCTATCAAGAACATATGACACCAGGATACGATATTTGCATCATTGGGTACCTGCATTTCGTTTTTGGCATTGTTGAGTTATTTGGATCAAGTTCCAAGTAAGTTTTTTTCAAGTTTTGACTTTGGCTGGCTTGGACTACTTTTTTATCTCAAACTTACTTGTTGAAAGTGGTAATTCAGTTTTTGGAATGAAAGACATAGAAAAAAGGAAAAGAACATATAAATAATTGAGAAGGAATGAAATTTTTATATAACAAACATGACAAAAGAAACTTCTGTTAAGCATATTAAAGACTGACAGTGTTTGCCACCCCATTGCATGCAATCAATTTAGCTATGACGCCATTTTTCTGTCATTCATGAAGTTTTTGTAAATGAAGATTTACCGGTATTTTGGGGCCTCTCAAACCTTACGTTTTGTAAACAATATTGCATGGTGATTTATTTACTGCCGACACACACTATTTAACCTGAGACAAAATCTTCATGATCAAGTGAAAAAAATGTCAAAAAGTACCATTTTTGTGATCATGGATTATCTCACTTACCATTGATGATGCAATAGTCATTTTGGCCATTAAAACTTTATCACCTGACCGATTTTCAAAACTTTTGTAGGTCCTATTGGGACAAACAGTCTTCAAGGTTTTGACATGAAAATAAATTTCCTGTCATCCTATACTCAAAACCTCCTCCGTAAAAACATTATCAGAGACAAGTTTTGAAACTTTAGTATTTCATTTGGTTAACAAACTCGCAGAATAAGTGTTCACCACAACATCAAACATACATAACAATGAACAACATGGCAAATCGTTAATAAGAACGATATGTTATATACAATGTGTTGTATACAGAGATAAACTGACTTGTTTACTTGCAAATCACAACTCCAGTATACTTTTGCTTAATTTATAAAACTGGAGCCTTCAATGCATTTATGAATATATACAAATACACATTTACAACTATGAGCATAGCTTGCTATACAATCGTCACCTTGTAACAAGTCAATTCAATTTATTTGCAGATGCAATTTACATACTCCTATTGACCTAACAGAACTATCTGATTTCAAGGGCATCAGAAACATAACTACACACAGCTTTTGAATAGATTAACCAGCCTTGAAAATATATCAAGATCAAGGTGACAACCAAATCTTTGAAGTAACGAAAACCTGAAAATCTTTGTACTTGGTACAGAACAACATAAAATATATTTCATCCTTGATTGCATTCAGAGCACACTGTTTGCTCCCGAGGCAGTCTAGGTCTGAAATATCTTCGGAAGTTCCTCTTTCAATCATTAAATTGTGAGCACTTAAATTCTCAATGTTGCTAGTTCCCTGGTTACAGACTTCCAGATAGTTGTTGGAAGAGAATAGTCGTTATACAGTTTTGAATCAATATGTGTAAAGTTTATTGTCAAATTAAGTAAAGTGAAGAAAGTTGTGTTACTTCATTTGTACAGTAATCTGATATACTTTGTAAAGTACGGTAATAGTCGATATACTTTGTAAAGTAATATTCAAAGAAATTAAACAATAATACATGGCATTGCTACTGAACATGACATTTTCAGTCTTCTCGAAATCTTTTTTCAGCTGCAGGACAGCTGTCTGGCAGACTGCAAGTTTTTGATGGACAAAACCCAATTTTGTAGGACAGTTCTATACGCTATCATTGTAATTTTTGAAATTTTTGCCGGATATTTGTCTCACAGAATAAAATGTTTTGTCGGTCAGAATGAAATTTTGCTGGTTTTGACCGACAGACGGCACTTTTCGTGAAGACTGCATTTTTTTATGTAAATTCTTTCTCTATATACTGGTGAAATAATCATGAAAGGGATGTACAAGTGAATTAAAATGTCAAATAAAAAAGAAACCTATCAAGAAATAAACATTAGGTAACCAGTGACAACATGCATACATGTAGTTCATGATGATGGAAAGAATGAACTAATTTGAGCCGCCTTGTGGGAAAACAAACAATGTGGTTTCCGAACAAGCCCGACACAAACAGGCCTGTAGTGTCACAGAAGATGGATAGAGGCTGGGAATTTTGGATTTAGAAAGTAGAGGAATTGTACTATCCGTGTTGCGAAAACAAAGGCGCTGATCAGCTTCACAGTAATACTGCGAAGCTGATCTGCACCTTTGTTTTCGCATAGGCAAAAGTCCGGTTTTCTCACAACGCAGCTCATATTTCTCAGGTATGGACTTGTAGAAAAAATGGAAAAGTAAAAGTGCAGTTATGTAGTTCTTCCCATTATAGAAATTGAGCATTTTCAGATCTTAATTTTTGCCATTGTGTGTTTGTGTAAGTTACATTAATGTGTTTGTGTGTCTTTCATTGAATGTTATCTTTTTCATCTTGTTTTCTAGAAACAGTTTTATGGTTATTAATATGGATTTTTAAGGTCAGCCTTTTAGTATATATATAATGTATTATTTTGCAAATTTTCAATGTCAGCATGATTTTTTTTTGTTTCAAAAAGAGTGTTCCATAATGTTTGATTCATACTGTGCGTTCAAAAAGAGTGATGTTGTATACTCACTTAAAAATTGTTCCTATTATATTGGAATAAGCCATGTTCTGCGACATTGCATCTAGCATGGGCGGATCCAGAGTGGGGGGACAGGGGGTCCGGGCTATACTGTTTGTCGCATGTCTAGGGCTATACTGTTTGTCATATGTCCCACAAAAAGGACTCCAGGCTAATCTGAGTAAATATTAACTTTCCCATAACACATTCTATTCTCTTCATAACACAACCATGTATAGTTTAAGCCCATAATTTCAATAGTTAAAAGTAGGAAGTGAAAAATCACATATTTATTTTTTTTTTTTTTTCACTTCATTTCTCTAAGTTAAATGTTACTGTTCAAACAGGTGTATATGGACTTATAGAAAAAGGCTGCCTTTTAAGTGAGTATATAGCAAGATACTTATTTTTAGTATACATTCATTATTTTTAGATTTCTTTTTATTTGGAGGTTGGTTTATCCGCATCAAAAGAATGGCTGGTGTAAGTATGCACACACCGCCAAAACACATCAAGAAAATCCCAGTAGAAGTAAGTTGGATGGTTATTTTTTTAAAAAAAGGTTTATTAACATTCTTGGAGTGGCTTATGCTTATTTTTATACTCACTTAAAAGTCAGTCTTGAATTAATGTTTGACCTTTGGGTGGATGATGTTTTTATTTTTTTAGTGTTTTAACCTGTTTGACAATTATTACTTGCGAATCCCATTCCTCATGTGTCGGTAAACAAAGTTCGTGTTTGCTTGTGTAGACATCATATGAGCCGAAACTCAAGACAGCAGGTCTTCGGGGTTTCTGACAGGGTCTGACACAAATCGGTCTGTACAGTCACAGAAGATTGCTAGAAGCTTGAGATTTCGAATTTTAAGGAAGAAGAGGAATTGTACTATCTGTACAATGAAAACAAAGGCCCTGATCGGCTGTGCAGTTACTTTGGTCTAGTCCAAACTGTTAAATTTGCCTGTGAAGTCACTGACATGTACACAAATGATAGCATACACAGACTTTGTTTCCTGACAATGTCCTCCCTCCCCTCTTTTTACTTAAAAAATAATATTAACTCATTTAAGCTTGGTGTCCCTTTTATGGGACATAGGCAAACAGCATAGCCGCAGATGTGATGCCGCAGAACGCAGCATCCCATTTGGGGCAATTCTATTTGCTTATATGAATTTGGTCGAAAAATTGAATGAAAATTAAAAATCACTCTTAACACCCCTAAAATTGAAAGTGGACTCTTCCAATTGATAATGATGGGAAAATCTATTCGTCAAATATGGGTTAATGTAGGAGCAAAGTGAACCAAGAATGAACAGTGACTGACTGTTACTTTCAACATTCCGCCTGTGAAACATTTTAATTGCAGTTTAAAGGCTCCACCTAGAACGCTCAAAACACTCACGTTTGGAAACATACTTCTAAGCAATGTTTATATTATTTGACCTCGTTTAGGAATGTGTCTTTGATTTAGACTTCTCTTGTAAATTTTCCAAATTGCAGTACAATAGTCTGGCTTTCGTTGCCAGTTTAAAAAGGGCTACTGATGAGGGTTCATTACCCGAAATTGCGCAATATAGTCCATACAATGATACTATCTCACTTTGAATGTTTTACTGCTTCCAAAGGATCAAACCTTTATATTTTATCCACCCAAGTGCAAGTTACAGTTGTCCTGAAAAATAAAAATAAAATAAAATAAAAATAAAATAAAATAAAAAAAATAATAAACTTTTGATAAAGTCTTCACCATGCTTCTTTTATAGTTATCATAAGGTTAACCTCTTTCTCCTGTAACCTGGTAACTGGTGTTTTCCGCAGTGCTGATCAATTAAACCCATATTTGACACGTGGATTTTCCCATTACTATCATTTGGTTGAGTCCACTTTCATTTTTAGGGTCATCAGGAGTGATTTTTAAATTTTATTCATTTTTTCGATGAAAATTCTCCAAGCAAACAGAATAGCCCCAGATAGGACGCCGCGTTCTGCGGCGTCACATCTGGGGATATTCTGTTTGCCTATGTCCCATTAAAGGGACTCCACGCTTAAATGAGTTAAAGGCTGCACCACACTCCTAGTGGTGGTTTAAAATCTCCACCAAAGGAAAAACTGGGAGAAAATTTTATGCACCTATCAATATCCATCCCCATCCCCACTCACAGACGTAGGGAAAATCCAAAGCATTTCAGACACTGAAAAATCTTCTAATTTTTGCTATACTTTTTCAGAATAATACCTGTATTACCAGTTCACAGGCTTTGAACGTGGGCTAAGTCAGTTGGAAATCAGGTTGAATACATCTAGACAGTGTTGGACTTTTGTTTTTAACTCACCAATGAGCGGAAGGCTCATAGGTGAGCTTATAGGAAAGGCATGCTCTGGCGTCCATTGTTGTTGTTGTTATTGTCATTGACAATTTCAAACATCTACTCTGAAACCACTGGGCCAATCAAAGTCAAACTTCATGTGGAGCTTCCATAGGAAGGGGGAACTAAAGTTTCTATATATGGACCAGGTCACATGACCAAGATGTTCACCATGCCCCTATATGGTAAAAACCTAAAATTTCTTCTTTGGAACCAGTGGACCGATTTCAATGAAACTTGGTATATGTATGTAGCATCTTGGACTCTGGCCCATTCTATTTTGTATAGATCTTTGGTTGACCTTGACCTATTTTATGACAAGATCAAAGTTGGTCACATAGGCTTTTTAATGGAAAAAGGTGAAAACATCGGATTTTTCAGAAAGTTTTGTAGCCTGTAAACTGAAAGTTGATAGATACAGACAACTGATTGAGTTTATGAATATGAAGTTACTTGAACATTCAATATCAAGGTCATTCCTTGACCTTGGCTAAAGGTCATTTTCTTGACTTTGACCAATCAAAGCTAAATTTTATGCGAAGTCCCCCTAGGAAGGGAGATCTTAAGTTTTCATAAAATGTTCTAGCTCATGTGACCAAGATGTCCACCATGCCCATATATGGTAAAAAAAAAAAATAATAATAATAATAAAAATCTTCTTCTCTTGAACCAAACCAATGGACTGATTTCAATAAAACTTGGCCATGGCATGTAGCACCGTAGACTCTGTCCCATCATAGATTGTACAAATCATGACTTTGAGTTGACTTTGACCTATTTTATGGCAAGGTCAAATTTGGTATCATAGACCTTTTAATAAAGTGAAAACATGAATTTTCAGAATGTTTGTAGCCTGTGACCTGAAAGTAGGTAAAACAGACAACTTGTTTAGTTAATGAAACTATGTGAGCAATTCAAGGTCAAAGTCATTTTGGTCAAAGGTCATTTTTCAAAGTCAGAATCTCAGGTGAGCAATATCAGGACCAATGGTACTCTAGTCTTTGTCTAATGTAACATAGTATTTGGAGAATTTGTGTTGATAGAGATAACTTGTTCATGTTGTTGGGATTTTATTATAATGCACCTGTCATTGATGTTTGTTTTTTTTTTCTCCAGGGGGAGGGGTTTGCAACTGGATACCAGATTTTGCAATCAGCGAAAATAAATCGCCGCAAAAGTGCCCCGGAAGGCAGAAAATAAATAGCGGTGAAAACAAGTTGGGTTACAGTATATAGTTTAGTGTAGAATTTCCTGGTAAAATATCTTATTTCTATTTCCAACCTCCATGGTACTCTAATCCCCTGGGATTGGGATTTATTTGTTGTCTGTATCCCCCTGCATCCCATTTTAGGAGAAAACATTGATAGGCACATTAAATGTAGTTATATATAGTTAACTATATTGTTTTTGTCCTATGCCAGGCATACTTTTGTAGTACATGTAATTTGTTTGTTTGTATTGAGGTCTAACATCCCAGTCAACAATTTTTCAGTCATGTCGGGACGGATCCTACAACTGCGAAGCTGATCAGCGCCTTTGTTTTCGCTACACAGATAGTACAATTCCTGTACTTCCTAAATCCAAAATTTCAAGCCTCTAACCATCTTCTGTGACTGTACAGCACGGTTTGTGTTGGACCTGGTAGGAAACCACATTGTGTGTTTTCTCACGCACAGGCTCATTTGCTTTGGATAAGTGATGCTCATGCTAAAGGAGAAACATCCAGTTGTTCAAAATTAACGACATCGTTAGTTAACGATTCGTTAGTTAACGATTTGACAAAATTTCAAACATGAATATTACAAATACACTGTATTTTTTTGTTGATAAAATGTAAGAATCCTAACAGTGTATTTGCTTATGTAGTCGGCATTTACTTAACGAGTTGAGGTTTTAGCTAATGATGTTTTGAACAACTGGGCCCTGTTATATTGTACATGTACATGTACATGTAACTGAATAAAATGCCAGTTTTTAATCACATGAAAAAAAAAATTTACATGAGCTGCCACGCAAGAAAATTGGTCTTTGGGGTTCCAACCAGATCTGACACAAACATGCCTGTACAATAACTGAATAATGCTAAATGCTTGAAATTTTGGATATGTGTAGAAGAGGAATTGTACTATCCGTGTAGTTATAACAAAGGCGCTGATCAACTGTGCAATTACTGCACAGCTGATCTGCTTCTTTGCTTTCACAAGTGACATAGATGAAAATCTATTTTTCTCATGACATGGCTCACATGATACATGTAGTAGAGTCGTGTAGTTAACAGAGAGCACAGCAAAGGCATGTATAGATTAGTTTGCTTATGCACTACTGTAGTCATTTGTAACCATGTCCCCTCAATAGGAATAGCTATGGAAATGAGCGGGGCTTTTAACAAAGTTTTGCCATGGCAGTGCAGAGGAAATACCTGGGGTTTGCTTTATATAGCCAAAAGGATCATGAAATGAAAAGATAGGAGGCAGCGGGGGAAACAGTGGTTTTACCAACGAGCAGTCAACACAGGGTGGGGCCTTTGGCGGGGATTTGCTGGACCAAAAGGCAGTCCCCACTATTTCAGGGGGTGGGTGGGGCCATGGTTACAAATGCCTAGTGCATTAGTGAGAAAATGAGCCACATCATGAGAAAACGGGATTTTCGCTTATGCAAAAACAAAGGCGCAGATCAGCTGTGCAGTAATGGTTACAAATGCCTAGTGCATTAGTGAGAAAATGAGCCACATCATGAGAAAACGGGATTTTCGCTTATGCAAAAACAAAGGCGCAGATCAGCTGTGCAGTAACTGCACAGCTTATCAGTGCCTTTGTTTTCACTACATGGATAGTACCTGTATTTAAAATTTTAAGCTTATGGCTTTCTTCTGTGACTGTACAGGCCGGTTTGTGTGGGAGCTTGTGGGAAACACCAAAGACCGATTTACTCGCATCGCTGCTCTATTCAACAATCATATCATCTGTTATCATTTTTCTATCTTCAGGATGAACTGAAAACAGATTCCAGAAAGAAGAACATTCTCATTCTTGTTTTAAACTATCTCAATGAAGAAGGGTAAGAGATATTGTTATGTCACATCTCAATAAAAGTATAATCGTTTACGTAATTCATATCCCAACAAGAAAACTACATTTACATGTACTGTCTTTGTGGATTCCCACCTGGCCCCGAGGTTATAAAACTTTTTTCAAGCTCATCTCAGCTCAGCATGAAATTTCAACTGCTCAACAATGCTGAAATAATCAAAATTAGTCGAAAATTCAGGTTCAAACCTCAAAATCTGGTAATTTATCGTTGGCATTCTAACATTTATCAGCAGGATAAACTTCAAGCTCAGCTGAGTTGAGCATGAAAAAAGTTTTATAACCACGGGACCTGGTCTGACTAAAACTGTGCTATATATAAACCACAGAAGATGCCAGAGATTTAAAACTGGGGGTTTAAGAAATATAAAAACAATCTGGGTTATAACTGTGCAGCTGATTTTCACTTTCGTTTTGATACATATTTATTGTTCAGCATAACCCATCATATTGTATGCAAATTTTCACTTTGCTTGTCGCATGCACTGGTTGTAAAAATGCATTCAGAAATGGTGTAAAATAGACCAAAAAGTGCAAAATGTCTAAGGTTATTATATGTGTTACCATGGCAGCATTGTATGTCGAATGAAATACTAACTATACTGGATTTTAAAAGAAGAGACTGATGTCAAAAAGAAGCCTTTAAAGGTCTTTAAATTATTATGCACCCTATGCCTTTATATGAGTGTCTAGCATACCTGTAATTGTGGTAATGTTGCTCTTATGCTGGTAATTCCAGATATTTGGAATCGGCCCAGTCATTGGCCAAGGAAACTAACATTGATGTCTCCAAGTTTGAAGTTTGCGACAACATTGACCTTGACACTATCGTCATGGAGTATGAGTCCTACTACTACGTCAAGTTTGCCAAATATCCAAAAATTACGAAGAAGCTTACACAGAGTGGTAAGAAAACATTCCATTACTTGCCTGTTTGCGATATACAGAGATTTTTTCAGCTGTAAAAATTATTGAAAAATTTCGATATTTATAATATTTTTGCTCAAAACATTGATTTTGTGCACACATTTGAACTGGCTAGGTGTTCTGAATTCAAAGTAATAATAATACCATATTCGTTCTAATTAGCGCACAGGGATACAAACTAACTAATTTTTTATAGGGGCAAGCTGGGCCCCTAAAAAATGAAAACTCGGGGCCCACATGAAATCTTAGGGGCCCACATTTTTATTTGCATAAAATGGGCAAATGCATCAAAATGTATTCAAGAACATCAACAATAACAGTAATAATAATAACAGTGTTCACTAAAGTTTGTGAGACCTTGCAGGACACTTGGTCAGACAGAGTCGGAATTTCTGTCTGTCCGAATCAGTTTCTGTCTGACCGCAAAAAATGTGTTTTCCCTTACACATTCTTGATGCTCAAGATCTGAAAGGCACTGAAAAGTTTATCAAATTTAAGACTCCTTCAGCAATATAATCTTGTTTAAAAAAGTGCATGGCATGGATACAAGTTGAATGGGTTAAAATTACAATATGATTGTTTGTTTTTCTCTCTCTCATTTCTCCTATCTCTGAGTCACTAAGAGAGTCTCAGTTCAGCTGGAAGTTATCATTGGCACAGGCCTAAGAAACTGTTTGTTTGGCATTGGTGACCCAGGGTCTCACATGAATGCGTCATTCGGTTGCCATATTTATTGTATTTACAATGATTTTGTCAAAAGCTAAAACTTGTCAGATCCATTGGGCCAGGCAAATCGGCTGATTTTTTTAGTTTAAATTAAAGAAAGAAGAGCGGCTGTCATGCTCAAGATCGATGCTTGTTCGCATGATTATCAACCATAGTCGAAAAGTCTTTCCATGATTTATAGAAAAAGTCATCTTATCCGGAACAAACAAACAAAATTCTTTGTAAGATCGAACTGTCAACTCCAGTCGTGTGTGTGCGCATGTCTTTTGGTCACTTGCTAGACTGCTTTAATGGCGAGTTCATTATTACACATGCGCAGTGGATTGGCCGATTTGCATACTCCTTTGTGATTGGTCGTCTAAATATATTCGGCGTCTGGTTCACAATATTTTACTGCGATAGATTGCAGATATTTTGCGACATCGAATACCAGTCAAAATAAAACCGAATGGAAAAAAATGAACCGAAACGGTTAGTTTCGGGACGTTACGCTTCGTGGCGTAGTCGCTAACTGGGCGAGCGTCTCTTTAATTTTAGGGGCCCAGCCCGATTTTTACTCGCTGTGGGCGAGTGGGCGACCGCTAATGTGTATCCCTGAGCGCACATGTTCCAATAAGCGCACCCCGGTCGTTTTCGAGAAACGTGTATAAGTGCACACTGTTTGAATAGTTTATAGGTATTTTCACCAATTCCGTATATGAAAACCACATAAGATGCACTATAACTTAACCGTAGTTGATAAAAAAAACTTCTTTGCAATGATAGGAACACTTAAATGACATCATAGATAGATTTTACATGGTTATTTCAGCGTTTTGATGTGTTGTTTTTCATTCGTAGTGTGCGCTAATTAGAACAATATTTTGTTGCCTTAACTTTTAGTTATTTTGAAAAGTTAAGCGCACTGTACGCTAATTAGAACGAATACGGTAGGTATACCCTAGTAACCTCAATTTTACTTTAAAAGTTGGGTATAACAGGGTATACATGTACATTGAATCTATGACAAGAGAAAACCTGTCCCTGAGTTTAAGATAAGAACAGGTTCGACACAAACAGGCATGTTCTAGTCACCTGAAAAAGGCTAGAAGTATTAAGAACTAGAAATGCATGTTTGTAAAACACTATGCCCCCAACTGTATGCTTATCCCTAAACTGGCAGTTTGTATGATTCATTTATTTCATTCGAATGCAGTCAAATTTAATTTCCTGAAGAAGCTGTTAGTTGCGTCTGTTTTGACCTTGATCCAGAAACAGAATGTAAGCTTTTATGCAGGCGAGTTAGAAATTAAGTAAAAATTTAAAAATGGAGTAATTTTGTCAAAATTTGACAGAGTCCTCAAAAGTTAATCAGGTGATCTTCTCAGCCCCAACCAGCATACCAAATATGAAGGCTCTGGCTAGCTAGCTCAAATACGTTTTGAGATATCTTGCACACAAGATTTTCAAATTTTGTTTTCAAAGGGATATTATTCCAACAAGGGGCATTGCACGTACATGAAAAAAGGCCAACTATTTTTTCATGAGGAATCTGTATATGAAATTTCAAAACCCTATCATTCACCGTTCAAAAGTTTCAAATTTCACCGAGAAGTGGAAAAATCAATCAAAATTTCAAATTCCGTATTTTTGTAAAAATTTGACAGAAAGTTCTCAAAGGTTAATCAGGCCATCTACTTCTCAGTCCCAACAAGTGTACCAAATATGAAGGCTCTAGCTTCAATACTTTTTGAGATATCTTGCACACAAGATTTTCAAATTTCGTTTTCAAAGGGACATTACTCAAAAAAGGGGGCATAACTTGGCCATACAAAAAAATACGGGTCGACTATTTTATCATGAGGAATGTGTATATGAAATTTCAAAACCCTAGCATTCACCGTTCAAAAGTTTCAAATTTCACCGAAAAGTGGAAAAATCAATCAAAATTTCAAAATTCCGTATTTTTGTAAAAATTTGACAGAAAGTTCTCAAAAGTTAATCAGGCCATCTACTTCTCAGCCCCAACAAGTGTACCAAATATGAAGGCTCTAGCTTCAACACTTTTTGAGATATCTTGCACACAAGATTTTCAAATTTTGTTTTCAAAGGGACATTATTCAAAAAAGGGGCATAACTTGGCCATACAAAAAAATACGGGTCAACTATTTTATCATGAGGAATGTGTATATGAAATTTCAAAACCCTGGCATTCACCGTTCAAAAGTTTCAAATTTCACCAAAAACCGGAAAAATCAATCAAAATTTCAAAATTCCGTATTTTTGTGAAAATTTGACGGAAAGTTCCCAAAAGTTAATCAGGTCAACTACTCCTCAGCCTCAACAAGTGTACCAAATATGAAGGCTCTAGCTTAAATACTTTTTGAGATATCTTGCACACAAGATTTTCAAATTTTATTTTCAAAGGGACATAACTCAGAAAAGGGGCGTAACTTGGACATGAAAAAAAATATGGGTCAACTATTTTTTCATGAGGAATGTGTATATGAAATTTCAAAACCCTAGCCCTCACCATTCAAAAGTTAACACACAGACAGACACACAGACAGACAAGCCGAAAGCAATATGCCCTTCCAACTTTTTCAAAGTTGGGGGCATAAAAAGAGGGATTGTACTATCTATGAGTGATCATTGCCCTTGAGGCTACTTGTCTTATATATCGTATTTATTAAAAACAACAACAACAACAACAAAAAAAAAAATGTAAACATTGTTTTAAATATCACTTTTAGCCTGAATTTGTATTAACCAAATGTTACTTATAAGTCATTATTTTATCCAAACAGTCATATTCCAATATTTCGAAATGATGTAAATCAAATCATTGTTTGTGTGCCTCTACACATGATTATGAAAGCATCAATACCATGGTTACCATTTGTGCATGCTAATGAACTTGTGTGTATTATCACTCAATACAATTACGTATATATAAAGAAGTTATACTGTGAGAATATTTAACCACAGCTCGACATTCGAAAGGTGAGAAAAAGCACTCCACAAGGTCTCATGCATGGTGTCTGTTTTGAACTTAAAAGCATGTGTGTTTGAATGATGTGAATTCAATTGATTATGAAACACAAACCCTTGTTCCTCGCATATGAAATAAAGACTGTCTGCAGTCACTAGTCACACACTAGTTATCCCGAGAACATCAGTGCGACTGAGAACGACAAACTCAGACAGGGAGTATATCAGGATAACACGTCCATGAGCCTCGACGCGAGAAAACCGGGCTTCGGGGTTTCCGACCAGGTCCGACACAAACCGACCTGTACAAGCTCAGAAAAGAGCTAGAAGCTTGAAATTTTGGATTTAAGTAGAAGAGGAATTGTACTATCCGTGTAGCGAAAACAAAGTCGCTGATCAGCTTCGCGGTTACCGCGAAGCTGATCTGCGCCTTTGTTTTCGCCTAGGCAAAAATCCGGTTTTCTCACGATGCGGCTCATATAGTGAAATCCCCACTATAGTGAAAGTAGGGTTTACAGGGTGTACATTTTTTCTTGTCGTTGATTAAAAGCATAGATTGTGGTCTCTTTAGAAGCGCCTCGGCAAGGCGTTTTTAACCTGTACCCAGAATCAATGATTTGAGTGAAAATAAGAAAAATATCAAAATTTTTCAATTTTTAAAGCTTCAGAAAATTTTTTACTGCATGGGCATGTTTCTGGAATGAATGTTAAATTAATGACAGGGTTATAGCTTGTATCTTACAGACTTATATTGATTTCATCTGCATTTGTTGTTCTCTGTTGTGTGGTTGTATCAGGATGAACAGTGTGACTTGGTGCCCTTCCCATCAGGAAAACATGTCCATGAAAAGTTTTCCCTCTTGAACCCCACTTTTACACAGAAAAACTGGGGTATGCAGGGGTATACTAACTTTCCTTATTTTTGTTCCAAAACATTGATTGTTGGTATACGTTAGAACCGCCTCAGCGAGGCGGTTCTATTACATGTACCCACAATCTATGTTTTGAGCAAAAATAAGAAAAATATCAAAAATTTTGAAATTTTCAAATTTTACAACTTAAGAAAAGTCTGTATATTACATGGGCATGTTTTCGTAATGTACCGCAGTCAGTTGATTGCAAATACATGTAATGAGGTTTTAATAGTAATAGGTTGAACTAACCTATTAAAAAATTAACATGCATAGAAGTTTCTAAAAATAGAATGTTTTTTATTGGCAGGATACCCCACAGGTACCTGTGTTTTATTGGCTGAGTGATTCTAACCCTGGCCCTGAGGTTATAAAACTTTGAACATGCTGAGCTCAGCTGAGAATAAAATTTACCCATAGCTCAAAAAGATGAGCAGCGTCATGAGAAAACCAACAATGTGGTTTCCGAACATGTCTGACACAAACCGAGCTGTACAAGCACAGAAGATGACTAGGGGCTGGAAATTTTGGATCTAGAAAGGAGAGGAATTGTCCTATCCGTGTAGTGAAAACAAAGGCGCTGATCGGCTTCACAGCTGATATGCGGCTTTGGTTTCGCATATGCAGATTGTTTGTTTTTTCATGAGGCGGCTCAAATGTTAAAATGCCAACAGTCTAATTCTGATATTTCTGTTTTCATAATTTCAGTATTTGTTAGTAGTTTAAATGCCATGCTCAGCTGAGTTAAGCGTGAAATATTTTTATGACCTTCGATCCTTTTCTGCTGTGATAAATGTGTGTGAAGTGTGCTGTATTTATACATTTATCTGAGCACCTGCATCAGAAAATCAACAATTTGCTTATGTGAAAACAAAGCCACAGATGGCTGTGCAGTAACTGCACATCTGATCAGCGTCTTTGTTTTCACTCCATAGATAGTACCATTTCTCATCTCTAATCATGAAATTTCAAGCTTTTAGCTATTTTTCTGTGGCTGTACAGCCTGCTTTGTTTCAGACCTGGTTTGAAACCTGAATTGTTGGTTTTCTCAAGCGAAGGCTCATTTCTCCTTTGGGAAGGTCCCGTGGTTGTATTACATTTCAGAACATCAAATATTAAGAGGAGATTCTTACCACACTAATAAACTACCTTGGTACTTGAAACAATAAAGAGTTAATAATACTTAAGGGCTGTCGGTAGTAATAAATAAGACAACTGTAATGAGCTCAAAAATCAAGAGTTATCGTTATTATATAGATTACACATATTGTGATGAAAATCATATGGTTGAAGCAATTTGCATATCTCATCAATAGAAGAAGTAAAAAGAATGGAAAATGAAAATGCATCGAAATTGTTTGTTTTGTTCTTTTTGATTTAAAAATTGTTGATAATTGAACAGATGTTTTAAATTCTCTAACTAGAATGCCTCATCTGACTCGTATATGCCAGTTCTCATGGTATTGAAAGGGAAATAATACCTTTTTACATTCAAGTTGAAGCTTTTAAAAATGTTACCATAGCATACTAATTGTCGGGACTATATAGCGGTGTACGACAAGTGGTGGTTTGGGCCTTATATCTCATCTAATATTTATCAGAATTTAATAATTTTGGCATCATCACATTGGCAATTTTCGAATCTAAACATCCATACATAACAAGCTTTAAAAATATTTTTGAAAAAAGTTTTAATGAGGTTTGATTATACGCCAGGATATGCATCTTTGTGAGGGGTGGGTGTGGGAAAATGCTTATAGCAGCTTAAAAAGCGTGGAAACACCTATCAATTTATGCATTATCTTATTTGATAATCATTTCCATTTTTAAAAATCATTTTTGGTTATTCTAAGAGTATATTCTCGGAGATGTACAAGACAAATATGTTCAAAATTTTAATAAAAATATTTTCTGCAAAAATTTGTATTTTGCCCTAGAATGCATATATTCATTTTTACCTTTCAATTTTGTTATTTGGCAAGTAGCTTGTGAATACATTCACAGTTTAAAACACATTCCGTTTACATATTTTGGATCTATTCAGTGAAAAATGAAATTAAAGATATTTCAAAAAGTCTTTTTCTCAAATTTGAAAATCCGTAACTTTTTAAAAAGCATGGATACCCCCACAAATATTTTGCTTTTTGAGTAGCATTCCACCTATATTTTAAGCTGTCTAAAAATTATAGATTTATTTATCAACAAATATTGGTATCGAGCCACCTTAAAGGTATAAACTGGCAAATATGGTCATCCAGCGCTGTAGCATTCATAAAGCTACACAGAACATACACAAAATGTCAATTTATGCTTGTAAATAGCCCAGACACAGTCTTACTAAACTTCACAGCATGGTGGGGCTTAGTTGGTTATTAAACTGCTGACCAGACATTATTATAGATCCCAGTTTCTGTCAAGACAGAATTGACCGGGTCACCCAGGTCTTTCACATTCTTTTGTTTCAAGCGGAAACTGTTGTCAGAATGTTAAAGAAGAAAGTATGTACATGTACAATTTTTAATACCGACTATCATAGGCGCATTTTAGCTTCTCTTTGGTATTTAAGCATTTTAATGGCTTTGCCCTTGCTTTCTATGGAAATCTTCTTTTCCTACAATACATATATATGAGCAGCAATACCACAAAATTTCCTACTGTCTCTAGGTCCACACAAACTGAGAAGGAGGCTAGAATCTGGAAATTTTGGATTTCAAAAGATGAGAAATAGTACTATCTGTGTAGTGAAAACAAAGGAGCTGATTTGAGAGGTGCAGTTGTGCAGTTACTGCACAGCTACCTGAGGTTTTGTTTTGGCATATGTAAGCCTGAGTACCCTCATGGTGCAGCTCATATAAGACGCATCATGAGAAAACCAGATTTTTGCCTATGCTAAAACAAAGGCACACATCAGCTTTGCAATAACTGCGAAGCTGATCAGCGCCTTTGTTTTCGCTACACAGATAGTATAATCCTTCTACTTCTCAAATCCAAAATTTCAAGTTTCTAGCCTTCTTCTGTAACTGTACGGGCCGGTTTGTGTCAGACCTGGTTGGGAACCCCAAAGATCGGTTTTCTCGCTTCACGGCTCATTAATATTTCCTTTTGTTTTCAGTGTTCCTTTTCCCTTTTCTTGACTCGGATTTCTTTTAACCTAACCTAACCTATATACTGATGGAATCTGATGGATGTGTACTATAAAATATATTGCTATTCAGATATCCATTAATTTTGTGAAGCAACATTATAATTTTTTTTCTTTTTTTTTTTTATTCAGAAAAACGTCCCTAAGGCTTTTTAGATTTTTCAGACTTGGCACACCTGCAGAACTTGGCTTTTCTTGCACACCAGATAGATAAAGCCTACGTTTTTGCCCCATGTGAAAAATTCTTAATTCACCCTTGTCATCTCACCTCTTGGTGCACCTGTATGCACATGTTCCTTTTTAGCTCACCTGAGCCGAAGGCTCACAAGGTGAGCTTATAGGATGGCCATGATCCGGCGTCCGTCCGTCGTCCGTCGTCCGTCCGTCGGCGTCGTCGTCGTCCACAATTTCAAAGATCTTCTTCTCTGAAACCGCTTGGCCGATCTAGTTGAAATTTTATGTGGAGCCTCCTTGGGTAGTGGCATTTCAGGTTTGATCGCGAAATCTAGGTCACATGACCAAGATGGCCGCCACGCCCATATATGGTAAAAACCCTTCAAAAATCTTCTTCTCCAGAACCAGTTGGCCGATTTCCACGAAACTTGGTATGTAGCATCAGGGACTTCAGCCCATCATAGTTTGATAAAATGATGACCCTTGGATGACCTTGACCTATTTTACGGCAAGGTCAAATTTGGAAACATAGGCTTTTACATGGGAAAAAGTGAAAACTATGGATTTTTTGAAAACTATTGCAGCCTGAGGCCTGAAAAGTGGTAGATGCAAACAACTAATGGAGTAGATGAAGGTATGTGATTAATTTAGGTCAAGGTCATCTCTTGACCTTGGCCAGTCTGTCGTCCATTCACACTTTTCAAAGATCTTCTTCTCTGAAACTGCTGGGCCAATCGAAGTGAAATTTTATGTGGAGCATCCATGGGTAGGGGAGACGAAAGTTTGATTGCGAAATCCAGGTCACATGACCAAGATGGCTGCCACGCCCATATATGGTAAAAACCTTTCAAAAATCTTCTTCTCCAGAACCGGCAGGCCGATTTTCATGAAACTTGGTATGTAGCATTTGGGACTCCAGCCCATTATAGTTTGATAAAATGATGACCATAGGATGACCTTGACCTAATTTACGGCAAGGTCAATTTTGGAAACATAGGCTTTAACATGGGAAAAAGTGAAAACTATGGATTTTTTGAAAACTATTGCAGCCTGAGGCCTGAAAAGTGGTAGATGCAAACAACTAATGGAGTAGATGAAGGTATGTGATTAATGTAGGTCAAGGTCATCTCTTGACCTTGGCCAGTCTGTCGTCCATACACACTTTTCAAAGATCTTCTTCTCTGAAACTGCTGGGCCAATCAAAGTGAAATTTTATGTGGAGCATCCATGGGTAGGGGAGACAAAAGTTTAATCGCGAAATTCAGGTCACATGACCAAGATGGCTGCCACGCCCATATATGGTAAAAACCACTCAAAAATCTTCTTCTCCAGAACCAGTTGGCCGATTTCCACGAAACTTGGTATGTAGCATTGGGTACTTCAGCCCATCATAGTTTGATAAAATGATGACCCTTGGATGACCTTGACCTAATTTACGGCAAGGTCAAATTTGGAAACAGGCTTTTACATGGGAAAAAGTGAAAACTATGGATTTTTTGAAAACTATTGCAGCCTGATGCCTGAAAAGTGGTAGATGCAAACAACTAATGGAGTAGATGAAGGTATGTGATTAAAGTAGGTCAAGGTCATCTCTTGACCTTGGCCAGTCTGTCGTCCATACACACTTTTCAAAGATCTTCTTCTCTGAAACTGCTGGGCCAATCAAAGTGAAATTTTATGTGGAGCATCCATGGGTAGGGGAGACGAAAGTTTGATCGTGAAATCTAGGTCACATTACCAAGATGGCCGCCACGCCCATATATGGTAAAAACCACTCAAAAATTTTCTTCTCCAGAACCGGCAGGCCAATTTTCGCGAAACTTGGTATGTAGCATTTGGGACTCCAGCCCATCCTAGTTTGATCAAATGATGACCATAGGATGACCTTGACCTATTTTACGGCAAGGTCAATTTTGGAAACATAGGCTTTTATATGGGAAAAGGCGGAAACAATGGATATTTTTTAAACTGTTGCAGTCTGAGACCTGGAAGATGCAGACAACCAATGGAGTCAATGAAGGTAAGTAATTAATGAAGGCCAAGGTCATTTCTTGACCTTGAGCCAAAGTCATTTAAATATCAAAATTAAAATTGTGGTTTTCTCATAAATCACTGGGTTTGGAAACTATTGCAGCCTGAGACCTGAAACTTTGCAGATGCAGACAACTTATGAATTCAATAAAGGTGTGTGAGTATTCAAGGTCAAGGTCATTTCATGATGACTTAATACTGCAGGATCAGGCTTCAGGTGAGCGTTCTCAGGACCAATGGTCCTCTGGTTAACATGTGGTTTGTATAGGATGTCACATAATGTCATCGTTAAGCGCACAAGTCACGACAAAGTCAGAAATTTCAATTTCAAAATGGCGGACATGATTGCAGTGTTTTTTCAATGTAAATGTTATGAAAATCAAGTGTCACCGCATTTAGACATGCAAGAAAAAGAATCTATCATGCGTGTAAGGTATGGATAGAAGGTCACAGTTTGGCATCACTCGGCTGAGCCTTGTGATGCCAAAGTGACCCTCAGGACAGATATGGCTATCCATCCCTGACACTCATGTAAGATTCTTATAGTCTCACATGTGCCCCGTGTGGGTCTCGAACTCAAACCAGACTCAGCGGTGAGATAATTGAATGGTTAAGCAGGGTAATGACATATCAGCGCTCTTAACCACTCTGCCACGGGGGTGGCCATTATAAAAATCGAAGAACCCAAGCATTAAAGTTACCATGGGTTTATGTGAAATAGTTTAATGTACAATTTTTAGGATCTTTAGAACAAGAATTCATTTGAGCCACTGCATAAGAAACCCAGCAATCACATATGCCAATACAAAGCCACAGATCAGCCATGCAGTAACTGCACGGCTGATCAGCATCTTTGTTTTCGCTCCATAGATAGTGCAATACCTCTGCTGCTTAAATCCAAAGTTTCAAGCTTCTAGCCATCTTCTGTCACTGCACAGACCGGTTTATGTCGGACCTGGTGGGAAACCCCGAAGACCGGTTTTCATGCATCACGGCTCATTTGGTATGAACTGTTTCTGTGTGTCTGAAAACTGACAATATGTAGTGACACTACCTGTTATGAGAATAAATTATAATTGAGCCTGTGCATGAGAAAACCAACAATTTGGGTTTCAGACCAGGTCCGACACAAACCAGGCTGTACAGTCACAGAAGCAGGCTAGAAGCTTGAAATTTCGGATTTAAGAAGAAGAGAGATTGTACTATCCGAGTAGCGAAAACAAAGGCGCTGATCAGCTTCGCGGTTACCGCGAAGCTGATCTGCGTCTTTGTTTTCGCCTATGCAGATTGTTGGTTTTCCCATGCACAAGCTCATATTCCTTGTATGATGAAAAGCAAAGTGCAATGTGTCATTTTTTTTTTTTTTTTTTTTTCAGCTCACAATGTGGGCTTGTACAAAACCAAGGTCTGTCATTCATCCATCTGTCCTATGTCCACGGTTTACAAAGATCTCTTCTGAAACACTTTGGTCAATTCAAGCCAAATTTCATGTGGAGCCTCAGTGGGCAGGGGGAACAAAAGTTTTACATGTATACATATAAATAATCAAGTTCACATGACAAAGATGGCCACCATGCCAATATGGTAAAAACCTCTAGAAAAATCTTTTTCTTTGGTACCCAATGATATTTAACTTGGTATTTAGCAGTAAAGACTCAAGCTCTACAACATTTACTGAAATTATGACCTTTGGGTGATCTAGGCCTATTAAATGGCAAGGTCAAGTTAAGCTGCCTATGGGGGAAATTGATGAAATGCAATTCAAACAGATAAAAACTTGCTGTACATTGGAAAATTGGGGGTTGTCTGTCCTTGCCTAAGTCTAAATGAGTGAATATGGCCATTATAGATTTCAAATATCTTCTTTTTTCAAACAATACCAAATTTCATGTCCCCATGAAGAAGGAAGTAAATTTTATATAAAAGGTAAGGTCACATGACGAAGATGGCTGCCATGTCCAAATATGGTATAAACCAATCTTCTCCAAAACCCAAAGACCAAGGATCTTGAAACTTGGCATGTTGCATTGGAGTCAGTCAAGCTGTCCAAAGTGTATATATATAATAACCTTGGAATGACCTTGACCTTTTTTATGGCAAGGTTAACTTAGGAAGCCTATTCGTTTGGATGGGGAAAATTGGTAAATTCCATTAAATGAGGGAAAATGGACAGATTATTTGTTTTTGAAAAGAAAGGCGAAAACAAAGGCGCAGACCAGCTTCATTGTAACCGCGAAGCTGATCAGCGCTGTGACTACACAGGCTGGTTTGTGTCAGACCTGGTCGGAAACCCAAAGTGTTGATTTTCTCACTCACAGGCTCGTATATATATAGATATCAGATTAGATGTTTTATCTTTCATTACTGCACTTAACCATTCAATCATCTCACCGCTGTGACTGGTGTGGGTTCGAGCCCCGCTCTGGCCACATGTGAGACAAGCCAAGTTCTGCTTGCGGGTGTGTCAGGTGGTTTTTCTCGGGGTTCTCCCATTTTTTCGCCCCACCTACTGATTGGCCCGTCTCATATGAGCTGAAATAATCTTGAAAGGGACGTTAAACTGAATAAAAAAAAAAAAAAAAAAAAAAAAAGGTTTTATCAGATGAAAATGTCTTTGTGTATTTTCAGGCGACAGAAGGAATAAGATGAACAGACAAAACAGGTACAGTTCATCATGCTTTTAGTATCATCAGGAAAACATGTCCGTGAAAAAATAACCCATTACACACAACTTTTTATGTAGAGAAACTGGGATTTACAGGGGTATACATTTTTTTCTTATTTTTGTTCCAAAACATAGATTGTGGGTACTCTAAAGAACCACCTAGGCGAGGCGGTTCTAACATAAACCCACAATCTATGTCTTGAGTAAAGAAAAAAAAAAAAATGAAATTTTCAATTTTTACTGCTGATAAAAATGTCTGCATATTCCATGGACATGTTTTCATAATGTAAATTTGATCTTAGTCATGTCAAAACATAGACAAGTCTAATTTTAATCTTTCCGTTATTTTCGAGAAGCACTAGGGAAAGAAATGAATGTATATAGAAGCGATGAGTTTGAATTATCTGGGGTTCATGGGGCTATGAACACCTTTGGGTCTCATTCATTTTGCATGTGATCCACTGCAGTTCAATTAGCTCCATGAAAGTCAGAAAACTGAAATTCATTTCTTTTGCATCATTTTACCATCTTATCACGAAATTATATGATTTAGTTGTGATCATTGAAGTTACATGCATGCATTCAAAAAGAGCAATAATTGTGAAAGCAGGGCACGCTACATAGGTTTTCATGACGCCAGCGAAATCACTTTCTTTCATTCAAAGTATTCCACGTCAAATGTGCAGTGCGTCATTAGAAGTGGCTGGCAGATTAATTGTGAACATAAATAACATCTCTGAAACGATGTTAGGTAACATCTCTGAAACGATGTTAGGGGGGACAATACTTATGTTTTTGTACAGATCTAAGCCCAAGACATTTACTTAGCTTTAAATGAAGGTAAGCATCATAAAGTTAAAGGAGTCCGGATGGGGAAGAACTCTGTCTGTATTATTCTTTCAAAACTAATCGGTAGACCGCAAACTTAGTAGCTGTAGCGATGGGGAGTTATGCAGCATTCATACAATTTATGTTTGTCTCATTCCATAATGTGTAAAATTTATCATGATTGGGATAGAATATGAAACAGACAAGTTTCTTAAATCTGAGCAAATAACATTTAATTAGACTTTGTTGAAGGCTTACATTCATGCATATTCTGTAACATGAAAACTACTTTCAACCTTTTACAGTAATTTTCTTTAGTAGCAAATCCTTGGCACTTCCAAAATTTATTTTAGAGAGGTCAAGTTGTATTTGATTTTGCAGTATGTTTTCAAATGCTTTTATGACCACAATACCAGAGGACAGGAGGTAAAGCCATATTTGCTAGCGAGGCAGTATTTCTGTAGCTAAATTTCATTAATCTGAAAAAAAAAATGTTTATCAAATGAAAAAAAAAGAAGAAAATGTTTATCAAATGAAAAAAAAAACATATGGTAAGTTTCTTCTGGCTGTCAGAACAAGAGCATGCATGCTTGATATAATTTCGAAAGAATACAAACTCTTGTGAACTTTTTTCCGAAGATATGGAAACTTTAAGAAAAATGAACTTATTTGATTGGTAAGAAAAATTTAGTAAGCATACAATATTATTTCTTAAAGGAACAAGTTTATTTCGATTATAATTTCATGGAGAACTATGCATTTCGACCGACAAGTTTTGCACTAGGTTGGAAAGATTTTGTCAATTCTTTATGTTTATCGCCATTTTGTTTAAGAAAAAAGTTGAAATTAAGTGACTGCATGATATATACTTGAGCTGCATCATCAGAAAACCAACAGTCTGCATTATGCGAAAACAAAGGCGCAGACCAGCTTCGCGGTAACCGGGAATCTGATCAGTGCCTTTGTTTTCACTGCATAGATAGTACAATTCCTCTTCTTCTTATATCCAAAATTTCAAGCTTCTAGCCTTTATCTGTGACTGTACAGGCCGGTTTGTGTCGGACCTGTTCAGAAACCACATTGTTGTTTTTCCTATGAGGTGGCTCATTTGATAACCTCCTGTTTAGGCAGCACCATGGTCCAAGTAGTGCTCATGGTCATCTACAACATGGTGCAAACCAGCACCACCAGCAGCTCCATGGTTACAGTAACCAGCACAACCAGCACCATAGCAACCAACACCATAGCAACCAAAACCATGGTGCAGGCAACCAGCATCATAGCAAACAACACCATGGTGCAGGCAACCAGCATCATAGCCATAACAACCAGCAGCAAATATCAGACAGCCCCCATAGTTACCATACCATCCCATCATTCCCAAGGTTACCATAGCAACAACACTTGGTGACTGTAGCAACAAAATCATGTCTTTATTGTTCAGTGACATTAATAATAATAATAATAATTAAGAAGCCATTTTCACATATTAAACATGTTTTGGCTGATTTTAAAAAAGTTCCTAAAAAGCAAGATTATTTTGAATTTCCTCCATATAAAATGATACAAGAAAGGCTGAACAATAGACAGACCATTCTGCATTTGCACACATGCAGCATTGATTGTGCGTTGATTGTCTAGTATGATTGTGTTTCCTGTATTCTGTATCAAATGAGTTGTGATGTGATATTACTTTAACCAATTTAATTTTGCTTTCATGTTTTCGATCTTGAAATCGCAAAAATAATAAGAAGATCTCGAAATTGCAAAACTAACTTGCCACCAAAGTGTTTATATTGACATATTGCACATTATTCTGGCAAAGGCCAGTTAAATAAATAACCCCGAAAACCTACATTGAGATGTATTCAGCAAATTTGATAGCTTGAAAAGTTGGTTTACCGTAACCATGGTAACCAACAGTATTTTTTGTATCTGCTGTCTGGTCAGTCTCTTATTAGATGTATTGAATGAAAGGATGTCACACTTATTCATTTTTAAGAGCCCCTAAAGTCACGGCTAACAAACCTTTAAATGCGTAACCGCCGGTTAAGAATGAAAATCCGATTCACGCCCTTCCGGTTCCGCATATGAAGACCAAGAAAAGGTAAACAAAACATACACTACTAGGATCGATTGATGACTATATTTTAGTACAGAAATATATCGATTATCTATGAATGCTATTTTGTCACTTATTGCGCTGGCTCCCAAGCCAGTGCTATTTGTGGTTGGTTTGAGCAAGGGTTATGGGGCACAATTAATTGATTCTTCATTGCTATAAGCGATTTGATTTGAGCAGCTACTTCCATTTCTGGTTCAATACATGCGAAATCGTTTTGTCAAAACATGTACTATAGCTTAAACTGCATCTTAACAAGTTTTTTGTCTTAAAATGACTGACTTTAATTAAATTTGATGATAAAAATTGAGGAACTATTTTTTCATTAAGACTTTATCGAAAGGGTGGTCGGCTTCGAAAGAAATCAATAAAAAACTTCTATAAAACTACGATACAAAAAGTTTGTTGCAAAATTTCATCTAAATTATTTTTATAAATATGACAGATATAAAGTTTTTTTTTATATAACTGCACCATTTTTACTTTTTTCCATTTTTTTCGCTGCGTGTGTAAAAAACCCTCGCAGACAGTCCTTTCGATTTTTCAACGTTGCGAGTACTTATACATAATTATGACTTATCTGACCTAGATTCCGTAGCTTAATCGTCAACTATAATCTATAATAAGATGACCGTGTTAGAGTAAAACCTAGATTATCTATCATGGTTTGTCGAATTTCGTGGGCTATTTGCATGTAGATATCGATCATAGGTACATGAAACAAGCACATTCTAGATGTTTAGCGAACCCTGGGGAATTGGAATCCCGTTTTGTTTTTCAATGTTTACAGGACTTGGTATTTTGTTTCAGTCGCTCAAACATAGATTCCTTTTTTATGTATTTTTGGGGATCAAAGATCGGGTACATGTAAATCTACCACGGATTAACATTAGTAGAACTACGGATACTTTCCCTTGTACAGACTGATAATTATACAAAATGCGTTAGTTCGTTAACCCATATCAAATAAAAACGTGGCGGGTTTTCAAGTGACAAACACGTTATGGGATACTTTATATTACTGATCGTTCCAGGCGAAACTTCTGTTGTGGTTCTAATTGTATTGTGTTTTGGAGTCGAATTTTTGTGCTGTTTGAGTCTTATGTTCATATTTTAGTTTAGTTCGGGTAACTGAGTGGCCGCCTATTGGGGAATAGCTGTTCACTCGGCTTACGATATTTCTTTTGGTATAAGTACCTAAGTGTCATTTTACTTTTTTCCACCCCTCGGTTTGTAGAGTGGGAATTTCTTTCTGATCGCGCCATTTCCTGATCATTGCCTACTTGTACTTTTTTAATCAAACCCGGAATGTATGATTTGCGCCTTGAACCCATCATATTTGTTGTACAAACGAAACCGACCTATTTCAATAACTTGCCCTCTTGTGCTATAATGTATAACCCTTTTAAAAAAATTGCAACCAGGTACTGGGACACACTTAAAGTAAAAGTAAGCAATCGTCAGGGAACGAAAGTCACACTTTAAAAGTAAGCTGGCTGAAAAAATTAATTGACAAGCAGAAGTACATGTATCGCATTGGAAAGTCAGTAATATAAAATTACTGGGGGGGGGGGGGGGGGGTGGCTTGAAACGGCTTTACAGACGCATAACCGCGCCATCCGCTTCTACCGTGGTTTATAACATTTGGTTAGTCGTTCGATCCTCAAGATGAAAGACCGACTTACTTTGGGCAACTTTCGATCACCAAAGAGTAACATTCCAACGTAAAAATGCGGAATTACGTCGATCAATTTCGACCGATACTACATGAAAAAATGGGTAACAAAACGCAATGTGTGCTTCGTGAATGTTTATTTTAGTGCATATATAAACCAGAAAGTTATCAAAATTTTATTTTATTTTATTTATTATTCTTATTTTTAATCCACGTAGTGTGTATTTGCTTCATCCGCCAAACTAATGAATTTAATTATGCATAATTCGGGAAGAAATTATTTGTTTGCAACTTAGATGTCCACTGTTTTGTCATCAAAGTGTATGAATGTTGATTATAGCCACGATTCAAAATGTGTAGTGAGTATCATCATATCCATCTTGGTTTGCCAGCGCTTTCTCCTTTGCTCTGTCCCAGAGCAATTTTTTACTTGTTTACTATTGTAACTCAGCACCAAAGTAGCTCGCAAAATAATTTGATGGTCTTTGAGTTATTTATTCCCTTCTTCGAACCTGGTGTTCCAACAAGGCCAAAGTCGGCGAAATACAACTAAAAATTGGACAATTTGCTGGTAAATATCAAATTTTAGTGATTGTTCCACTACAAATTTACAGATATGTATGAACTAAATTGCATCTGATGTCTGTGCCAGTATTTCGTTGTGTTAGTGCCCGTCATTTTCGATTTGAAGGGAAGGAAAAGATGGGTACGCATTTAATCATTAAAATATGAACGATATATTTCAAGATACGTTTGAAAACCTCAACCTGTTCAAGTTATGGTATTTATTTCCCTGTAAAGCGCTTTGAAAGACATAAAACCAAGAAAAAAAAAAAACAAATTAAAGTATACAGAATGCTGTAAAATAGTCTTCATGAACAGGAATATCATGCATGTGAACTATTGTATTACATGTATTTCATAGACAGTTTGTATTATTTTATATCAAACATTTTCACTGCAAATATCACAACCACACCAAATTTAAGTAAGCAACTATTAAGAAAGGACGAGAGAATGTGACAATAATCTTCATCGTAAAACAATTAACAAAAACATTTAAACTTTAATACATGTGTTCTATAATGACTATATTGCTATCATTCTAATGATTAAATTCGTAACCGAAATGTTGACACAGCTTTTAACCGCATATGCATAAAATGCATTGGCCAGAGGCAACGAAACTGTCACCAGACCTCACACAATGTTAAAATCATCTGCGCACTGTAACTGCTTTCCGTTAATATGGACGTAATGAGCGGAAATCTAAAAATATCCCTGCGAATGACCCACATTTTCGCCGTGTACAATGCAATCCCAACATGTGTTTTGGGGTAGGGAATAAAAATCATGATTATAAAGAAAAATTTCTGGAAATCCTTTAGCGTCCAAATATAGCAATGTCTAACTAATAAAATAGCATTGACAGAATTATAATATTTGTCTTTGAATCGAAATATTTTACTCGGAAACACGAGCTGCAAAAGTTTGTTTACCTTTTGTTGGTCATCTTATGCGAAACCGGAAGGACATGAATCGGATTTCTTTTCTTAACCGCGGTTACGCATTTAAAGGTTTGTTAGCCGTGTAAAGTATTAGTGGCTCTAGAAAAAAAAAAGTTCATCATGAAAACGTGACCATGAAAAGTATACCCCCTCATACCCCACTTTCATATAGCAAAATTGGGGTATGCAGGGGTATACCTATTTTTAGCTCACCTGAGCCGTTAGGCTCACAAGGTGAGCTTAGAGGATGGCCATGATCCGGCGTCCGTCCATCGTCCATCCATCTGTCCGTCCACAATTTCAAAGATCTTCTCCTCTGACACCGCTTGGCCAATCAAAGCCAAATTTTATATGAAGCATCAATAGGAAGGGGGAACCAATGTGTATATAAGAAATCCAGGTCACATGACCAAGATGGCCGCCATGCCTATATATGGTAAAAACCCTTCAAAAATCTTCTCCAGAACGGTTGGACCAATTTCAACGAAACTTGGCATGAAGCATTAATGGCTCAAGCACTACAATGTATATATAAATCATGACCCTGTGATGACCTTGACCTATTTTACGGCAAGGTCAACATAGGTCCCCAATGAATTTGAATGGGGAAAACTTTTAAAATGTCATTTGAAGTGAAAGTCTTGCAGGAAATGGGCAGTAGGACTGAATATTAATGATTCTGAAAAAAAATTGGACCCCAGGGGCTCATGTGCCCTCACCCCTGGGGCAATTTACATGTGTATCTCCATAATATTCAAACGTCTTCTGAAACCACTTGGCCAATCAAAGCCAAATTTTATGTGAAGCATCAATAGGAAGGGGTTACAAATATGTAATAAAAAATCCAGGTTACATTACCAAGATGGCCGCCATGCCCATATATGGTATAAACCCTTCAAAAAATCTTCTTCTCCAGAACTGGTGGATCAATTTCAACAAAATTTAGCATGAAGCATCGATGGCTCAAGCACTACAATGTATATATAAATCATGACCCTGTGATGACCTTGACCTATTTTACGGCAAGGTCAACATAGGTCGCCAATGCATTTGAATAGGGAAAACTTTTAAAATGTAATTTAAAGTGAAAGTCTTGCAGGAAATGGGAAGTAAGACTAAATATTAATGATTCTGAAAAAAAATTGGACCTCAGTGGCTCATGTGCCCCCACCCTGCGGCAATATACATGTATATTTCCATAATATTCAAACGTCTTCTCCTCTGAAACCGCTTGGCCAATCAAAGCCAAATTTTATGTGAAGCATCTATAGAATGGGGGAATCAATGTACATGTATATATAAATAATCTAGGTCACATGACAAAGATGGCCGCCATGCCCATATATGGTAAAAACTCATCAAAAATCTTCTTCTCTGAAACCAATAGACTGATTTCAAGGAAACTTGGGGTGAATCATCGATGGCTAAAGTACTCTAATGTATATATAAATCATGACCCTGTGATGACCTTGACCAAGTTTATGGCAAGGTCAACATGGGTTGCCTATGCATTTGAATTTGGAAAACTGTTAAAATGTCATTTGAAGGGAAAAGCCAGCAGGAAATTGGCAAATAGACAGAATATTGAAGATTCTGAAAAAAGAAAATGGCCCAAGGGCTTCATCTGCCCCTGCACTGTAGTTAAATACCATAATATTCAAACATGTTTATTGGTATATGCAGCAGATCTCAGGTGAGCGTTTACAGGACCATTGGTCCTCTGGTTCTTATTTTTGCTCTGAAACATAGGTTGCGGGTACACGTTAGAACCGCTTCGGCGAGGCTGTTCTAACGTGTACCCACAATCTATGTTTTGAGCAAAAATAAGAAAAATGTCAAAAATACTCTCATGAAAATTTTCAATTTTTACTGGTGAAAAAATCACTGTATGTTGCATGGGCGTGTTTTCGTAATGTTGACTGATATCAAGTCATAACTCATGTGTTTGTATTTTGGCTACACTTAAGAAATAGCTTGCTACTTTGTGTTTAGTGTATGATAATTTAATACTTTGCAATTATATTTCCCATTTCTTGGTTCATCTCTTGTTTTACCTTTTGTATCACAATTTTTTCTGACTTATTCACAGCAATGCCTCAGCAATCGGCAACACTCCACCTTTTGGGTGCGTATTATGCACAAGCTGTGGTGTTTAAATGTCAATTCATAGAGGGTTTTGTTCCTTGTTTATGTCAGATGAATTGTGGGCTCACTGTAATATAATGCGTTTGTCTTTTGTTAGTTTGTAGCTTAACATATTCAAACAAAGTTTCCCAAATTTTTTTGACCAATGGTCCTGGAAAGTAGTTAAGCGATCAGAGTTAAAAGTTTGTCTAGAAAAAGAATACAATGAATTACAAGTCATGTACTATAGTTAGTCAAAATTCTATTCTATATTTCGCTATGTTGTCTTTTATGGACTTGAAGTTAGATAATAACCAAACTAAGTATCAGATTGAAATATTACAAGCCAAGTTCTGTTTGCGGGTGTGCAAGATGGTTTTTTCTCAGGGTCCTCCTGTTTTATGCCCCACCTACCGATTGGCCCATCTCATATGAGCTGAAATAATATTGAAAGGGATGTAAAACTAAATGAAAAAAAAAAGAAAGAAAGAAAGAAATTTCCTCACAGAAACAGAAAGTCATAAAGTGATAATATTGTAATATTGGCTGTGTTCTTTTTGCATTTAATGGCACACGCCGCTGTCTCGCTGGCGCCTCCTTCCCGGGAAATCTTACCCCCCACCCTGATTAGGCTGTGGTGGAGGGGGAGTGGGGGGGGGGGACAAGATAAACTCCGACACCTGTAAATTCTTTACGGGCAAACGCTGGTATATGCAGGTCACATGATCAGCTAAACGCCGTATTTATGTAAAAAGAATGTCATAGGCAAAGAAAATGGTGACGTCCATGGCCAAAGTTTATAGCATTCCTCCCTTCCATTCTTTTACGAATCTGAGGCACATGTAGAGGGTATCTATCGTGTGGAACTCATACATATAGTAATTCAAATGACACACAGATCATTTTGTCTCTTTTTGCCAGTTGCACTTTGTCATTTTTTGACCATGAAAATTACTAGGTAGTGGGCACCTTTTGAGTGCTACTCGTCCTACAGTTTTAGTCAGATTTGTTTAAAACTTTCTTCTGTATTATGGTCATGTTCTGAAGAACCTCGCATATATTTTTAGTAACATTGAACATCGTCAATTTCCAGTGATTGTGACCTTAAAAGCATCTATTTTGCATACATTGCGTTGTGCGCAACTCATATTTTTCTAAGGTTTATCACTTAATATAAAGTTTAGTTGAACTAATTATGTGGGCGATATCTTTACTCAGTATATAGTCAGGCTGTCAACAAAATGTGCTGCTAGGTAAAAATAGGCAAGCTCGGCGTATGCTGGTAATGTGCTGGACGAATGAGATAGTCACATGATATCATCCAATAAAGTATGGTTCACCTTCACATGATCAAAATCAGTTTAGTGCCTCGCCAGTTCCAGGGCATTACCAGGGTACGCCCGATGAAGCAAAAAAAAAAAAATGCAGCCATTGTTTCATTTTTTTTTTTATGTATGTAGTCTCTTTACGAAAACTTGCCCGTGCAATATATTGAGATTTTTTTTCAGCCGTAAAGACTGTAAATTTCATCAGAAAATTTTTGATATTTTTCTTATTTTTGCTCAAAATATAGATTGTGGGTACACGGCGAGGCTGTTCTAATGAGTACCCATATTCTATGTTTTGGAGCAAAAATAAGAAAAATAGGTATACCCCCTGTAAACCCCAGTTTTTTCTATATAAAATGTGGGTTTAAGGGGGTATACATTTCACGGGCATTTTTTCCTAATGTTAAACCTCATTCTTGTGTTCACACATTCTCTTGTATCACAGTGGAAGTGGAAGTGCAAGCAGATTGCGGTGAGCAATTCAACAACAATAGATAACAGTATATGTATATTGTACTTAAACCAAGAAAATTAATCAACATGTGGTATTCAGCTGATACTGTAAGTTCAGAAATGTTGGCACGAATTTAGTTTTCACGAATATTCACGAATTTGATGCCTTGCAAAGTTAAGGTTTTTCGCAAATAAAGAATCTCCATAAGACTAATAAAGATCCATAATCCAGAAAGAATCCATGAAGACTAAACAGTCACTTGACCTCGCGAATAATTCGGAAATACAAAATTCGTGAAATAAATGTCACATGAAAATTTCTGAATTTACGGTAATTAGAATAGGCATTCAGTAAATTTTGCAAGTCACAACATACATAACTCAGCTGCTGTCCTATTTGTTATACTTTGGATGTAAATGAATTTTTTATATAAAATGTGCTGTGTATAAAATTTATTTTGCTACATGGATTGTATAATCCTTCCTTTTCGGAAATATATATATATATATATATAAGCATCTAACCCTGTTTTAGGGCGGTTCAGTTTAATTCGGACGGACCTGGTTGAAAACTGGTTTCTTAAGTTTAAGAAAGCTATCTTTAGGAATTATATTGCATATTTTTCTATCCAGATTTTTAACACCTTTTGCAGAATTTCTGAATGCCGCCTATGTATCATGCATGTCTAATTAATGCTTTTTTGCACCAATTCTAAAAGCTTATAGGCTATAGCATAGGAATGACAGTCATAGCGGTGTATGTTATACATATAGTATTAAATGTTTGGGTTCTTAACAGTGGCCATCCTGGGACCAGACAACCCGCTGGGTAATAAATGAGCCACGATGCGAGAAAACCAGTCTTCGGGTTTGCCGACCAGTTCCAACACAATGCGGCGTGTGCAGTCTCAGAACATGGCTAGAAGCTTGAAATTCCTGATTTAAGAAGATAGATTGTACTGTCTGTGTAGCAAAAACAAAGGTGCTGATCAGCTGTGCAGTTACTGCACAGCTGATCTGTGCCTTTGTTTTTTGGAAAGGCTAAAGTCTGTTTTTCTCATGGCGCGGCTCAAATGATTATTGTGATGTTTTATTTCACTGATTTTGCTTTTGGAAGGCACATAGTAATCAAACATATAATTTGATGGCACTCATTTGATTTGCTTCACATCTTTTTGGTGTGGGAAGAAATATCATGCGATTTTCTAAAGCTTGAAGTTTAGATATGAGCCGTCACATGGGAAAACCAACAATCTGCATATGCAAAAACAAAGCCGCAGATCAGCTTCGCGGTAACCGCGAAGCTGATCAGCGCCTTTGTTTTTGCTAATCGGATAGTACAATTCCTCTTCTACTTAAATCCGAAATTTCAAGCTTCTAGCTCTTTTCTGTGACTGTACAGGCCGATTTGTGTCGGACCTGTTCGGAAACCACATTGTTGGTTTTCCCACGAGGTGGCTCATATGAATGCATAATAATTATGTGTATGTTTGTATATGCATCAGGAAATTTGAAATTGATGTTGCAGACAGGCTCAGAGACGTCAAAAACAAAACTCTAGGTAGTAAAATTTAGACTGTTTTTTTTTTTTTGTTTTTTTTTTCTGTTTGATTTTATTCTTACTGTTCCAGTTGATAACTTTTGATCGAGTCATGTTGAGATGGAGCCACCTTTCAGGATACTTAAACAATGTTCAAAACTTTGTTAGCTTTACGTCATCGTTAAGACCTCAACTCATTAAGTTAATGCCGACTACATAATCAAATACACTGCTGTTTTTTGTTGATAAAATGTGAGAATTAATCCTTTGCATTGCAAAGAAGATCGCTTTTTTGCATCACGACAACATTGTAACAATAGATGTCTCCAGTGTCTCTCCCCACAGAGACCAAAGCTCTACTGATTGAGCTTCCATACACCAATGGTGTTACAGACATTTTGAGACCCTAGTACAAAATGAGACATAAGCAATGAAACACCATCTTGTGAGATTTATTTACTGGCCCAAAATTTGTTTGAGCAACCTATTCATTTGAGAATGCTTTTGTTTGTATTTAGGTTTAATCTGCCAGTCAACAATTTTTATGCCCCCAACTTCGAAGAAGTTGAGGGGGCATATTGGTTTGGGTCTGTCCATGCAGTGCAGTGAGTGAGTGAGTGCGTGCGTGCAGTCAGTCTGTGATGCGTAAGCACTCGGTCAGGAACCGTTAGAGCTAGGATCTTGAAATTTGGTATGTAGTTTGCATATGAAAATTAAGTGGACCCGTATTTTTTCTTTCAGGTAAATTCAAGGGGCTAGGGGCCAATTCTGTGCGAGTTATTTCCCTTTTTAATTCTTGATAAAGTGAATAGATAGTGGATACCTTGTGTGCGCAACTTCTCCTACAGTTTTATTCCGATTCTCTTGAAACTTTAAAGATGTTGTGACCATGCTTTGAAGATATTGCATGTGGTTTGGATATAATCCTCAGATTAATTTTTGTCACTTTTTTCGCAATTTGAACTTAGCCATTTTTCGCGCATTTTGACAATGAAAGTGAATGGGCAGTGGGTACCTTGTGTGCGCAACTCCTCCTACAGTTTCATGCCAATACATTTAAAACTTTACATATATTATGGGCATGGTCTGAAGATGTGCATGTGGTTTGGATATAATCCTTGGATTATTTTTTGTCATTTTTTTCACAATTTGAACTTAGTCATTTTTTCGGGCATTTTAGTGGATGGATAGAGGGTAACTTGTGTGCGCAGCTCCTCCTACAATTTAATACCAATACTTTTGAAACTTTGCAGACATTGTGACCATGCTTTGAAGATATGCACGTGGTTGGGATATACTCCTCAGATTAATTTTTGTCATTTTTTTTTACAATTTGAACTTAGTCATTTTTTGGACATTTTTATGTCTCCCCCCGACAGGGTCGGGAGACATATTGTTTTTCCCCATGCGTCTGTCCGTCTGTCTGTCTGTCCGCTGTCCGTCACAAATTGTGTCCGCTCTATAACTTGAAAACCGTTAAAGATTTTTCAACGAAACTTAGTACACTTGTAAACCACGACGAGACGATGTGTCATGCACAAAAACCATAACTCTGGCTTGAGTATTTTTGGAGTTATTTCCCTTTGATTATTTTCGATACAATTTCGTGTCCGCTGTATAACTTGAAAACCGTTTAAGATTTTTCAATAAAACTTGGTACACTTATTGAGAATGATCAGACGATGTGTCATGCACAAGAACTATAAGTCTGGCTTGAGTATTTTATGAGTTATTTCCCTTTGATTATTTTCCATACAATTTCATGTCCGCTTTATAACTCGAAAATCGTAAGAGTTATTTCAATGAAACTTGGTACACTTATAAAGCACGATGAGATTACGTGTCGTGCTAAAGAACTATAACTGTTGCTTGCATATCTTTGGAGTAATTTCCCTTTGATTATTTTCCATACAATTTCGTGTCCACCCTATAACTTGAAAACCGTAAGAGAAATTTCAGTGAAACTTGGTACACTTATAAAGCATGATGAGACGATGTGTCATGCACAAGAATTATAACTCTTGCTTTCATATCTTTGGAGTTATTTCCCTTTGATTATTTTTCCATACAATTTCATGTCAACTCTATAACTTGAAAACCATAAGAAATATTTCAATGAAACTTGGTACACTTATAAAGCATGATGAGATGATGTGTCATGCTAAAGAACCATAACTCTTGCTTGCATATCTTTGGAGTTATTTCCCTTTGATTATTTTTCATTCAATTTCGTGTCTGCTTTATAACTCAAAAACCATTAGAGATTTTTCAATGAAACATGGTACACTTATAAAGCATGATGCACAAGAATCATTACTCTTGCTTTCATATCTTTGGAGTTTTTTCCCTTTGATTATTTTCCAAACACTTTCATGTCCCCTCTATAACTTGAAAACCGTAAGAGATATTTCAATGAAACTTGGTACACTTATAAAACAGAATGACAGGATATGTGATGCACAAGAACTATAACTCTTGCTTGCATATTTTGGACATGCACGTAGAAAGGGGGGAGACATCAGTTTTCACATAGAAAACAAATTCTAGTTACATCTTGAAAGTGGCTTACCAGTTGGGGGCATAGTGTTTCATAAACACATTTTCTAGTTTCATTTATGTCGGTACTCAGCCACCGCTTCCTGGGTATAACCAGTACTCTGGGGAGTTAATGTGCCTTGCTCAAGGACACAACATGGTGCACCTGTGTGGATCAAACCCAGGACCTCTTGATTCGGAGTCAGATGTTTTATCACTAAGTGACCACACCTAAACTTTGAATGCAGAGGTTTGTATGAACATCAAACACCCTATTTACCCATGATCCCTACAGCACACATTGATGAAACATCACCAGACGTGTGATGAAATGGCCTGCAGTGATTGGAAGCCAGATCAATTTGGCTACAACCTGCAGCATCAAGTTCATTGTCTGTAGGTGGCAGCCAAATTAATCTGGCTTCTAATCACCTCACTCTTTTTTGAGCTGCGAGGAGAGAAAACTGGTCTTCGAGGTTTGCGACCAGGTCTGACACAAACTGACCTGTACAGTCGCAGAAGGTGCTGATCAGCTTTGCAGTTACTGCGAAGCTGATCTGCACCTTTGTTTTCGCATAGGCAAAAATTCGGTTTTCTCACAAGGCAGCTCTTTCTTGACATGTCATGTGATATTGCATCAATCTGCGATTTAAGAAATTTTGTAGCATCAGGGGTGTACAAGATGTTTAACATCTCTTACCATATGTTTGCAGAAACATGTATGCACCAATGTGTTTGCTTACAGAAAGACTTGAATACTTTTGAAATGTTTCTGTGTCCATTGTTTTATTTTGATAGAAATTATTGTATCTGGCCACCTGAGATGAATTCTCATGCGTTGACTAAATAAAAGTCACACATAGTTGCGCAATCATTTTGAAAAAGTGTGTGAAAACATATGGTAGTGCAAATGTATTTGGAAAAGTCGTGCAAATGTCTAATATATGTACCGTATATTTATGTGCGGAACTTGAAGTTTATACAGGTTTTTTTTTCTTCTTTGTTACCATTCTATTTTTATTTATTTTTTGTTGTTGTTTTTTGCCGTTTTGCCTTTTCATAAGGCATAAAGATAAAGATAAGATTTTAAGGGTTGCATTTTCTGTATGCTTTGTTGCTGTAGATTTTATAGTTCAATAGCTATGAGAAATACAAATTGGTGATGGATTATTAATGAATTATCTATTTGGATGTTGACAAATATAAGAAGAGCTAGATGTGTTGTAGTAGCCGTATAAAATTAGATAATTTAGCCAAAGCCCAACCATAATGTAATATGTCATTTTTTGAGAAAATAAGTCTTCTGTATTGATTAAAAATTCCATATACAAAAATAAGCATTAAATGGATTATACTCTTGGATCCAATAAACCCTGGATAGATAACTATGGTATATATTTATTGGAAATATGTTGTCTCGGCTAAGTTGTCAAAGTTGTAATTGATCAAGTTTAAAAGCTAATAATTCAATTCTTTGAGTAAATATCCAAGATATGTTTGGTAAAGCAATAGCTTAATATATTAACTTGAAGACAGTATCATTTTATTTCTGGAGAAATCAGCATGGTCTGCACAAATCCTCTAGAAAGTTAGGTGTCAGATTTCGCTGTTTTCAGCTTTTTTGATGGAAAATCACCAGATATTAGAAAACATGAAGGAGAAAACTCCATTTTCATTCATAGTTACTTATAAATTTTGACCTAACATGATAAAAACCTCTTAATAGATCCTTAGTTGTCTCTTAAACTAAGTTTAGACCATCCTTGTGCGTTTTGTGAAACTAAAATCAAGCAGAGACAACATAAATTGACATTTGCTTTAGTGCCATATCCGGTTTATTTTGGATCTGAGTTATACTCAAGTTAGTATTATGGAAGCACAATGGTTATCCAGAGACATCCAACACAGATGATACGAGCCGCGACGCGAGAAAACCGGTCTTCAGGGTTTCGGACCAGGTCCGACATAAACCGACCTGTACAGTCACAGAAGCACGCTAGAAGCTTGAAATTTCGGATTTAGGAAGAAGAGAAATTGTTCTATCCGTGAAGCGAAAACAAAGGCGCTGATCAGCTTTGCAGTAACTGCGAAGCTGATCTGCGCCTTTGTTTTCCGTAGGCAATAATCCCGTTTTCTCATGACACGGCTCAATTTTACAATATAAGGCTGCATGATGCAACACATGCCATGTACTGCATGATCAGAATAATCTAATATAGGGATCAAATATAATTTTCCATTCATTAACATTTGCTAGGTCCCGAGGGGAGTGTTGAAAACCGAGGGCGTAGCCCGAGGTTTTCAATACTCCCCGAGGGACCTAGCGAATCCAGAATTTCAAGCTTAAGCCTTCTTCTGTCACTGTAGAAGCACGCTAGAAGCTTGAAATTTCGGATTTAGGATGAAGAGAAATTGTTCTATCCGTGAAGCGAAAACAAAGGCGCTGATCAGCTTTGCAGTAACTGCGAAGCTGATCTGCGCCTTTGTTTTCCGTAGGCAATAATCCCGTTTTCTCATGACACGGCTCAATTTTACAATATAAGGCTGCATGATGCAACACATGCCATGTACTGCATGATCAGAATAATCCAATATAGGGATCAAATATGATTTTCCATTCATTAACATTTGCTAGGTCCCGAGGGGAGTGTTGAAAACCGAGGGCGTAGCCCGAGGTTTTCAATACTCCCCGAGGGACCTAGCGAATGTTAATGAATGACAAAAACATTTTTGATCGCTATTATTGCATAAATTCTGCAGAAACGAAAGAAATAAGGTGCAGAAATGAAAGAAATATGGTGCACCATATTTTACAGCCTCATCACAATTTCATATGCGTAAAAGCTTTCGTTTTTATGCTCGTTCCGGGAGGACTTCAGCTCGTGCTTTGTGTGGCGCCCGGTAACGAGCATAAGTAAAAGCCATGTATTAACAGCACATGTGCGTGTGAATTGCAGTATTGATGCATGCAGGGATTTTTTCTGCAATTTTGGGAAGGGGCTCTAGGGCCTTTCTGATTGGGAAAATTAGCAACATATACCCAGAATTTGGGAAATTTTCAAAGCATTCAAAGTTAATGATATTTTCCAATTTGACATATTTAATTAAGGTTAATCATTTAAAATCATTAAATATTAACTTAAAATCAAAGTTAAACATCATTTCTAACAACAGAGTTTGATTTTTAGAATGCTAAGGTACTGTTGAGAATTATTTTCAGCTGGGATTGGGAATTTTTTCCCCCAAATTGGGAAAAAAGTCACCTAATTTCCATTGGGAATGGGGCCTTATTTCGGCCCCTGAGACACCCGAAAAAAATCCCTGGCATGGCTTTCTCTTTATTAATAAACGGCTGTTAATATCGTGTGACACGGTTATTTATGCAATAATACAAGTTGTTCCAAGATAGGTATTTTCTCCATATTGTCATTTATTGATTTCATCTGCATTGGTTGTTCTCGGTCGTGTTTGTTGTCTCTGGATCACTAGTGTGGAGAGCATAATGTAACAAATATATTAGGTGTTGTATAATCAGCATTTAACTGAATAACATCAGTAAATTTACATGAAAGTTGACCTCGTGTTTAAATGTCATTGGTGCTTTAGAATGCTTCGAGGATTTGACCACAGAAAATGTCTTTGCTTTATTATCACTTTTTAATAATTGAGCCATGTCATGAGAAAACAAAGACGCAGATCAGCTGTGCTGAAACTGCACAGCTGATCAACACCTTTGTTTTCACTACACAGCTAGTACAATCCCTCTTTTTCTTGAATCCAGAATTTCAAGCTTAAGCCTTCTTCTGTGACTGTACAGACCAGTTTATAATAATGTGTTAGACCTGGTTGGAAACCCAGATTGTTGGTTTTCTCATTGAAACGCTCATATAATGGAGAGCCTCATTGTTGAGCACTTAATTTTACGTTTCTGACCAATGAATATTTATACATTATATGTCTTCTTTTTTTCAGTAAGACGACAGCTACTCCGTCCCTACCAAAGATTCCTCAGAACGGCCGACCTCCAAGTCCTCCGTCTGCAAACCGTCCTAAATCAGGCAACCAGACAAACGGTCGCCAGCGCACAGCGCAGTCGTCAACGAGGAGGTCGGGCGAATCAACTGCCAAATCAACCCCCAGTATTGTGAGTTTATGCTGATTTACCTACTTTTACTTGATAAGAGTCTAGGTGCATCAGAAGTGAGCCAACCTGAGTTTTACAAAAACAAAGTTGTGGATAGCTTTTAATGTAGTAAATTTGCAGGGTCTTTGTTTCGCTTTTATAGATAGTGCACTGAACTTACTAACTTTATCAGAAATTTCATTGAGTGCAGTGGCCTACTAGGGACAGTGTCTGACCATGACTAAAAAAGTTCCTGTGTTCAGTCCCATCTACTTTTAATTTGGAAATGTTCTCAAGAACTTAATTTTCGCTAATATTAGCAACTTGGTTGTCTCGCAAATTCAAAGTTCTCGCCAAAAAAGAAATACTATAAGCTTTATAGACTGCAAGAGTACTCATTTGCAAATTTAAAAAAGTCAATAATAATTCGGATATGAACTATCACAAAATAAAAGTCTCACAAAAATTTCCAAACTTTACACATATATTGTGGGTACTCACTGAGGCGGTTCTAACATTTACCCACAATCAATGTTTTTTTACCCACCATCATTGATGTTTTGAACACAAAAGAATATCTCAAAATTTTTCTTTGGAAAATTACCCTTTTTCACAGATGAAAAAAATGACTTTGTATTGCATAGACATGTTTTCGTAATGACACTCCATTACGCAAAAACACCCATGCAATATACAGAGATTTTTTTTAAGTTGTAAAAATTGAAAATTTTAAGTGGAAAAATTTTGATATTTTTCTTAGTTTTGCTCAAAACATAGATTGTCGCCGAGGCAGTTCTAATGATTACCCACAATCTATGTTTTGGAGCAATAGGTACCCAGAGTGGGATATGAGGGGTTACACATTACACGGACTTGTTTTCCTGATGTACGGCTTTCAGATGAATGGTGTTCCCAATGGTGACGCAGTGAACCTGGCTCTACAGGGTCTCACCGTCCAAGGCAGCAATAATAACAATGATAATAAAGTCGTTGAGAGTAACTCAGACAGATTACCCAGGGGAAAGGTATGGAAGAACTGAGCATTCCATTATGAAAACTTGCCCATGCAACATATAGAGATTTTTTTCATCTGTAAGAATTGAAAATTTCATTGCAAAAACTTTGATATTTTTAATATTTTTGCTCGAAACATTGATAGTGGGTACACGTTAGAACTGCCTCGGCGAGGCGGTTCTAACGAGTACTCACAATCTATGGTTTGTACCAAAAATAAGAAAATAGGTATACCCTGCATACCCCAGTTTTCCTATATAAGAGTGGGGTTTAAGGAGGTATTCATTGCACGGACCTGTTTTCCTGATGTCTGATTGATTGATTGATTGATTTGTTGTTTAGCATCACAGTCAACAGCTATGGTCATGACGGGACATTGTCTCCCTTTTATGGAACTTGTACCCAGCAAGAAATATTCTATCTACATCATGAAATATTCTATATACCTAGTGTTATAGTTTGGCCCTGAAGCTATAAAACTTTTTTCATGCTCATCTCTGCTGAATCCTGGTCATAAATGATAAAATGCAAGCAAATGTTGGCATTTCAACATTTACTTAATTAGCTGTCTTTGTTAATCAAAGCGTTCAATTTCAATTAATTTTTGTTATTTCAGTATTTATGTGCAGTCAAAATCTGTCTCAACAGATATGCATGAAAAATGTTTTATGACCTTGAGACCCAACAATACAGTGTGAACAAAAACTAAAGCTGAGCCACTGCATAAGAAAACCAACAAAATGCTTGGGCGAAAACAAAGGCACAGATCAGCTTCACTGTAACCTTCGATAGTACAATCCATCTTAATTCTCTTAAATGTGAAATTTCAGGCTTCTAGCCTGCTTCTGTGACTGTACAGACTGGTTTGTGTCGGACCTGGTTGGAACCCAAATTGTTGGTTTTCTCATGCACAGGCTCTAACTGGGCTGTCTTGATGACAGTACACTTCACAAACCTAACACTTTTCAATTCTTGTCCACAGATAGTGCCATAGTCACCATATCCTTGTATTGCTAGGTTTCAGTGTATCTGGTGGTGTTAACGGGACTTGAGATCAATTGGTACATGAGCCGCTGCACGAGAAAACCAATAATTTAGGTTTTTGACCAGGAACGACACAAACCGGCCCCTACAGTCACAGAGGCAGGTTAGAAGCTTGAAATTTAGGACATTAGTAGAGGAGGAATTGTACTATCTTTGTAGTGAAAACAAAAGCGCTGATCAGTTACTGCACAGCTGACCTGCGTCTTTAATGTTTTCGCATAAGCAGTTTGTTGGTTTTCTCATCTGAAGGCTCACATTTCTTGCATGAAGATGACGTCAAGAGAATATTTTATCAACTAGGTATTGAATATGTCTTGCTCAAGGACAAAACACAGTGCCACCAGTTGGGATTGAACCCAGGACCTCTCGATTTGGAGTCTAATGCTGTACCACTACGCATCAGGAAAACATGTCCATGCAATGTATACCCCCTTAAACCCCACTTTTATATAGAAAAACTGGGGTTTGCAGGGGTATACCTATTTTTCTTATTTTTGCTCCAAAACATAGATTGTGGGTACTCGTTAGAACCGCCTCGGCGAGGCGGTTCTAACGTGTACCCACAATCTATGTTTTGAGCAAAAATAAGAAAAATATCAAATTTTTTCCAATGAAATTTTCAATTTTTGCTTTTGAAAAAAATATCTATACATTGCATGGGCATGTTTTAGTAATGGCCATTGAGCTCCTGTAAACATAATCCTCTACCACTACCCCATTGAGCTCCTGTAAACAAAACTGTGTTAAGGACATCATTGTGTTAAGTTGCAGGTTATAATTTATCTATATAATGCATAGAGGATCTTACTACACAAGTGGTCATTTCATATGAAATTTATGAAACAAGCCTTGGGCTTGGTTGATAATTTTTTTATGATGGGAACCTAAATGTCTGCATTAGTATGAAGGATGTAATAAAAAGCAAAGCTGATTTGTTGATTAAATAAATATTCTTTTAATATAACATCTATCTTAATCCCCTATATTTACAATTTGGCTAAAAGGAACCATTTCAGTCATCGGATATGTCTTTCCAAACTACCTGCGCATTTCAATTTGTTCTCATACATGGAAACCGTCCTGCGCTATAGCTGGGGGCTATGTTAGTGCAATTTCCATGATGAAATACCTCATATGCATAATGACTCATATATGTGCCTGATACCAATGATTAGGTATCAGTGCAAACTTAATTGTTAGGCACCAGCAAGGTCACAGATTGTGACAATGCCTGGCACTATATGTCAAGTGTTGTGATCAGCAAGGGACACAGCCTAGTTGATGTAGGCAATGCACCTGTGACATAGTCCCAATGCTCGCGCGAATGGCAGCGAACAGTCCTTGCTCGCGCGAATGGCAGCGAACAGTTGTAGACAGGGGACATACCCAGTAGTTGTGGGCATGCATGTTGTCCTACGTCGTGCTGATCTGGTTAAGTGGTACAAAGTTCAGTGGTTTGGACAGTGTACCAGTGACATAGTACCCCTGTTTGCGCGAATGGCAGCAAACAGCCCTGTTTGCGCGGATGGCAGTGAACAGATGTGGTATGGGCGTACCCCTGTTTGCGCGAATGGCAGCAAAACAGCCCTGCTCACGCGAATGGCAGCGAACAGATGTGGTTTGGGCATACCCCTGTTTGCGCGAATGGCAGCAAACAGCCCTGCTCGGGCCAATGGCAGCAAACAGATGTGGTTTGGGCGGCATGAGACTTTAAACATAAGATGTGTTATAGAAGCTAGTCTGGAAATTGCTAATAAGACCACACTAATGCTACATTTGCTTGGGGAAAATTTAATGATTTTGTCGCAAAATCAGTATTTAAATGCCCAAAGATTGAAGGAGTAGAATGATAATGATATGACTGAATGGTCCCCAAGGTTGATAAATTTCATATGAAATGACCATGAGTGTAAGATTTGTTTTATCATATGACTTCTTAAATACAAGTTTATCGCCTTTAAAGTGAACATATGTCCAATGAAAATTATCATTGTTGTTACGGACCTCTTCAATGATGTTACATATTTTCGCGAAAGTGTTAATACATGTGTGGTCATAACACTTTTATTATGCCCCCAACTTTGAAAAAGTTGGAAGGGCATATTGCTTTCGGCTTGTCTGTCCCCAACTTTGAAAAAGTTGGAAGGGCATATTGCTTTCGGCTTGTCTGTCTGTCTGTCTGTCTGTGCGTCTGTTAACTTCTGAATGGTGCATGCTAGGGATTTGAAATTTCATATATGTATTCCTCATGAAAAAATAATTGACCCGTATTTTTTTTCATGTCCGAATTATGCCCCTTTTCTGAGTTATGTCCCTTTGAAAACAAAATTTGAAAATCTTGTGTGCAAGATATCTCAAAAAGTATTTGAGCTAGTAAGTAAGTAAGTAAGTAAGTAAAGACTTTATTTAAAGAGGGTAACTACATTTAGCATATACATATACAAATGAGAATACATGCAATAGCTAATCTTCCATGAGGCCCTCTAGAGCCTTCATATTTAGCATACAGGTTAGGACTGAGGAGTAGATGACCTGATCAACTGAGAACTTTCTGTCAAATTTTGAAAAAATATGGCATTTTGAAAATTTGATTGATTTTTCCACTTTTTCAGTGAAATTTGAAACTTTTGAATGGTGAATGCGAGGGTTTTGAAATTTCATATACATATTTCTCATGAAAAAATGGTTGACCAGTATTTTTTTCATGTCCGAGTTATGCCCCTTTTTAGAATTATGTCCCTTTGAAAAACCGAATTTGAAAATCTTGTGTGCAAGATATCTCAAAAAGTATTTGAGCTAGAGCCTTCATATTTGGCATACAGGTTAGGGCTGCAGAGTAGATGACCTGATTAACTTTTGAAAACTTTCTGTCAAATTTTGACAAAAATATTCAATTTTGAAATTTTGATTGATTTTTCCACGTTTCAGCAAAATTTGAAACTTTTGAACGACGAATGCTACTGTTTAGAAATTACACATACAAATTCCTCATGAAATAATAGTTGACCCATATTTTTTCAAATCCGAGTTATGCCCCTTTTTGGAGTTAATGTCCCTTTGAAATCAAAATTTGAAAATCATGTGTACAAGATATCTCAAAAAGTATTTGAGCGAGAGCTTTCATATTTGGTATACTGTTTGGGGCTAAGAGGAAGACCACCTGATTAACTTTTGAGGACTTTCCATCTAATGTTGGTAAAATAACTCTTTTTTTTTTCTTTTTTTTTTTAATTTTTACTCCATTTCTAACTTGTCTGCCAAAAGCTTACATTCTGTTTCAGGATCAAGGTCAAAACAGAGGCAGTCGAACAGCTTTTTCAGGAAATTATTATTTTTTTTTTTCATTTGAATGAAATTAATGGTTCATACAAACTGCCAGTTTAGGGACAAGCATACAGTTGGGGGCATAGTGTTTTACAAACACGCATTTCTAGTTACATGATGTTAACCATTGGAAAACAGCGACATCATATGATAAATAGATTTAATACACCCTCGGACAACTTGAAAGTACCGTCTTATGTTACATCCTGCTGTAGCTTTATCTAGATTTTTAGATAATAAAATCATGTGTCATTTTAATTGTAAAGGTTAAACAATGTTGGGCTGGTCCCACAAATGAACCTATAAAAGAAACTCCCACCGAATCCCAAAACAGTATCATGAAGGTACACTCACCAAATTCATAACCATAATGAAGAGTCACTAACATTTAAAGTTTTTTGGGGTTTTTTTTTGTTTTTTTTTTTTTAGTTTGTTATGGGTACTCATTAGGATTGTTTGCACAATGCATGTCTTATGAGCATCTGTAACAAACATTTCAACGGAAATATACAAACAAATTCACCATTATGATATAAACAAAAATTGTGCTGTTTTATTGTATACCTAACTCCACAACAGGCATGGGTCAATTTGTACCATACATGAGTCAATGTCAAAATTCGTCAAAATTCTTGTCTTCTCAATATTTTATGAAAACCACGTACCAGATCGTGATTTGCATTTTTTCATATGATACTACTAATCATGCTTAATAATAGTAAATGATAAAACAGTATTTGTTTGGTGTAGAAATACCTTTTTTCCAGATTTAAAACCTCATTTTTCATAATTTTTGCCTGTCCCTCGAAAAAAATTGAAGATTCAGCACAACTTTTGCAAGTCGCTGTAAATATTTGGGTAGTTTTGACTGGTTGTATCAAAAAGAACATTATTAAGGTAAATATAAGAGGTTTCAAAATGGGATATTTTGTTTTATTTTTCATATTTTTTGGCAATAATAAATCCGTCCCTGGATTTATGTCCTTACCCTAACGCAGTGATAAATCGACAAAATAATATAGGATCCCGTATGTTGGCAAATCTGGTTATCTGTCATGCTCACTGGGCACTTTCTATTTACAAGCATTGCATGTGTTTTGAAATGCTGCTACTGAACTGCTCAAGGAAAATACTGTTTCAGTGTGTAAGCCCAGAAGAGTATATTTTTTGTGTGTCCACTGACCGTAACGAGATATAAGCACAGTGAATACTTTGAAAAAGGTCTGATTCTGACATATTGATCCAATTACATTTCTCAATAGCAAACCACTTTTGCTACCATGTTTTAATGCATTACTATAATTTAAGATAGAAATTACTTAAAATATGTCCTTACCGTAACAGTCCTTACCGTAACAAAATAAAATGTTATGGTAAGGACTCGTATTGTTACGGTATGGACATCAACTGAAATTAACCTGTGTGTTATTTATGTAGATATATTTGCTATGAGAAACTGTACCTTGTTTCAATTAGAGTAATAGGATTATTAAAACCCAATTTTATAAATGAAATTTTAGACAAATACGTTCATAGGAATTATTCCGTTACGGTAAAGACATTTTGGTGAAATACCATGCCTTTTTGGAAAATCATTTGGAAATCGAAACTAGAAGCAATACAATTGTATGTCATGTAAAATATATTATTTTATTGAAAAAGAAAGCTATCAGGATTATGATTGAGAACAATTATTTCCTACAAAATGTGTTATGTCCATACCGTAACATGCTGGTCCATACCGTAATGATATCTCAGAATGTTTAACTGTACCAGAAAACTAACAAAACTTATTAGACTTAAATCACCATAGAAGATACCAAAAGATTAAATACTTGTTATATCATTCAATCATACTTGCCTGTATTGCTGTCAAAAAGGCAAGCATTGATATTTATTCTAAAAATGTCCATACCATAACGATTTTATCAATATAAGATCTTGTCCATACCGTAACAGAGAATGTCCATACCGTAACAACATAAGAAAAGAATATACTGTGTAACATTTTATTAGTTGCTTTTCTATGTTTACATTCTTTTGCATTCACACTAAGAGGATTTATCTTTGAAAATAAATAAACATCTTTCTTAATCACTGTCTTCATTTAGCAACATATTAGTGCCCAAAGTCAAAAATGTCCATACCGTAACTTGCATCTTGTCCAGTAACGTAACGGTACTAAATTTCTGAAAATAAGTTCTTTATAAAGACTTCATGTGGATCATTACCACAAAATCAATATTATCAAGATGAATAAATTGTCTGCAGTATTGTTGTTGTATAGCAACATGCTTTTTAAAAATGTTATTTAAAGCGGAAAACATCTAAAATCTGTAAAAAGTCGTTTTTGCTTGTATGATCACTGTTTTTTTTCTACTATCATTACAGATGTAGATTTCTTTTCTTCAGTACATGTGTAGAAATAATCTGTTTATTAGATTGCATACATCAGAAATAAAAAGTTGTTGCATATTTAAAAGAAAAACACAATTTAAAATTTGTTACGGTATGGACATTTTTCCTGGTCATGTGACTTTTGACGATCTATTTAAGCAATCTGATTGGTTGTTAAGATTACCTTTAGTATGTTTTGATTACTTTAGGGTTAGCTTGTTACTTTCACACAAAATAAAATTTAACTTTCTTTCAGGTGCTTTTTATTTTTTCCCACATTCAAAATTTGACGAATTTTGACATTGACTCACGTATAAGGAAAACATGTCCATGCAATGTATATCCCCTTAAACCCCACTTTTATATAGTAAAACTGGGGTATGCAGGGGTAAACCTATTTTTCTTATTTTTTAACCCAAAACATAGATTGTGGGTACTCGTTAGAACCACCTCGCCGAGGCCGTTCTCACGTGTACCCACAATCTATGTTTTGAGCAAAATTGTTGAAAACATAAAAAAAATTTCCAATGGAAATTTTTATTTTTTACAAATCATGAATCTTTGTATATTGCGTGGGCATGTTTTCATATTGACTGAAAAATAGCCCTGACAGGCAACTTTGGACAAGCTATATGCATTTTTCACATCCTTTGACGGTGATAGAATTCTTTCCTTTGCCTGTTCTGCTATCGGTATACCAAATTTGTTTGTTGAGCTGTGACTCTTCACTTTCACTCTTGTGGAATGCGCCGTTGTTGCTCGGATTTATATTGTAGGCTCCAGTCATGATTGGTTTGAATTTCAAAATGCTGATCCGGGGCTAAACATTTAGGTTGAAAGCTAAGAAAGTCAGTTGTTATGATAATGAAATGATAGAACTACACTAAATAAAATTTATATTTAGTAAAAGCAATACCTGTTTGCTGGTTTGCACTAAGAAACATAGACATAGACATAGAAATTTTATTTTTTGTTGAATATTCACAAACATGTAACATAAGCCCAGTAGGGCTTTTATTTCGACAAACAAGAGTAAAACAACATGCAAAAAATATCACAGCATGCAATAGAAATACAATACGTACAATGAACAAATTAAGAGAAAAAATACAGAATATGAGGTATATCACAGCATGCAATTTTGTACATAAAATATGTCTTTTTAAAATAATTGAAAAGAAACTCTGTACATGATATCAGTACCGATGCTGATGCCTTTCCCTGCTGTACGGGCAGTCCACACGAGCCTGGGAACAAAGTACAGGCGCAAAATACAGCTAAATTCTGACTGCATTCAATTTTGTGTGTCATGGGCATAGTAGATATGTTAAAAAATATTTCGCAAACATCATAGATATGTTAAAAAATATTATGCTAAAATTAACAAAAGGATTTATTGTCCGGATATCTTACTTCGTATGAGAAATTATGTGAGCATATCTGATTTATTTGTATCCAATCCTTTTGAGGAGGTGTAAACAAACTTGCGTCTAATGGTCGCCATCTTATCTTGAAACTCGAACCAATCATGGTTCTCACTGGGGCCTATATTATATACAAATCCAAGCATCAGGGAGCTTTCGACAACAGTGACTTTGATTACTCTAATTTGCATGCCTTTGTTACACCTGTGACAAGTAGATTTGAGCCACCCCATGGGAAAACCAACAATCTGCATATGCGAAAACAAAGGCGCAGATCAGCTTCGCGGTAACCGCAAAGCTGATCAGCGCCTTTGTTTTCGCTACTCGGATAGTACAATTCCTACTTAACTCCAAAATTTCAAGCTTCTAGCCTGCTTATATAGCTGTACAGGCCGGTTTATGTCAGACCTGTTCGGAAACCACATTGTTGGTTTTCCCACGAGGTGGCTCATTTTTATAACTTGCATGCCATGCCAAAAAGAAACACTAAAGTTTGTATCCTTGTCAATAGAATTTTCTACTATTAGATAATTGAGCCGCCTCGTGGGAAAACCAACAATGTGGTTTCCGAACAGGTCCGACACAAACCAACCTGTACAAGCACAGAAAAGTGCTAGAAGCTTGAAATTTCGGATTTAAGTAGAAGAGGAATTGCACTATCCAAGTAGCGAAAACAAAGGCGCTGATCAGCTTCTCGGTTACCTCGAAGCTGATCTGTGTCTTTGTTTTTGCCAATGCAGATTGTTGATTTTCCCACGAGGCGGCTCATATATTCATTCAATTTCAAATAAGATATCCTCAAGTTGACAATTGATTCGTTTTTTTCGAGAGTAACAACTATGTGTATGTGACAAATAAATGTTTTTTGAGCTGCTGCATAAGAAAAGCAACAACATCTATAGGCAAAAAACAAAGCCGCAGATCAGCTACACAGCTAGTACAGTGCCTCTTCTTCTTAAGTCTGAAATTTCGAGCTTCTATTATAATAAGCCTGCTTCTATGACTGTACAGGCTGGTTTGTATTGGACCTGGTCGAAAACCAGTTTTTTTTCCTAATGCGAAGCTTCATTTAGCTATTGAAGTTGCGAGCCCAACAGTCTGTTAATTACAAGATTATTTTGACTCGGATAATAAAAATACTGCATGTCTTGTCCAGATGATATCCCTTCATAGTTTTAAGCCTGTTTTCCTTCATAAATGATTTTGAAACTGGCCTCATCTCTTCTAACTTGCATTTCTTGTCCACATTGTTTGAGCTGCATGTTGAGAAAATCAACAATGTTGTTTTTGAACAGGTGCGACACAAACTGGTCTGTACCGTCAAAGAAGATAACTAGAAGCTTGAATTTTGGATTTAGAAAGTTAAGGAATTGCACTATCCGTGTAGCGAAAACAAAGGCAATGATCAGCTTCGTGGTAACTGCGAAGCTGATCTGCACCTTTGTTTTCGCATATGCAGAATGTTGGTTTTCTCATGATGCGGATCATTTCATTTTATGTATTTATGCCTATTTTCCTTTATAGAAAGAAGATTTTGATTCTAGTTTAGCCTGTATGAGATCTACCCTTAAAAATTTAATATTTTATATATATTCAGCCATTTTTTGCCTTAGAATACCCATTTACAAAACAGAAATTTAGCAGACCCTATTGTACACCAAAGTTTTTGTGTTTGCATGTGTGTGGAATTGACAGATTAACAGAACAATTGTAAACAGAAATAGAGTTCATAATGTAGACAACCTTGTTTGTTAGCTCACCTGAGCCGTTAGGCTCACAAGGTGAGCTTATAGGATGGCCATGATCCGGCGTCCGTCCGTCCGTCCGTCCGTCGTCGTCCGTCCGTCGTCCGTCCACAATTTCAAAGATCTTCTCCTCTGAAACCACTTGGCCAATCAAAGCCAAATTTTATATGAAGCATCTATAGGAAGGGGGAACCAATGTGTATATAAATAATCCAGGTCACATGACCAAGATGGCCGCCATGCCCATATATGGTAAAAACCCTTCAAAAATCTTCTTCTCCAGAACCGGTGGACTGATTTCAACGAAACTTGGCATGAAGCATCGATGGCTCAAGCGCTACAATGTATATATAAATCATGACCCTGTGATGACCTTGACCTATTTTACGGCAAGGTCAACATGGGTCGCCAATGCATTTGAATGGGGAAAACTTTTAAAATGCCATTTAAAGTGAAAGTCTTGCAGGAAATGGGCAGTAGGACTGAATATTAATGATTCTGAAAAAAATTGGACCCCAGGGGCTCATATGCCCCCACCCCGGGGCAATATACATGTACATTACCATAATATTCAAACATCATCTCCTCTGAAACCGCTTGGCCAATCACAGCCAAATTTTATGTGAAGCATCAATAGGAAGGGGTAATCAATGTGTATATAAATAATCCAGGTCACATGACCAAGATGGCCGCAATGCCCATATATGGTAAAAACCCTTCAAAAATCTTCTTCTCCAGAACCGGTGGATCGATTTCAAAGAAACTTGGCATGAAGCATCGATGGCTCAAGCACTACAATGTGTATATAAATCATGACCCTGTGATGACCTTGACCTTTTTTTTATGGCAAGGTCAACATAGGTAGCCAATGCATTTGAATAGGGAAAACTTTTAAAATGTCATTTAAAGTGAAAGTCTTGCAGGAAATGGGCAGTAGGACTGAATATTAATGATTCTGAAAAACAATGGACCCCAGGGGCTCATCTGCCTCCACCCCGGGGCAATATACATGTATATTACCATAATATTCAAACATCTTCTCCTCTGAAACCGCTTGGCGAATCAAAGCCAAATTTTATGTGAAGCATCTATGGAATGTGGGAATTAATGTGTATATAGATTATCTAGTTCACATGACCAAGATGGCTGCTATGCCCATATAAGGTAAAAACCCTTCAAAAATCTTCTTCTCCGAATCTGGTGGACCAATTTCAAAGAAACTGGGCATGAAGCACCAATGGCTGAAGTACTACAATGTGTATATAAAATATGACCCTGTGGTGACCTTGACCTATTTTAGGACAAGGTCAACATAGGTCGCCAATGCATTGGAATGGGGAAAACTTTTAAAAAGTCATTTGAGGTGAAAATCTTGCAGAAAATGGGTAGTAGGACTAAATATTAATGATTCTGAAAAAAAAAAATGGACCTAAGGGCTCATATGCCCACACCCCGGGGCAATATACATGTATATTACCATAATATTCAAACATCTTCTCTAAAACCACTTGGCCAATTGAAGCCAAATTTTATGTGAAGCATCTATAGGATGGGGGAACCAATGTATATATTAATAATCTAGGTCACATGACCAAGATGGCCGCCATGCCCATATATGGTAAAAACCCTTCAAATATCTTCTTCTCTGAAACCAATAGATTGACTTCAATGAAACTTGGCGTGAAGCATCCATGGCTATAGTACTACAATGTATATATAAATCATGACCCTGTGATGACCTTGACCAAGTTTATTGCAAGGTCAACATGGGTTGCCCATGCATATGAATGGGAAAAACTGTTAAAATGTCATTTGAAGGGAAAAGCCAGCAAGAAATTGGCAAATGGACAGAATATTGATTATTCTGAAAAAAGAAAACGGCCCAAGGGCTTCACCTGCCCCTGCACTGGGGTTAAATACCATAATATTCAAACATGTTTATTGGTATATGCAGCAGACTCAGGTGAGCGTTTACAGGACCATTGGTCCTCTGGTTAAAATTAGCACTAAAAGCAATACTTTTCTTTATTAATCAGGTCTTGATCATCTCAGAAAATCGCGATTGAAATTATTGCGCAGATGCACGATGGCTCCATGTATTTACCGGCAGTACATTTTGTTTCATTATTTAGTCAAAAATAGTGGTTTGGAGTGATTCCTCTTGATAAGGGGAATTAATACCGCACATATATGTGATAATTTCGATCGCGATTTTCCGAGATGATCCAGACCTGTTAATATTTTTATTCCTTATAGCCTCTCTCTCAAAGATCTGTTTATTTCAATCATTTTTACCCTTATCATATATCCTATTTAACATACACATATTTATTTTACTGCCTGATATTATAATAAATTTCAAAGTTTATCAAGAATTTTGAGATAAACCAAATTAAACAAAAAATATATACAGCTATTTTAACTGTAAAATCTTATTATCTTGAAGAAATAATGATAGAGTTAAAGGGTGTATTTGAGAGGCAGAATATTACTCATCTTTGCAAGCTTCGTTACTAAAATATCCATCAATCATTCTGATCTGTGACATATTGTTACGAGACTGCATTACGAAAACTTGCTCATGCAATATACATAGAATTTTTTCATCAGTAAAAACTGAAATTTTCATTTAGAAAATTTTGATATTTTTAATATTTTTGCTCAAAACATAGATTGTGGGTACATGTTAGAACCATTTGCCAAGGCGGTTCTAACGACTACCCACAAACTCTGTTTTGGACCAAAATTGAGAAATTAAAATAGTATACCCAGCACCTTTGTTTTCGCTACACAGATAGTACAATCCCTCTTCTACTTAAATCCGGAATTTCATGCTTCTAGACTGCTTCTGAGAGAGTACAGCCTGGTTTCTGTCAGACCTGGTTGGAACCCAAATTGTTGGTTTTCTCACACTAATGCTCATTTCATTTGCTTTGGACGTTTGTCTATGGATACTCGGTGTGTGTAATAGACGTAACTTTCTGCTCGTTTCAGCCTGGTCAGATCATTGATATTCGTGCCATGATAAACGAAGCCACAAGAATGAATGTAGAAGAAGGTGCTCAAGACAGTCAATATAACGTAGGTATATTTTCCTTTGATAATCAGTCTTTAATTGAGCCGCCGCATCATAAAACATACACTCTGCATGTGGGAAAGTACAATCCCTCCTCATCTGAAAATCTAAATTTCAAGGTTGTAGTCTATATCTTCAAATACGCAGGCTGGTTTGTGTCGGACCTGGTTGGAAACCAAGATTGTTTTTTCTCATACGAAACCTCAAATAGAAGAAATCCCAGCGGTAAACGTTTCTATGCTGTCACAAATAAGGGCCCATGGCAATATGCAGAGATTTTTGTAAAACTTTTCATTTCAACATTGATTAAATTTTCATTATTTTACCAAAAAAAAGAAAGTGGATACACATTAGAACATTATAATGAGTACCCACAATCAATGTTTCGAAGCAAAAGTAAGAAAGACATGTAACAGTATTCCGCTGGGTATATACAGAAGCCTCCCTGGCGCAGTGGTAATGTCATTCGCCTTGTGGCTTCACCAGTCTGTCGGATGAGACTATAAACCAAGGTCCCGTCAGCATATGAACTTAGCTGTTGGTGGGACCAACCAACCAACCCTGGGTTTACCCCAGTTTTACTGCATAAAAGTAGGGTGTAAAGGGTATACATTACATGGACATGTTAACTGCGGCCAAACAAAGGTGGTGATCAGCTGGGTGGTAACCACTGCATCTGTTTTTGCATACTTACAAGAATTATCAGTTAACTCATTTAAGCCTGGCGTCCCTTTTGTGGGACATATGCAAACAGTATAGCCCCAGATGGGACGCCGCAGCGTCCCATCTGGGGCTATTCTGTTTGCATACAGGAATTTTTTAAAATCACACCTGCGGCCCATAAAATGAAAGTAGACTCGCCCAATTGAAATAGGGAGCACAGAAAATCATGAAATTATTTTTACAGATTTTGCCACAGCGAAAAATCTTAAGTAAATAGGTGAAAATAAGTTGGGTTACAGTACCTCAGGTTTCATGTAAACAAAGATAAAAGCTATAAATGGGGTTTCAAAGTGGACTCGCCCAATTGATAATGATGGTAGAATACGACATTCGTCATATATGGGTTAAGCATATGAAACATATATGAGCCGCATCGTGAGAAAACCGGATTTTTGCCTAGGCGAAAACAAAGGCGCAGATCAGCTTCGCGGTAACCGCGAAGCTGATCAGTGCCTTTGTTTTCGCTACTCGGATAGTATAATTCCTCTTCTACTCATAGCCAAAATTTCAAGTATCTAACCTGCTCCTGTGACTGTACAGACCGATTTGTGTCGCACCTGGTCGGAAACCCCGAAGACCGGTTTTCTCACGATGCGGCTCATATATTTTCAGGATAAATTACTAAAACCTTTAGGAGGCTATGTAGGCTATAACACAGAATGGAGGGAACTGGCTCAAAATATTAGTAGAGTAAGTATATATATAGTGATGTTCAAAATTTTTATGTAAATTTTCTTCAAACAGAATAAATTCTGTAATTTTCCTTTCTTTTCTTGTCTTACCCTAACTTCTAGTCATCACTCTTGATAATTCATCTGCATTACGAAAACTTACCCATGCAATAAACAGAGATTTTTTTTCTGCTGTAAAAATCGAATCTTTCTTTGGAAGAAATTTGATATTTTTAATATTTTCGCTCCAAACATTGATTGTGGGTATACAGCGATGAGGCGGTTCTAAAGAGTATCCACAATCTATGTTTTGGAGCAAAAATAAGAAAAATTGCATACCTCTGCATACCCCAGTTTTACAAAATAAAAGTGGGATTTAAAGGGGTATTTATTTACTTCACAGCTGATCTGTGCCTTTGTTTTTCCATAGGCTAAAATCCGGTTGTCTCATGGTGCAGCTCAGATGTTGTATGACACAAGTGTTCAAATGCTAATTAATTCAAAAAAGAAAAAATATCGAAATGAGGTGCTTCACATCAAATATTAGAAGCAATTTTGTGTTAGGGAGCACGGAAAATCATGACATTATTTTTACAGATTTTGCCACCGCGAAAAAATCTATTAGGAAATGCGCCCATGTTATATACAGATTTTTCTTAAGTTGTAAAAATTGAAAATTTTCATTTGAAAAATTTGGATGTTTTTGATATTTTAGCTCAAAACATACATTGTGGGTACACGTTAGAACCGCCTCACTGAGGCGGTTCTAACGAGTACCTACAATGTATGTTTTGGATCAAAAATAAGAAAATTAAGTATACCCCTGCAAGCCCCAGTTTTTAGCTCACCTGAGCCGTTAGGCTCACAAGGTGAGCTTATAGGATGGCCATGATCCGGCGTCCGTCCGTCCGTCCGTCCACAATTTCAAAGATCTTCTCCTCTGAAACCACTTGGCCAATCAAAGCCAAATTTTATATGAAGCATCAATAGGAAGGGGGGACCAATGTGTATATAAGAAATCCTGGTCACATGACCAAGATGGCCGCCATGCCCATATATGGTAAAAACACTTCAAAAATCTTCTTCTCTAGAACTGGTGGACCGATTTCAAGGAAACTTGGCATGAAGCATCAATGGCTCAAGCACTACAATGTATATATAAATCATGACCCTGTGATGACCTTGACCTATTTTACGGCAAGGTCAACATAGGTCGCCAATGCATTTGAATGGGGAAAACTTTTAAAATGTCATTTAAAGTGAAAGTCTTGCAGGAAATGGGCAGTAGGACTGAAAATTAATGATTCTGAAAAAAATTGGACCCCAGGGGCTCATGTGCCCCCACCCCGGGGCAATATACATGTATATCTCCATAATATTCAAACGTCTTCTCCTCTGAAACCACTTGGCCAATCCTAAGCCAAATTTTATGTGAAGCATTAATAGGAAGGGGTAACAAATATGTAGATAAAAAATCCAGGTCACATGACCAAGATGGCCGCCATGCCCATATATGGTAAAAAACCTTCAAACATCTTCTTCTCCAGAACCGGTTGACCGATTTCAACGAAACTTGGCATGAAGCATCGATGGCGCAAACACTACAATGTATATATAAATCATGACCCTGTGATGACCTTGACCTATTTTACGGCAAGGTCAACATAGGTCGCCAATGCATTTGAATGGGGAAAACTTTTAAAATGTCATTTAAAGTAAAAGTCTTGCAGGAAATGGGCAGTAGGACTGAAAATTAATGATTCTGAAAAAAATTGGACCCCAGGGGCTCATGTGCCCCCACCCCGGAGCAATGTACATGTATATCTCCATAATATTCAAACGTCTTCTCCTCTGAAACCACTTGGCCAATCAAAGCCAAATTTTATGTAAAGCATTAATAGGAAGGGGTAACAAATATGTAGATAAAAAATCCAGGTCACATGACCAAGATGGCCGCCATGCCCATATATGGTCAAATCCCTTCAAAAATCTTTTTCTCCAGAACCAGTTGACCGATTTCAACGAAACTTGGCATGAAGCATCAATGGCTCAAGCACTACAATGTATATATAAATCATGACCCTGTGATGACCTTGACCTATTTTACGGCAAGGTCAACATAGGTCGCCAATGCATTTGAATGGGGAAAACTATTAAAATGTCATTTAAAGTGAAAGTCTTGCAGGAAATGGGCAGTAGGACTGAAAATTAATGATTCTGAAAAAAATTGGACCCCAGGGGCTCATGTGCCCCCACCCCGGGGCAATATACATGTATATTTCCATAATATTCAAACGTCTTCTCCTCTGAAACCGCTTGGCCAATCAGCCAAATTTTATGTGATGCATCTATAAAATTGGGGAATCAATGTGTATATAAATAATCTAGGTCACATGACAAAGATGGTCGCCATGCCCATATATGGTAAAAACCCATCAAAATTCTTCTTCTCTGAAACCAATAAACTGATTTCAAGGAAACTTGGCGTGAAGCATCGATGGCTAAAGTACTCCAATGTATATATAAGTCAAGACCCTGTGATGACCTTGACCAAGTTTATGGCAAGGTCAACATGGGTTGCCTATGCATTTGAATTGGGAAAACTGTTAAAATGTCATTTGAAGGGAAATGCCAGCAGGAAATTGGCAAATGGACAGAATATTGTCTGAAGAAAGAAAATGGCCCAAGGGCTTCATCTGCCCCTGCCCTGGAGTTAAATACCATAATATTCAAACATGTTTATTGGTATATGCAGCAGATCTCAGGTGAGCGTTTACAGGACCATTGGTCCTCTGGTTCTATATAAAAGTGGGATTTAATGGGGTATATATTGCACGGACATGTTTTCCTAATGTCTAAAGTAAATAGGTGAAAATAAGTTGGGTTACAGTACCTCAGGTTACATGTAAACAAAGATATAAGCTATAAATGGGGTGTCAAACCTTCAGTTCCATTGTTCTCTGTTCTGTTTGCAGGACATATACTCACAGAATCCCAATGTTAAATGGACAGACATAATAGGCTTAGATGAAGCTAAGAGATTATCTAAAGAAGCTGTAGTATATCCCATAAAGGTGAGAGAAATCCCCGAGAAGAAATAAATAAAAAAAAAAAAAAAATAATAATAATATGAAAACTTACCCATGCAATGTACAGAGATTTTTTCAGCTGTAAAAAATGGAAATTTCATTAGAAAAAACATTTTAATATTTTTTGCTCAAAACATTGATACACGTTAGAACCGCCTCGACGAGGTGGTTCTAACAAGTTGCCACAGTCTAAGTTTCTGATGAAAAAATAAGAACAATGTTCTCCTCTGCACACCCCAGTTTTACTTTATAAAAGTTGGGTGTAATGTGGGTATTCATTACGCAGAACTGTTTGTGTGATGATAGGGATTTCTTGTTTGTTTTATTTTGATGCTTTACATCCCAGTCAACATTTATGGTCATGTCAGGATATTACCCCCCACTTTATAAGACTCCTTCCCAACACAGGGATCGCCTGACATCTGAAATGTGCTATAAGAATTGAGCCGCCTCATGGGAAAACTAAAAGTGTGGTTTCCGAACAGATCTGACATAAATCAGGCTGTACAGTCACAGAAGATGACTAGAGGCTTGAAATTTTGGATTTAAGAAGAAGAGGAAGTGTACTATCCATATAGCGAAAACAAAGGCGCTGATCAACTTCGCGGTTACCGCGAAGCTGATCTGTGTCTTTGTTTTCTCCTATGCAGATTGTTGGTTTTCCCATGAGGCGGCTCATATATAACCACTCAAGTAAGCAGCTAAAGCTTGTATGTATGAATGGTTTGACTATTAAAAAGACACATTATATTATCAATGCCTTTGTTTTTTATCTCCTTGTGTAAGATTACTTTGTGTTTGGAAACATGTGAAGTGTTCAAGAAGAAATTGCTCAATCACGAAAACTCGCCCATGCACTATTTAGAGAATTTTTGGCTTTGAAAATGAAAAAAATCAGTTCAATCTTTTGAACATTTTCCGTTATTTTGCTCAAAGCATTGATTGTGAGTACATGTTAGAATCGCCTCGGATAGGGGGTTCTAACTAGTACACACAATCTATGTTTTAGATTGAAAATTCAAAAAAAAAAGTTGTAAAACCCTTCACACTCAAGGTTTACTATATGAAATGGGGGTTCAAGGGGGTACACTTTTCATTGACATGTTTCCTAATGTCCATAATATGTTGACTGGATGATAATATTTCATCTCCAAACTATAGCATTGGTGGTTCTTGGTGAGTATTGTAAAGGATTCTGATATTCAGACAATAAACAAAAAAGGTAATCAGTTCTGAAAAAGATGAGAATCTTTTGTAAGCGAAAAAACAAAAACAAAAAAACAACAGTTTTTGTAATATTTACACATAAATGTTTTTGTTTTGGACATTTGGGTCCAAGGTTTTTAATAACTCAATATGTCATCTTTATATTTCAGTATCCCCAGTTATTTAAAGGTATACTGAGTCCATGGAAAGGCTTATTGTTGTATGGCCCACCAGGCACTGGTAAAACACTGCTGGCCAAGGCAATAGCTACAGAATGCAATACAACATTTTTCAACATATCAGCTTCCAGTATAGTCAGTAAATGGAGAGGGGACTCAGAAAAACTAGTCAGGGTAGGTCTTGAGGTTATTTTTGCATTACAAAAACATGCATATCCAAGGAACCACAATTTTTTGGCTGTAAAAATAAAAATTTGTGGTTAAATTTTTTTAAAATATGTTTTTAGCTCACCTGAGCCGTCAGGCTCACAAGGTGAGCTTATAGTATACCCATGCTCCGTCGTCCGTCCGTCGTCCGTCGTCCGTCCGTCCGTCGTCCACAATTTTCAAAGATCTTCTTCTCTGAAACCGCTTGGCCAATCAAAGCCAAATTTTACATGAAGCATCTATGGGAAGGGGGAACCAATGTGTATATAAATAATCCAGGTCACATGACCAAGATGGCCGCCATGCCCATATATGGTAAAAACCCTTCAAAAATCTTCTTCTCCGGAACCACTGGACCGATTTCAACCAAACTTGGCATGAAGCATCGATGACTCAAGCACTACAATGTGTATATAAATCATGACCTTGCGGTGACCTTGACCTATTTTACGGCAAGGTCAACATAGGTCGCCTTTGCATTTGAATGGGAAAAATTGTTAAATTGTCATTTAAAGGAAAAATCTTGCAGAAAATGAGCAGTAGGACTGAATATTAATGATTCTGAAAAAAATTGGGCACCAGGGGCTCATCCGCCCTCACCCCGGGGCAATATACATGTATATTATCATAATATTCAAACATCTTCTTCTCTGAAACCGCTTGGCCAATCAAAGCCAAATTTTACATGAAGCATCTATGGGAAGGGGGAACCAATGTGTATATAAATAATCCAGGTCACATGACCAAGATGGCCGCCATGCCCATATATGGTGAAAACCCTTCAAAAATCTTCTTCTCCAGAACCGGTGGACCGATTTCAACAAAACTTGGCATGAAGCATTGATGGCTCAAGCACTACAATGTGTATATAAATCATGACCCTGTGATGACCTTGACCTATTTTACGGCAAGGTCAACATAGGTCACCAATGCATTGGAATGGGGAAAACTTTTAAAATGTAATTTAAAGTGAAAGTCTTGCAGGAAATGGGAAGTAGGACTGAATATTAATGATTCTGAAAAAAATTGGACCCCAGGGGCTCATGTGCCCCCACCCCGCGGCAATATACATGTATATTTCCATAATATTCAAACGTCTTCTCCTCTGAAACCGCTTGGCCAATCAAAGCCAAATTTTTTGTGAAGCATCTATAGAATGGGTGAATCAATGTGTATATAAATAATCTAGGTCACAGGACAAAGATGGCCGCCATGCCCATATATGGTAAAAACCCATCAAAAACCTTCTTCTCTGAAACCAATAGACTGATTTCAAGGAAACTTGGCATGAAGCATCGATGGCTAAAGTACTTTAATGTATATATAAATCAGGACCCTGTGATGACCTTGACCAAGTTTATGGCAAGGTCAACATGGGTTGCCTATGCATTTGAATTGGGAAAACTGTTAAAATGTCATTTGAAGGGAAAAGCCAGCAGGAAATTGGCAAATGGACAGAATATTGAAGATTCAGAAAAAAGAAAATGGCCCAAGGGCTTCATCTGCCCCTGCACTGGAATAAAATACCATAATATTCATACATGTTTATTGGTATATGCAGCAGATCTCAGGTGAGCGTTTACAGGACCATTGGTCCTCTGGTTCGTATTTTTGCTCAAAACATTGATCATGGATACCCACAATCTATGTTTTGGAGCAAAAATAAGAATTTTGTTTTTGCAATTTAAAAGTGGATGTGAGTGGGTGTGCATTTCATAGACATTTTATCCTGATGTACAGCCAGCTAGGTACATACATGTGATTTCTCCTTATTTCAGAGGGATTTCCCTAGTTAAGAAAAGAATGTCAGATTTTCCTGACAGACCTTATTTATCTCATCTCCTTATTTGGAATTTCAGATCTCTCTACGAAAAATGAATTTCTTTCTTTCTTTGATTATTCTCCATATTTGGAAAGGGAAATCTCCCTATTTGGCTTACCAGATGTATCTGATGGATGGATACCAGTAAAATAATGCTGGCCAAGGCAATAGCTATGAAATGCGATACATTTTTCAAATCTCAGGTGATTCCAAATGTTTGTTTTTAGCATTATTCACACACTGGTTTTGAGTGTGTCTGATCTGTTTGGTTGTTAGCTTGATGTGTATAGATTAAGTTATAATCAGAGTTTTCTTGATGAAATGTCTATAAATGGTGCATATTTGGTTTAAACAATATTTTATTCAAATATAATTCTACACATACAATTTACATGGTTTATGGTACAGGATTTGATAAAAAGCTAAAAGCTTAAAGACATCATCTCCTGCATATTTAGTGGCAAAGTGCACAAACACAGACCCAATTAATAGCAGTTTTCTGATCAGGGTATTCACTTATTTTGTTGTTTGAAAAGCCCTGAAGTTTTGAAAACCACACAGTAGCTTGTAATCATTTAAGGAATGAAATTCAGATTTTAGCTTTCACTGGATGATGAAAAACATTAGGCTGTTTTAATGTCTGTGAAGCCCGAAGGGCTTCTCGGAGACATTAAAACAGCTAATGTTTTTCATCATCCAGTGAAAGCTAAAACCTGAATTTCAATACTTATATTTACATTTTATATTATCAATCAAGTATCAGATTTTTAATTGCCCATATCACTGTTCATATTTATGTTATTTGACATTAAATCCCACTTAACGTAATTTTGGAACAGCCAAAGCGTCAAATTTTCGCGCCTAACGTCATGGCGATACGCGACCAACGTCACAACAACAAGAGTAAACAAACAACGTCACTGGATGTGTTTTGACGTCCCCCCGCCCATAGGCATGGGGTCTAGATCACGTGACTTAATGTTTTTCATTGGGAAATGAAGAACATCAAAAAAGATACTTTCATCAAGGGCGATTGCAATAAAAATGTTAATATTCTACAATGCATGTACATGTATTTGGAAATTCACAGTCATCACACACTCATTTTTTTTCTCATTAAATCAAAACTGGATGGTCTTCTTTTATTTAAATTTCAGGTATTATTTGAGATGGCAAGATTTTATGCCCCTTCAACAATATTTTTAGATGAGCTAGAGGCTATAATGAGTCAGCGGGGGTCAACAGGGGGAGCGTAAGTGAAAAAAACATGCCTTTGCAATATACATGTAGTCATTTTTCTGCTGTGAAAAAAAAAAAATTTATAATTGTCAGTTGCAAAATTTTGATATTGTTCTTACTTTTTGCTCCAAAAATAGATTGTGTATATATCTTAGAACCATCTCACCAAGGCGGTTCTAACGCACCATCTATGTTTCAAATCAAAAATAAGAAAATTGTTTACCACTGTATACCTCAATTTGACTAAGTACCCACCATCTATTTTTCGGATCAAAAATAAGAAAATCGTTTACCACTACCTCAATTTTACTAAGTGGGGTTAAAGGGGGTATACATTTCATGGACATGTTGTCTTGGTTAAAACATCTTCAGGGGTTACTGACATAAGGTCAGACACAAACTGGATTGCACAGTAAATTAAATGCTGTTTGAAATTTTGGATGAAGAAAGAAGAAAAGGTTCAATAAGCATTGGTCAGAAACTGATGCAATCAGAACTAAAGTCCCACCCTAAAAATGAGCCCCCACGTCAAAAAAAAAAACGAAAAACTGCATATGCAAAAACAAAGGTGCAGATCAGCTGTGCAATAATTGCACAGCTGATCAGCGCCTTTGTTTTCGCAACACGGATAGTACAACCCCTCTTTTTTTTAAATCCGAAATTTCAAGCTTGTAGCCTTATTCTGTGGCTGTACAGGCGGGTTTGTGTCGGACCTGGTTGGATTCACAAACTGTTGGTTTTCTCATGCAAAGGCTCAATGCTAATGGGAAACTACCAAAACAACAATTAGATCATTATGAAAACACGCACATGCAATATACAGAGATTTTTAAAGTTAAAAAAAATAAAAATTTTCCGTAAATTTTTTTTGTAATTTTTCTTATTTTTGCTGAAAACATAGATTGTATGTACACGTTAGAACCGCCTCGGCGAGGCAGTTCTAATGAGTACCCACAATCTATGTTTGAAAGCAAAAATAAGAAAAATAGGTATACCCCTGTATACCCACATTCTGCTAGATAAAAGTGGGTTTCAAGGGGGTATACATTACACTGACATGTTATCCTGATATTCTGATAAAAAGAATGAAAGGTAAGTGGAGTGAGCAGCTTTTTTCCCAAAGGTGTCCGTTTGGTTACCTAAACTCAACTAAATTTGAGCCATGACGCAAGAAAATTGGGATTTCCGACCAGGTCTGACACAAACCAGCCTGTACAGTCAGAGAAAGGCTAGCAGCTTGAAATTTCGGATATAAGAAGAAGAGGGATTGTACTATCCGTGTAGCAAAAACAAAGGCTCTGATCAGCTTTGCAGCAACTGTGAAGCTGATTTGCGCCTTTGTTTTTGCACAGGCAAAATTACGGTTTTCTCATGATGCGGCTCATATGGGAATACCCACATTAAAGGTGCAACAGTACAAAAATCAACACCCTAACAAAAAAGGTGTAGAACCACAATAGAAGTAGTGAACCAGTTGGAAATGCTGTTTTTGAACATGCCTCCAGATTTATTTCATGTGTTGTGTTAAATTACAGTGTGTGCTAATATGCATGATTTCTCTGTAGTTTTGAATGCAACTATGAAAAACCTAAGCAGTCAGTACAATAAAAGAGAAAGAATACGATATGAGCCACAGCATAAGAAAACCCATGCACATGTAAAAACAAAGGCACAGATCATCTGTGCAGTAACTGCATAGCTGATCAATGCCTTTGTTTTCGCTACATAATACAAATCCTCTTGCCTTCGTCTGTGGCTGTACCGCCTGGTTTGTGTCTAACCGGGTAATTCTCATGCGAAGGCTGATATTACAACTTGCTTCGATTCCAGGGAACATGAGGGTAGTCGTCGTATGAAGACAGAACTGTTGGTACAGATGGATGGTCTGGCTAAAACAGATGATTTAGTGTTTTTACTAGCTGCCTCTAATCTTCCATGGTAGGTCAGGCAGAAACTTGACATTTTAGCCGCCTCGTGGGAAAACCAACAATGTGGTTTCCGAACAGGTCCAACACAAACCAACCTATACAAGCACAGAAAAGAGCTAGAAGCTTGAAATTTCGGATTTAAGTAGAAGAGGAATTGTACTATCCGAATAGCAAAAACAAAGGCGCTGATCAGCTTCGCGGTTACCGGGAAGCTGATCTGCGTCTTTGTTTTTGCCTATGCAGATTGTTGGTTTTCCCATGAGGCGGCTCATTTCAGTCCTTTTAAGAAATACTTGTCAATGATTTTACATGGACCCAATCTAAATTGTGAAGCCTTAAGTAGAAACAAGATTGTATCTTGAAAGTTTGTATACATCCTTAAGGGCTCTATTTTTGTGCTACTAGTTGGTGTAGAGGTAGATATTTCAGAGGTGAAAATAGTAAATTTTCATTTTTTTTTGCTCAAAACATAGATTGTGGGATTGGTGTGTGGTTCTAACATGTGCCCACAATCAATGTTTTGAACACAAAAACAAGAAAACATCAACATTTTTCGTTAAATCATCATTTTTCTCAAATGAAAAAATTTCTGGAAATTGCATATGCGTTTTTTCTTGTTGAAAAGTATTGATTACATTGTTTATTTAAGGGAATTAGACCATGCTATGTTACGTCGCCTTGAGAAGAGAATATTGGTTGACTTGCCGACATTTGATGCCCGTAAGGCCATGTTTAAACACCATCTGCCTCGGATAGTGAATCCAAGCGAGGGCGGACTAGAGCTATTGTCAGACCTTGATTATGATCTCCTAGCTTTAGTAAGTGAGCCTGTGTGAGAAAAGCAACAATTTGGGTTTGGACCAGGACTGATGCAAACCGGCCTGTACAGTCACAGAAGATGGTTTGAGGCTTGAGATTTTGGATTTATGAAGAGCATTGTACACAAGAAAACTGGTTTTCAGGGTTTCCAACAAGATCTGACACACCACCAGCCTGTGCACTGACAGAAAATGGATAGAAATATGAAATTTTGGATTAAAAAAGAAGAGGAAGTAGGGAAAACAATTTGGCATCACTTGACAGTGCCTGGTGATGAGAAACATTGATGTTTGGATAGATTTGCCTATCCATACCTCACACACAGGAAAGATTCTTATATGAGCCGATTCATGAGAAAACTGGACTTTTGGCTATGTGAAAACAAAGTCACAGATCAGATGAGCGGTATATGCTCGGCTGATTAATGGCTTTTTTCACATAGGCAAAAGTCCAGTTACTTAACTGGTTCCACCAGTGTAATGGTTTGAGGTTCGCTTCAGGAGCGAGAGGACCCGGTTTCGATCAGGGAATGTGTCATACCAAAGATATTATAAATGGTACTAGTGGCTACCTTGCTTGGCGCTCAGCATTATAAAGCTAGCACTGGGACCTGCCTGTCATACAACTAATGTTCATCCTGACACTCATACTAAAACCTTAAATAATCATAGGAAATCGTTGCAAAAGTTGGAAGGACATATTGCTTTGGGCTTGTCTGTGGGTCTGACTGTCAGTTAGTCTTTTCTTTTTAACTTTTGAATGGTGCATGCTATGGTTTTGAAATTTCATACATGTATTCCTCATGAAAATATAGTTGACCGATATTTTTTTCATGTCCAAGTCATGCCCCTTTTCAGTGTTATGTCCCTTAGAAACCAAAATTTGAAAATCTTGTGTGCAAGGTATCTCAAAATGTATTTATCTACAGTCTTCATATTTGGTATACTGATTGGGGCTGAGGAGTAGATCACCTGATCAACTTTTGAGGTTTCTGTCAAATGTTAGCAGAATTACAGACTTTTTACTCCATTTTTAGCTCACCTGAGCTGAAGGCACACAAGGTGAGCTTATAGAATGGCCATGCTCTGTTGTCTGTCGTCTTCCATAATTTCAAAGATCTTCTCCTCTGAAACCGCTTGGCCAATCAAAGCCAAACTTCATGTGGAGCATCCTTAAGAAGGGGGAATGAAAGTTTATATAAATGGTCCAGGTCACATGACCAAGATGGCCACCATGGCTATAAAATAACAAACTTTTAATCTTTCCCAAAACCAGAAAGCCTATGATTTTGAAACTTGGCATGAAGCATCAGGTAGAGGAGCTATACAAAGTTTATATAAATCATGACCCTGGGATGACCTTGACCTATTTTATGTCAAGGTCAATGTATGTTGCCCATGCATTTGAATGGGGAAAATTGGCAAAATGTCATTTGAAGGGAAAAACTTATAGAAAGTGGGCAAATGGACTGAAGATTTATGATTCTGACCCTAAGGGCTCGTCTGCCCCTTCCCCAGGGCGATATACATGTATTGTCATAATACATGTATTCAAATATCATCTTCTCTGAGACCACTTGGCAAATTAAAGCCAAACTTGATATGGAGCCTCCTTAGGAAAGGGGAACAAAAGTTTGCATAAATGGTCTAGGTCACGTCACCAAGATGGCCGCCATGGCTATAAATAGCAAAAACCTTTAAGAACCTTCTTCTTCAGAACCAGAAGGCCTATGATTTTGAAACTTGATATGAAGCATCAGGGAGAGGGGCTCTACAAAATTTTAAAAAATCATGACCCTGGGATGACCTTGAACTATTTTATGTCAAGGTTAACATAGGTGGCCCATGCATTTGAATGGGGAAAATTGTCATTTTGAAGAGAAAAACTTGAAAGGAATGGGCAAATGGACTGAAAATTTATGATTGTGAAAAAATTGGACCCCATTGGCTGGTCTGCTACCACCTTGGGGCAATAAACATGTATATCATCATGTATATCACCATAATACTCAAAGGTCTACTCTGAAACTGCTTGGCCAATCAAAGCCAATTTTGATATGAAGCATCTATAAGTAAGTGGAACCATTATGTACATAAATAATCCAGGTCACATGACCCAGGTGGCCGCCATGTCCATATATGGTAAAAACCCTTAAAAAATCTTCTTCGGAACCGGTGGACCAATTTCAACAAAATGTGGCATGTAGCATTGTGGACTAGAGTACTACAATGTATACATAAATTATGACCCTGTGATGACCTTGACATATTTTATGGCAATGTCAATATAGGTCGCCCATGACCATAATAGGCAAACAAGTTTATTGGTATATATCCCAGCATTTATATATAAAGCCTGCATTCTGCTTCTGGATCGAGGTCAAATCAGAGACAACCTAGCAGCTACACCAGGAAATGAAATTTCACTTCATTCAAATGAAATAAATAAATCATACAAACTGTGCCAGGTTAGGGGCAAACATACAGTTGGGTGCATTGTGTTTTACAAACACACATGTCTTGTTATATGTATTCTTTAACCATTTTTCATGTAGATGTGTGCTTATTAGAATCATTTACAATATCTCAAAGATCTTGACTGTGCTTATAAAAGCAGATTAGCTTGCTACAATGAATACATTAAAATATCTACATATTTTTAAGCATGCTCACAAAATGTCTTTACAGAAAACAGAAGGTTACTCTGGTTCGGACATCAAGTTAGTGTGTAAAGAGGCAGCTATGAGGCCTGTTAGAAAGATATTTGATGCCTTAGAAAACCAAACACATACCGAAGGTAACAAACACATCAGGAAAACATGTTCCTGAAATGAATACCCCCTTATACTCCACTTTTATATTGTAAAACTGGGGTTTGCAGGGATATACCTATTTTTAGCTCACCTGAGCCAAAGGGTCACAAGGAGAGCTTTTAGATGGCCATGCTCTGGCGTGGGTCCGTCGTCCATCCGTCCACAATTTCAAAGATCTTCAAGATGGCCACCATGCCCATATATGGTAGAAACCCTTTAAAATCTTTTTCTTCGGAATTGGTGGATTGATTTAAAGGAATTTGGGCATGAAGCATTGATGACTCAAGTACTGCAATGTGTGTATAAATCATGACCCTGTCATGACCTTGACATATTTTTCAGCAAGGTCAACATACGTCATCTTTGCATTTGAATTGGGAAAACTGTTAAAATGTCTGTCTGTCCACAATTTCAAAGATTTTCTTCTCTGAAACTGCTTGGCCAATCAAAGCCAAATTTTATATGAAATATCTACAGGAAAGGGGACCCATTGTGTATATAAGTAATTCAATAAGTAATTCAGGTCACATGACCAAGATGGCCGCCATGCCCATATATGGTAAAAACCAGTCAAAAGTCTTCTTCTCTGGAACTGGTTTACCTATTTCAATGAAACTTAGCATGAAGCATCTATGACGCAAGTACTACAATGTATACATAAATCATGACCCTGTGATGACCTTGACCTACTTTACGGCAAGGTCAACATGAGTCGCCTATGCATTTAAATGGATAAAACTGTTAAAATGTCATTTAACAGGATATTGATTATTCTGAAAAAAAATGGCCCCGGGGCTGCATCTGCCCCTTTATTGGGGCTATTTTCCATAATATTCAAACATGTTTATTGGTGTATACAGCAGATCTCAGGTGAGCGTTAACAGGACCATTGGTCCTCTGGCTAGCTCTCCTGATTCCCTTAAAAAAAGAAATTCAGCATATTTAGCTCACCTTAGGCGAAGTTAGTTGTCGTTAGTTGTTCAAAATTTTCAAAGATCTCCTGAAACTGCATGGCCAGTTGAAGCCAAATTTCTTGTGGAGCCTCAATGGTAAGGGGGAACCAAAGTATATGTAATTGGTCCAAGTCACATGACCAAGATTGCTGCCATGCCTATGATAAAAACCTTTAAAAATCTTCTGCATAACCCAAAGACCTAGGATCTTGAAACTTGGCATGTAGCCCCTGGGACTTGAGCTCAACAAAAGTTATAGAGGAGATGGTGGGTAGGGAAATTTTTCGTTTCGCACAACACCCTCCACATACTAGGTTTGATGCTATGGGTGGCTTCTTTGATCAATATAAAGAGCTTCTAGGCACGTTGTCGCCCTGTGATATGGTGCATTTGTCCTCCAGAAGCCGTTACGTATGTTACCCATTCAAACCAGAAATGTGCTCTAAGTTCGTAAAATACACTATGAATCTCTAATCTAAATTCCAAACCAAAATTTATCAATATCGTTTGATGAAAGAATGTTACGTGCACATATATTGATATATTTAATCATTTTCATGCATCGATGGTGTTACGTATGTTACATTCACGAAACAGCCTGTGTAAATGTTAATTACAGAACAGTAAGCTATTTTAATATACTTCTCTTTGCGAATTTCACTTTTAATACACTACGGGTGGCTTCGTTGAACAATATAAAGATTTTCTATGCACGTTGTCGCCCAATGGTATGGTACATTTGCCCTCCAGAAGCCGTTACGCGCGTAGTATGTTACCCATTCAAAACAGAAATATACTCTAAGTTTGAAAAATGCACTATGAATCTCTAAAATAAATTCCAAACCTAAATATATTAATGTCATGTGACGAAAGAATGTTACTGGCACATGTGTTGATATTTTTAATCACATATATGCATCGATGGTGTTACGTATGTTACATTTTCAAAACAGACTGTTCAGAGTTTAATTACAGAACAGTAATCTATTTAAAAATACTTTTCTTTGCACATTTATATTTTAGATACACTTGTCTAAAAGACACTTATTCCTTTTTTTTTACAAACCTGAAAGAAACTAATGATCATGTCAATCTTTAGTCGAAAGGTATTGCATATATTTCACAGTAACTCACTTCAGATTATGAAAGAATAAAGTGTTCAAAGTCAACTTTGAACAGACACGTTTGAAGAAAAGAAGAAAAAATGTACAATCATCTTGTTGTAGATCAATAACATTATGCCTTCTTTAAGTTGAATGCTCACTGCTTTGCCAGAAATGTGTACTTTTGATTGGTAAACATTGTAATGTATGTAACACATAATTATTAAATATCAAAAATCAGTATTAATGATTGTAATGCCGATAAAATGCTCATCGCTGTATGTAATTATGATTTAGCACTAATTTAGAAATCATATAGGATATAGCAAATATTCAAGAGTGTAATCTGGTTGTCAGTGAACTTAAAGCGCGCACACCCAAACCGCAAAATCCCAAAGCATGTTTTACACAATTGTTAGTATCCAGTGTTATGAAATGACATTATCAACACCATCGGTCACTATTTCTATAGTTACCTGTCTCAAAGCTTGTCATTATTAGTAAGCAAATATCAATGCGGATGACGGGCGATTTAATGGTAACGTATGTAACACATTTTTCACTTTTTAGGTGTTAAAACCTTAGGAAACAAATAGAAATAAACTATAATAATCGTCACCTTAAGATTGTTTTCCGATTTCCTGATTATGAAATGACTCGCCGGCCATACAAAAGCACAACTCTTCGCATGCTAGTTCATTTTGTCTCAGTTCGGGGCACATGTGAGACAAGCCAAGTTCTGCTTGCGCGTGTGCCAGGTGTTTTTTTCTCGGGGTTCTCCCGTTTTCACCCCACCTACAGGTTGGCCCGTCTCATATGAGCTGAAATAATATTGAAAGGGACGTTAAACGGAACAAAAATTGTTCAGTCCTTGGTCATGAGCACTGCTTCAATATAAGTACCATTGATGTTCCAGACACTTACTGATGCGGTTGTTTTGTTTGAATTCGAGTTGACGCTTAACAGCCTAGTCAACAGCTTTGTCATATTGAGACGTTGACTCCATTCTGTTGGAATTTTGCCCGAAAATCGGATGCCATGACATCCAAACTAAATATATCCACCCAAGTAAGCCACTACGGCTTATACATATGTATGGTTTGATTTTAAAACACTTTTCCTGGTCAGGCTCAGACCTGAGCGGTTAACCAGTAATGAGATGGTCAGTAAGTAGCGTATAAGCTATGCCTGGAGGCAAAAGAAGCCCACCTATTTCTTAAGGACCCGATGAGCGGGGCCCATATTCCCACCCGACCAACCGTCTGAGGGATTCTGCTTAGGCTGATACGGTTGAGTGTTTCTGCTAAAGCTGAAAACATGTTTTGGAAGTTTTCGCGTTATAAATGTGTCATCAAACAATCATGCTTTGGTGGTACATTTTCATTTGTGTAGCGCTAATGGCAACAGAACAAGTGACGGACACTATTTACACTTGAACAAGATTGCCCAGCAAATGAACAGAATCGGCAAATGGTTTTTCGTACACCTTATGTGCTGTGGGGAGTGTTATCGTCTGTTTGCACAAGATAGTTTGTGATTGATCGCTTTTCTCAGCAACATTCCAAGCTTTCGGTTTTACAATGCCAATGTGTGGAGTCTCACATAAACTGCCTTATTGTATAGTCATAACTTCTATTTTCTTGAAGATATGGAATGGTCGAGAGTCTCGCCAGGACATCAAGGCTTGCTCAAAACGACAGACTGCTAGCATCGTGCTTTTTCAGGATTTCCAGCGTGGAACCATAATGTATTGCAATCATTTGGCTAGAATAGACAGCAGCATAAAACCAAGATATCTGATTCAGATGATTGTACCGTCAGAAGCATCGTGGTTGTTATGAAAATTCGCGTGTCTTCATTGTCTAAAGTGCAGTTACGTCATCCCTGGCAAGAAACTGTAAAAACGGATTACACTTTGTTTGCACATCCTGTTCTATGTTCGGATTTCACACCTCAAGAAATTCACATTTTGTGTTATTACTGCTTTACATTGGATTTTGTCACTCCCGGGGAACTGGTGTCGCAGGGCTAGATAATGTCCTTCTTTCTCGTTCATCCGATTTGATGGATTTACTCTATAGGTATATGTCAAACCAATAGTTTCGAAAGGCGCACACAAGCTGTAAGGAATACCACATATAGTATAAAAAAATAAATCCAGGAGTTTGAGGATAATATCCACATCTAGTTGGATGCGACTGTCAGTGTGATATTTGCGAAGTCTTTGTCTTCCTAAGTCATTAAGTTCTCACATGTGAAAGATTCATCGTGGATCATGGATCTTGTTCAAGGACACAACATGGCACCGAAGAGGTCGAACAACACAAACTCGCAATCAGGAGCGGACGCTTTAACGATGGGTCACCAACTCATAATATATACCTTACAGTGCCCTATATGAAAAAGGTGTTACATACGTTACCATGAGCATACTGACAAGTCACCAGTGGGTCAACATATTCCATACACCTTACTGCATTCTATGCGAAAACCTTTGCAGATAATTATGAGAGACCACTTTCACGTGAGCCGCAGCGCGCGAAAACCCCTCTTCCGACAATATTCCTCCTACACAGTCACAGAATTTAGACGCTTGAAATTTCGGATTTAAGAAGAAGTTTGAATTATCTGTGTAGAGTAAACAAGTATGCTGATCAGCTGTGCAGTAACTGCATCTTTGTTTTCATATAGGAAGAATCTGGTTTTCGCATGAAGCGGCTCACTATATATACATTTATAATCACCAAAATGAAATCTACCCATGTTTGAACATTAAGGTGTTACATACGTCACCATGAGCATACTTGCAAGTCACAGGCTGTGTTTTAGCACACTTAACATGTTTTTATCATAGGGTGTGTAAAATAGAACTAAATAATTTACACAAACATATAACAGTTATTCATTTTGATATTTTTGTTGAAACACCTACTTTTCAAATGTTACAGCATACGGCGGTGCCCTTAGGAAATGTTAAATTATTTGAAAAGAATAAATTAAATTTAATATAAATATATGATTTTGTGTAATAGCCAAGTTAAACTATTGGTCAGAAAGAAATGACCTATCGTTTTTGGAATATGAAGAAAGAAATGCCAAAAACAAAAACGTTTTTGAACCCAAACCCCAATTTTCACGCCACAGATGTAGAAGTAACGTTTGTAACACCGTGTAATGTCTAATTTCAACTTTTAAAAGTCATAAAGCATGTCCGTTGAATTGTTATAGTACGTGATATAATTAGTGTTGTTGCATGATTAAAGTGGGTGGAGCATAGTAGGTTTCGCTATTTTGTTGGTACAAATATATTTTGAACATGTAACTTATGTAACGAGCTACAGAAATATTGTGCACCACTTGCCGGGGCGACAACGTGCCTTGAACTCATCTAGGATGACCAATGGACCAATTGCATACTGCAAACAAAGTATGTGGAGGGTGTTGTGCGATTTCGTTAAATACGGTAGATACAGAATCTAGCGTCTCGCCTATTATATAAATCATGACCTTTGGATGACCTTGACCTATTTTACAGCAAGGACAGCTTAGGTTGCTTATGAATTTGAGTGGGGAAAATTGATAAAATTGTCATCAAATGGTGTAAAACGAGCTTTGAATAGGAAAATGGACAGAAGATTTATATTTATTGAAAAAATAGCCACAGGGTGCTGTCTGCCCCTGTCCCTTGGCTAAATATATAAATAAAACCATAAAATTCAAAAATTCAAAAACCTTCTCCTCCAAAACCTGAAGGGTTAAGTTACATAGGTCCTGTCCCCGTGATGACCTTGACCTATTAAATCACCAATTATTACAGACCTCAGGTCTGATGAGCACTTCAGAACCCATGGTCCTCTGGTTCGTTTGTCTGGAGATTACCAAAGGATTAAAAAATCATCTGAATATTTTTTTGCTTTGTTTTTCAGGTAAAGATCTTCACATTCGTCTGGACACCATCATAACATCAGATGTCCTTAAAGCTATAGACAGGACCAAGCCTTCAGGGCGTTCTATGAAAGACAAATATGCTGCATGGCAGCGGGAGTATGAGTCTGTATGAGACTTGTACTTCTGTGATATTTGAACTGCGATGCGAGAAAACCTGTCTTTGGGGTTTCTGAATAGGCCTGACACAAACCGGGCTGTACAGTCTCAGAAGAGGGTTCCAGACTTGAAAGTTTGGATATAAGTGGAAGAAGAGTTGTACTATCCTTGTAGCGAAAACAAAGGTGCAGATAGTAAGTGCACAGCTGATCTGCATCTTTGTTTTCGCATAGGCAAAAACTGGTTTTCTCATGACGAGGCTTATTATATTATTATCTGTGATAACAAGAGGAACAAATAATTGTGTGAATTTGACGATAATTGAAAGATGATTTGAGCTGCATTGGAAACCCGAGGTTATAAAACTTTTTTCATGCTCAACTCAGCTGAGACTAAAATTTATCCTGCTCATTAATGCTAAAATGCCAACAATTGTTGGCATTTTAACATTTATGAGCAGGATAAATTACCACTTTTTGAGTTTTGAACTGGAATTTTCCACTTATTTTCACTGTTTCAACATTTATGAGCAGTTGAAATTTCATGCTCAGCTGAGCTGAGCTTGAAAAAAGTTTTATAACTCGGGCCAAGGTTCAATACAATCAAGACTATACAATGACAGAGGAAGAGAAGCTTAAAATTTTGGGTTCAAGAAGAGGAGGGATTGTGCTATGCTAATCCGCGACATTTCATCGAAAATTACATTTGTTACATTTGTCGAAAATGTCCCCATGCCCAGACCTTCACCCTAACCCTAGTGGTTGGTGGCTCAAAATGTGGACCTGTAGGCTAGTCTTCTACGGAATAAATCTCAAAATTTTGCGGTGAATATTCTTGAAGTTACAAAATTTTCGACAAAACACATTTTCGATGAAATGTCATGCATTTGTGCTATGCATTAAGTGAAAAAGTTGCTGATCAGCTGTTCATTTTACTGCACAGCTGATCCCCATCTTTGTTTTCACATTTGTTAGAAGCAAGTTTTCTCAAAATGCATTATTCTGAAAAAAGTATGTTGTATTGCAATGACTGAGTCTATTTCTAATCAGCCCCCACAACACAGGATTTTAACATTGATGGTGCATTGCTAATATAGGAATCAAACATGATTTTCCATTATCGCTAGGTCCCAAGCCATTATCGCTACGCCCTCAGTTTTCAACACTGCCGGAGGGACCTAGCGAATGTTAATGAAAGACAATATCATTTTTGAATGCTATGATTGCATAAATTCTGCAAAAACAAAAGAAATAATGGTGCACGATATTTTACAGCCTTGTCACATTTTCATACGCTTAAAAGCATTCATTCTTATGCTCCTTCCGGTCGGAGTTCAGTTTCTCATAAGCACATGTTTTGCATGGCCCCCCCGGTAACGAGCATAAATAAAACCCAAGTATTAACAGCACGTGCACACGAGAATTGCTATATTAATACATGTATTTCCTTTCATTAATATATGAGCCGCCTCATGGGAAAACCAACAATGTGGTTTCCGACCAGGTCTGACACAAACCGGCCTGTACAGCTACAGAAAAGAGCTAGAAACTTGAAATTTCGGATTTAAGTAGGAGAGGAATTGTACTATCCGAGTAGCGAAAACAAAGGCGCTGATCAGCTTCGCGGTTACCTCGAAGCTGATCTGCGTCTTTGTTTTCGCCTATGCAGATTGTTGGTTTTCCCACGAGGCGGCTCATATGGCTGTTAATATCGTGTGACACAGGTATTTATGCAATAATGAGCATTCATATCATGGTTATTGTTTAGTCAGCAAAATTATCCATTGATTGTGATCAAATATACCCGTTATCTGTACCTCTTAATTAAACGATCTGTGATTCAGACTCAACACTTGCTGAACATAATTTATTATATTATTTATTATATCCCATCACACAGCTTACATGTCGCACACATCTTGATCAGGACAACATGTCCGTGAAATGTATACCCCCCTTACAACCCATTTTCCAAGTTGTATGTTGATTTTTACTTCACGGCTCACCAGATGAGCTTACAGTATTGCCCCCCCCCCCCCCCCCCCCCCCCCCCCCCGGCAATATACATGTACATGTATATTTATGGAACATGTATATTTATGTATATTATCATAATATTCAAACATTGCCTCTGAAATGGCTTGGCCAATCAAAGTCAAATTTTATATGAAGCATCTATAGGAAGTAGGGAGCAGTATGTACATGTATGTAAAAAAAGTCCAGGACCATGATGGCCGTCATACCCATACAATGTAAAAAACCCAACTACTTTTCTTTTATCCAGTGACTGTACATCCTGACCCAGGCGAGCAATCGTTGCCCTTTGGGCTACTCGTTAGCTTACCTGAGACAAAGGCTCATGGAGTGCTTACAGGATGGGCATGCTCTGGCATTTTCATCGTTCACAATGTTCAAACGTCTTCTCCTCTGAAACTGCTTGGACCGCCAAACTTCACTTGGAGCATCCGTAGGGAGGGGGAACAAAAGTTTGTATAAATGGTCCTAGTCACATGACCAAGATGGCTGCTAGGGCTATAAATAGCCAAAACCTTCTAAAATCTTCTTCAGAACCAAAAGGCCCAGGGAACGTAGCATGTAGAACCAGGTTCTCCAGCTCTACAAAAGTTTATATAAATCATGACCCTGGGATGACCATGATTTATATGTAAATCACCATCAATGATTTTAAAACCATTATCTTGATTAGCAGTTACTTCCTTGACCAGGCCATTTTAACTTACTGTATATCTAATCTGTAAATATTTAGTAAGCAATGGGAGCAAAATTGAACCCATTTAACAGAAAGGTTAACTTAGGTCACCTATGAATATTGGTAAAATGGCATTAAAGGGGTGGGGGGGGGGGGGAACTTGCTGGAAAGTGTATAAATGTTTGTTAGAATAATTTGGCCAGGGGCAAAATCTATGTATATGGTCAGCTGTATTTTAAATATCTCTAAAACCACTTGACAAATCAAAATCAAAATTCATAAGTAGCCTTCTTATGGCCTAGGGAGAATGAATCTTTATATAAATGATCTAGGTCACATGACCATAATCGCTGCCAGTGCTATAAATAGCAAAATACTTCTTCTCCAAAGCCAGAGGGCCCATGAATTTGAAATTTGGCATGAAGCATCAATGAATGAAGCTGTACAAAGTTCTGTAAATCATGACCTTTACCTATTTTAAGGCAAGGTCAGCGTAGGTCATCTATGCATTTGAATACGGGGAAATGATAAAAAAGCTATTATGGAGGAACATTGCAGAAATAGGCAAACAGATAGAAGATTGTAAGTTCTCTGCCCAAGGTTGACTCAGGGCTATTGCACAGGGACATGGATTTGAGTATATTGTAGATCTCAGGTGATCGTTTACAGGACCATTGGTCCTCTGGTCACATATAATGCTATTTTGTAAACATGTCATGTCAAAGATCACTTCTGGTTCCATGTTCAGGTAGATGGGACAATGCAGGTCTAGAGGAGATGGCAGTAAACAATTCAAGGATTATTCAAGGTTTATCTGTTGATAAACAATGCAAAATCACTGGCCCAGTCTTGGGAGTTTCCGACTAGGTCTGACACAAGCTGAACTGTGGAGCCTCAGACAAAGGGTAACTGCTCGAAAGTTTGGATATAAGAAGAGGGATAATACTATCCATTAAGTGAAAACAAGCGTTGATCTGTGTCTTTGTATTTGCATATGTAAAAATAAAAAGCAGTTTTTCTTGTGATGCTGCTCATATGAAAAAAAAAATGTCAAATAGACTTTCACTTCAGTGTCACAAAGGCAAACCAACTACCTACTGTTTGTAAAGAAATTAAAGAAAATCTATGATGAAATGTGTTTTTGAATTCTACATGTACCCCAACCGACTCGATGGCATGGGCCCTGGGGTCACATGCACTGAAATGAAAGCTAGACTTTCAGTGATCTGTGCCACCATGTGGAATAAGAGCTGTCGCAGGACAGCGTGCTCGACTGCTTCTGACCTTTGTCAAACATAAGGTCAAACCCGACCAGTAACCCAAAGCATTATGCTCATACATCTTTTTGCCTTGATGCAATAAGGCAAAATCACTGAACTATGAAAGTTAACTATAACTACCTAAGATTTAGAGGTCTCATTCATATTGTGAAAGAAGTGTGTTCATATACCAACTGAGTGCCAAGACACAAGGCAAAATCAGTGAACCGTGAAATAAGGTCACACTGACCTATAAGTATTTCAGGGTCGAAGGTCTAGTGATACTTACTCATAATGTGAAAGAAATATGATCATATACCCATTCAGTGTTGAGATATAAAGCAAAATCACTGAACCATAAAATTAGGTCATAGTGACCTATAAGTATGTTTCGGTTAAAGGTCTGGTCATACTCATTCATAATCAGAAAGAAGTATGAAAAAATACCAACTGAGTGTCGAGATATAAGGCAAAATCACTGAACCATGAAATTAGGTCATAGTGACCCAGGAATACTTTATGGTCAAAGGTCTTGTCATACTCATACATATCGTGAAAGAAGTATGTCCATATACCAATTGAGTGCCGAGATATAAAAAAATCACTAAACTGTGAAATTAGGTCATATTGACCTAGGACTACTTTAGGGTCAAAGGTCTTGTCATACGCAAACATAGTGTGAAAGAAGTATGTTCATAAACCACTTGAGTGCTGAGATATAAGGCAAAGTCACTGAACCGTGAAATTAGATCACAGTGACCTATAAGTATATTGGGGTCAAAGGTCTGGTCATACTCACTCATAATCTGTAAAAAGTACGAAAATATACTAATTGAGTGTCGAGATATAAGGCAAAATCACTGAACCGTGAAATTAGGTCACAATGACCTAGGATTACTTCAGGGTCAAAGGTCTTGTCATACGCAAACATACTTTGAAAGAAGTTTGTTCATAAACCATTTGAGTACCGAGATATAAGGCAAAATCACTGAACCGTGAAATTAGGTCACAGTGACCTATATTGGGGTCAAAGGTCTGGTCATACTCATAATCTGAAAAAAAATGAAAATATACTAATTGAGTGTCAAGATATAAGGCAAAATCACTGAACCGTGAAATTAGGTCACAGTGACCTATAAGTATATTGGGGTCAAAGGCCTGGTCGTACTCACTCATAATCTGAAAGAAGTAAGAAAATATACTAATTGAGTGTCAAGATATAAGGCAAAATCACTGAACCATGAAAAGTAGGTCAAACGACCCTTACCGTCATGACACACAAGTCAGTGTCACAAAGTCAAAAGATGAATGACCAACCATCTTCCTAAGTTGTTTCTATTAAGAAATAAAAAGAAAAAAGAATTTGGGGAGTTCTAGATTTTGACCTCTAGCCCCGCCCCCCTGACTCCGACCCAGAGGTCCGATGTCATGGAACCTAAAGTGTATGAAGTATGAATGCTTTATGATAAGTTGTTGTCAAGATATGGACTCCTTGTAAAAGTTACGCAGCAGTACATCTATTTTTACAGTGTTCTAGTTTTTAACCTCCAGCCCCACCCCCCAGGCATGGACCCAGAGATCCGATGCCATGAAATGAAACTCAACCCTACAGGGTACCTATGGTTCGAGTATGAAAGCCCTCTGACAAAAAGTTTTCAAGATATAGACTTCTAGAATACTATATCACAGAAAAGCCATTATTATTAATGGTGTTCTAGATTTTAACCTCTAGCCCCACCCCCTGGCATGGACCCAGGGATCTGATGCCATGGAATGAAAGCTGACCATACAGGGTGTCAATGGCCCAAGTATCAATGCTTTCTGGTGAGTGGTTGTCAAGATATGGACTTCTAGAAAACATTAACAAGAATTGCCATTTTTGAAGGTGTTCTAGATTTTAACCTCCAGCTCCACCCCCTGGCCTGGACCCAGGGGCCCGATGCCATGGAATGAAAGCTAACCCTGCAGGAAATATGAATGCTTTCTGATGAGTGGTTGTCAAGATATGGACTTCTAGAAAACTTTAACGCAAGTGTGACGCGCACGGGAACGGGAACGCACACGGGAACGGGAACGTGGACGACCGGGGTGACTGCAATAGCTCTAGGCACTTCGTGCAGTCGAGCTAAAAACCAACAATGTGGTTTCTGAACAGGTCTGACACAAACCGGCCTGTACAAGCACAGAAGACAGCTAGAAGCTTGAAATTTCGGATTTAAGTAGAAGAGGAATTGTACTATCCGAGTAGCGAAAACAAAGGCGCTGATCAGCTTCGCGGTTACCGCGAAGCTGATCTGCGTCTTTGTTTTCGCCTATGCAGATTGTTGGTTTTCCCATGTGGCGGCTCATCTATTAGTAAAGTTCAGATGATCTGGTTGAGCCACAACGTGAGAAAACAGGTCTTCAAGGTTTCCGACCAGCTCTGACACAAACCGGCCTGTACAGCCACAGAAGAATGCTAGGAGCTTAAAATTTCGGATTCAAATAGGAGAGCGATTGATCTGAGAAGCGTAAAAAGAGGCCCTGAGCAGCTGTGCAGTTACTGCACTGCTGATCTGCGCCTTTGTTTTCGCTTCTGAAAAAATCCCATATACTCATGGCCCAGCCGAGTTGATATCAAAATATTGCCTATGAGATTTTTGCATATGAAATACAAGATTTTAACCTTGAACCATGGAGAGAAAGAGTAAAAGCCTACCGTATAGCATGGGTGGTAATCACTGGAATGAGCTCCAAAAATAGGTACATGTACCATTTGAACAAAACACGGAGTTCATGTACCTCTTTTAGGAGCAGAGCTTGTTCGAATGTTTACCACCCATGTAGGTACAGGATACCTTTGATGTATGAATGCTGTCTGGTAAGTGGTTGTATAGAATTCTAGAACACGCTTAAATATTTATTAGTAATTGATGGTGTTCTAGATTTTAACCTCTAGTAACATCCCCAGGCATGGACCCGGGTTCATAGACAGGATGTTTCCGTCGGTGTTTTGTGATACCTTCACACCTTGAAGTAGGAACCAGGTACCAAAGTGGAGCAGAGTGAAGCCAGCTGATCTAAGCGGTTCAATGCCATGTAATCTAAGCAAGGAGTTTTTCGCGATGACTTTGATTTTGATATAGTAAATTTTCCGTTTTTGGATGGTGACGTTCCTCGTCGTGTTTCCTATGGTGTATACTTTGATTTTGATATAGTAAATTTTCCGTTTTTGGATGGTGACGTTCCTCGTCGTGCTTCTTATGGTGTCTACATTTCACAACTTATTAGGTTTGCTAGTCTGCAATCATGTTACAGACTTCAACGCCCGAAATATATGTTTAACGGCCAAACTTCTCCAACAGGGCTATCGGTATCATAAACTTCGAAAAACCTTTTTAGCTCACCTGAGCCGAAGGCTCACAAGAAGAGCTTATAGGATGGCCATGATCCGGCGTCCGTCCGTCCGTCGTCGTCCACAATTTCAACATCTTCTTCTCTGAAACCGCTTGGCCGATCTAGTTGAAATTTTATGTCGAGCTTCCTTGGGTAGTGGCATTGAAATTTTATACCTGATATCTTGGTCACATGACCATTATGGCCGCCACGCCCATATATGGTAAAAACCCTTCAAAAATCTTCTTCTCCAGAACCGGTGAGCCGATTTCCACTAAACTTGGTATGTAGCATTGGGGACTCCAGCCCATCATAGTTTGATAAAATGATGACCCTTGGATGACCTTGACCTATTTTACGGCAAGGTCAAATTTGGAAACATAGGCTTTTACATGGGAAAAAGTGAAAACTATGGATTTTTAGCTCACCTGAGCCAAAAGCTCACAAGGTGAGCTTATAGGATGGCCATGATCCGGCGTCTGTCCGTCCGTCGTCCGTCGTCCACAATTTCAAAGATCTTCTTCTCTGAAACCGCTTGGCCGATCTAGCTGAAATTTTATGTGGATCGTCCTTCTTAAGTGGCATTTCAAGTTTGATCGCGAAATCCAGGTCACATGACCAAGATGGCCGCCACGCCCATATATGGTAAAAACATTTCAAAAATCTTCTTCTCCAGATGGTCCATGAGCCAATACCGTAAATTTTGGAGGTCGGTAAGTAGTAATGGATGCCACTATAGCCCAAAACTTATAGCCCAAAACTTATAGCCCAAAACTTATAGCCCAAAACTTATGGCCCAATTTCAAATAAGCGCAGCGCCTGAAATTGGGCCATAAGTTTTGGGCTATAAGTTTTGGGCTATAAGTTTTGGGCTATAAGTTTTGGGCTATAGGTGCGCACCCTGGGTCTCAGTTTCTTAACTAGCTAAGTTGCATGTGTAGGTAAGTATCCTTGAGTTAAGACAGGGATTTTAAGTAATGTGCAAATAAAGGTTATCTTTCAGGAATAGTTGGTAGCCCTGAAAAGGGCTGTTTGAGTATTTTGTGAAGTCTGAATTTATTTTGTAGTCTTCTTTCGCTTGGTTGCTTGTATTTCTTTCTTAGCTATGCCTAATCCTACAGCTGGAGATGATGTAGCCGGTTGGTCGGTATTGATGATGTCTAATCTGATAGGCATTCTGATCGCAGGGAACTGTATGCTTGGCATCTGAGCTTGTCGCTGTACTTCTTCTTCCAGTTGTTTGACTTTGGATTTCAACTCATTGAGTTCTTTAACCAAGACATCTATTATCTGTGTTCTTTGCAGTTGTTGCTGCAACTGTGATGTCTGTTGCTGGTACTGAGAAGTCGCTTGTACTGGTTGTTGATAGTACTGCTGTTGTGTAGTTGCCGTGTCATTAGTAAAGACTTCATTACATGCTTGCAGTAATATGTCTGGGTTGTTAATCATATCGTCGAAGCTGATTTGATTCGAAGCCATGACTGAACATGTATGTAAAACTTGGACTGTTGAGCTAAGCTTTTATACTCACTGAGAGGATTGACCTACTTTCTGTCTCATGTTTGTAAAGTCGGCTGTGATTTGTTACTTATACTGGACCTTCTGATTGGTTTGAAGTTTAAAGTAGGTCAATCCCCCCAGAGAGTATAAAAGCAATTGCATTTTGCAGTTCTGTACACTTTCTTCGTGTACAACAAAATGGCAAAACAGTTTGACTGTGAATGCTACTTGAGGGGTTTGGAGGAGCAGGCAGACAGTATTGGTGGGGCGGCTACTAGCATGTTGGAAGCTATCAACACTTTCAAGAACAGCGCTGAGTCCTTGCAGCGGACTGTGGAGAATCTGAAGACCATGATTGGTATGACAAGAAGTGCTATGAATTTAGCACATGGAGGACGGGTTGAAGAGAAGACGGAGATAAAGAGGGAGGCGTTGTCGCCAATTGTATCTGAGGAAGACTGGGATGATGACAGACCCAGTCATAACTACAGTGATCAGACTGAAGATTGGGGCGCCGAGGCTAACGAGCCGTCCTATAGTTTTGAAGGCAGGAATCTTTCGATTCCTGCCTACAGAACGGTCAAGTTCGATCGTTGGGGACAGCGCTGTCCTGCCTGTGGGAGTAGATACTGTGCCTGCTCCTAATCTGTGGAACATAAATCCACCCAACGGCCCTTTTCAGGGCCCCACATTTCTTTCCGATTGAAATAACTTTTATTAATGTATTTATGTTGTATGTATGTTGTCTTACGAATATGGTGTGATCTTTGTGGCGTGATCGTATGTGAACTTCTCATTGGCTCTGATCAAAACGCATTTGATTGGTTCTGATTAAAAGTAGGTCAATCCTAGTCATTGACTATATAACATCGTGTTCCGTGCCTCTCTGTACATTCTGGAACTATGGGGTTCTTTGAAAAATTCAGCTTGAGGAAATTGTGTGCTGCTTTTCACAAAAAAGATTATCGGGAAATTGAGAGGCAACAAAACAAGATGGGGATACAGATTTTTTTGGCTAGAAGAGGTATTGGTTACTGCAAACCAGTAGCCATTGTAAGACCAATGCCTCGAAAACCTTAGGAATCTCTTGTCTCTCATGACCAAACAGTCCTTTTCAGGACTACCAAATCTTCAGAAAGAATACCTTTGTAATATTGGTACTGACCAAATCTTCAGATAGAATATCTTTGTAATAATGTTACTGACCATGTCTTCAGGAAGAATATGTTTGAAAGAAATTTACTGACCAAATCTTCAGAAAGAATATCTTTTTTAGAAAAATTGCTGACCAAATCTTCAGATAGAATATCTTTGTAAGACATTTGCTGACCATATCTTCAGAAAGAAAATGTTTGTAAGAAATTTGCTGACCATTTCTTCAGAAAGAATATCTTTGTAATTATGTTACTAACTTGTATAATGACCAATATTTCATGACTACCAAATCTCCAGAAAGAATACCATTGTAAGAAACAACTAACACAATAAAACATTTTTTTTCAATTTTAATTTGTACAAACAATTTTTAAGTAAACACATTTGAATAATATAGTCTCTAGAATTATTTGACTAATACAGTCTCTTAGAATATTTTGACAACAGTCACAGCTCATAACTTAAAAAATCAGTTCAATGTCAATTTACTCAGTGATTTCTTCAGCTCTTCTTCTGGATCAAGAACAATTTCTTCACAGTTCTTAGCATTATGAGTCTTTGATTTACAGATGAAGCAATATTTCCTCTTAGGAATTCTTCGTTTCGTCTTCTTTGGCTCAGCTGTCTTCTCTACTTTTCGCTGCTTGCTTGGAGTCGGCTCTGACACATCTTCATTCTCATCGCTATCAGAATAATCTACCAGTCGCCGTTTGTTTGTCTTTTCTACCACTGCAGTTGATTCAGTTGATGTTGAAATTTTCTCTGCTTTTGTCTCATCTTTCTGTGGACACTTTGAAGCCCAGTGATCGAACGAACCGCACTTGAAACATTGTCCATGTGCTGGTTTTCCATCTGGTTGTTCTCTAGCAAGCTTTAGTTTCAAACAATCGCTGGCCCAGTGTGTTGTTTCTTTACAGTAGTAACATTGTCCAAAAGGTGGAACAAGTTTTCCTTGTGCCTTCAGCATATCTTCTAATGGTTTTAGCTGTTGAACTTCATCTGTAGTGAGAAGTTTCTTCAAAGATATGAAGTGGTAGTAGATACTCTTAGTCTCACTGCTCATAGTTGAATCCATGTTTACTCTTTGACGATTTGAAGTAGAATGATTCTGTGAGTCTGTGTCGTCGACTTTATACCCTGGCGCAGCATGCGTAAAGGTACCTTTCATCAATGATCTTTGTTGATAGTAGATACTCTTTGGGTCATTGAATTTTTCTTTTCTTGGATCTTGTGACATGTTGCTTGTTCAGATTTGAAATGATAATGTGAGTCTGTTCTCCCAGTTTTTTATATGTTCAGTTCAGTGTCAGTTTGTCGATTGCAGAAATGAGATCTTCATATTCCATATCTTCCTCCTCACAATCTCTTCGAATATCTGTCAGTATAGATTCTAGATGAGAAATCACGCCGTCGTTATTGGCAACGTGAGTTAGCCAGTGGAGATAAGTTATCGGACTGTCATCAATGAGTCTCCACATTTCATTTGCAATTTTTCTGCACCAATATTTGAAAGTCCCAAATGTTTCCAATCTGTTCAACCACATATTGATACCTTCTCTTGTTTTCAAAAATTCAGCATCTGTTGGTTCTAATGACAAAGTGTGTTGCAAAGCACACTTGTACACGTCAAACTGTAAGATCTGATCCAAACATACGGGTAGACTCTTTGTAATGCTGTTCATGATGTATATCCGAGCAGGTATCTGGAATAACTTGTTGGATACTGCAGCGTCACTTGATTGTCTGCTTGTGTCTCGAACAACTTCCAGTTTCCAAATGATACCATGTCTCCATCTTCTTGCTTTATATTGTCTAACAGTCTCCAATTCAAGCAAAGTTCACTCGCAGGTCTAATATGAAATGTTGATTTGGTTATTCCTAACATTCTAAGGCATAATAAATGCGGTCGACATAATAATTTATGGACTTGGCATCTGTTCATTTCATGATTTAGTAAGACATATCCATGGTACGTACTCCCTTCTGCAGAAATATATCCTATCATGAAATGGTCCTTTAAGCCGTGATGAAGTATTGGTTCAAATCCCAGATCACGATAAAATGACCATGTTATTCTCCACAGCTTGGTTGATGTCAACGTAAATATATTACGTTTATGTAAGTCATAAATTGCCGTGTGGAACTTCGTTCTCATTTCATCTGTCAGGTTTGGCAATTGATCTATGTCCAGTAACATTCGCACCAATTCTCTGTGATAAGTTTCCCGAGATCTTGTAGACAAAGCTCTCTGTAGTCTGGGGAAGTTGACTTTAAACCACGCCTCTTGTATGTTCCATTTGAATGCGAGTCCTTTTGCAGATGAATGCATCAAGTAGCTGAAAATATTTTCTTGGATTTCTGGTGGTATGTAGACTTGAGCCATGATTCTACAAAATGAATAGTGTGAAATTGTCTTATATAGCAGTAATAATACTTATGCATACGTTTGCGCATGCGCAATACGTAATAATTATTTTCAAGATATGAACGTTACGAAATACTGAAACATATGCAGAAAGAATTTCGAGAATCGATCAAGTCATTATAAAGTTACTGTAAATTTTAATTTCTAGATTTTACTTTTCTATTTTGCGCATGCGCAGTAGAACAAAATTTTATTTTGAAATTAAACGTACTTGAGATATCCTACCATATGCAAAAATAATTATGTTAATCGGATCAGTACTTTAGAAGTTAGGTTTTTTAAAAGCTAATACTTGTTATTTTCAGTTTTTACACAGTTGTTACCCTTGTAAACGTTATATGTCAATATTAACTTTAGTACCTTAATAGCTTTACCATTTGACTGTGTATCAACATGAAATGTTTTGTAACATGTTTTAAACTTATTGTCATATTTATTTTTATGTAAATTATCATAGCTGTTGACTTACTTTAGTAGAAAAAATATGTTTAACTTGTCCATGCAAATACTCAAACCCAATTTTACTACGTAGGACAAAGTGATCCCTATATATAGTTTTTCACAACTTCTCAAAATTAGCTCAGCTCAGAGTTACCAGTTATTTGGAAGGTTATACCGCTTCAGCCCGTAGATATGAAGATATTGAACAAGCATTTAGAGGCAGGGGTGTGGAATGATATATCAGGCCACATCTAAGGGCGCTAGCTTGGCTAGAGAATTGTAATAGGCCCCGCCTCAGAAACGGTCCGGTGCATGGTTCACATTCGGGTGTTTCACTTGCAGTGGATATCTTCATCTCGCCAGGGATTCTGAAGTGCAGGGTAATCCCAATATGATAGCTGGGGATTTGTGGTAGACCAACAAGGTCGATCAGTTGTGAGACTGGCCATATTTCTTGCAGTCAGGCGAGACAACATTTTATTAAAAATTTGTCATGTCGCGTTCCTAGGTATATAAAGCTGAGACAATCTGGTATTCTGAATTCATTCATTGAATAAACTTCGAAGATTCAACATGGCAAATAAACGAAGACTGGTAGATTATTCTGATAGCGAGGAGAGTGAAGATGAGATGATGAGGTCACCACCCGGTAAAAGGCAGAAAGTGTCTGATGACAAATATTTTGATATCAAGCTGAAGAGAGAGACTGAATCGAGATTGTTCAGATCGAAAGCCAGAATTTACGAAGTGGATGTGAAGAAATTTCCCGAAGATGTGTCACCACTAGAGTTTGTTCCAAAGCTGTTTGATGACTTGGTGGAAGCTATCAAGATACAGTGTAAAGTGGCGGGCGATGACAAAATCCGTATGACTGTCAACCATCCAGGCCTGAAGTTGGGAGTATTTGTGACATGGCGTGATGTGTCCTCGTTGACTGGAGAAATCATCCTACAAGAAATTGAGAAAGTGATGCAATCCAATGACAATTTCAAGATCAACGATGGACAGATGAGAATTGATGTGACAACATGTAGTCTCCCTACTGGTGCTGGAAGAAAACCACTTCACCATGGACTGTATTTCGAGTCAGAGACCATGAGACAGAACAAACGAAGTATTGTCCAGATCAACAATACAGACGACGTGATGTGTATGGCCAGAGCTGTGGTGGTGGGGAAATGTAATGCTGACAAAGATGATTCAGGTTAGGTTCTTGTAAAAAACTACTTTAAACTTTTTTACATGTTTATATGTTTGCATCTTATGTACGCTTTCATAATTTTTGATGACTGAGACCTATTGAAAAAATATCCAAAACATATGTTTCCTTAGTACTTGATTGTTTAGTTCTTTTCCAATTTCCATTTTCAGATAGTTGGAAGAAAAACTGGAAGTATATCAGAGATTCTGATCGTCCGATGCAGACTCGGGAAGCAAAGAAGTTACTGGATCAAGCTAAGATTCCTCACGACAAAGTCTGTGGTATTGAGGAATACAAGAAGATCCAAGATGTTCTAGCTCCAGACTACCTGATCAAAGTCCATTCACAACATCCTAAGGATGGACTGATCTTTCCACTACAGTTCAAGAAACAACGAGAGACGAAAGTCATTCATCTGTACTGGAATGGGGACAAACACTACGATACAGTAACCAAGGTGACGGGGCTAATGGGCTGTCAGTACTACTGTGAGTATTGCGATGTCGGCTACACTAACAGAGGAGCTCACCGATGCAATGATGGTTGTGATGGTTGCTATAGTGACATTCCATGTATACCTGGACAGAAAGTCAAATGTGTTGATTGTAAGAGAACTTTTAAAAGTCAAAGTTGTTTTGATAATCATAAGGCAATTAAGGGTAATCAGAAGAAATCTATTTGTCAACTTGTATACAATTGTGAAAAGTGTTCACGTCGTATCATAGGTAACAAAAAGAATCATGTATGTCCTGGTAATAGAAAGTGTAAGATCTGTAAGGAAATTGTAGGTCCAAATCATCAATGCTACATTCAGAAGTATGTATCAAAGAAAAATGTATCTAAGACAGCAGATTCAGAGTCTGAGGAAAGCGAAGATGAAGAGAAATCAACAACTGGTCCGAAATTCGTCTTCTTCGATTTCGAGTCATCTCAAGAAACTGGAGAACATCAAGTCAACTTTTGCGTGGCACAAAGAGCTTGCGATTACTGCATAGATCTACCCAGCGATGAACACTGTCCAGGCTGCAGTGCGTTACCAGGGGGACGAGAAGTTATCTTTGAGGGAACAGATACGCTATCTAGATTTTGCGCTTGGATACTGGGAGACGATAACAAAGGAGTGACATGCATTGCTCATAACTTTGGTGGATACGATGGACAGTTCATCTTGAGACACATCTTGGAAAATGGGACAATGAAACCTGACGTGATCATGAATGGAAATACTATTATGAGAATGAGAATAGGCAAAGTGACTTTTCTGGATTCCTACTTGTTCCTGCACATGAGACTTGCCAATTTCCCAAAGACATTTGGATTGAAAGAAATGAAGAAAGGCTACTTTCCTCATCTTGCCAATACAGAAGCCAATCAGGACTATGTAGGACCTTACTTCCCTGCAGAGATGTACATGCCAGGACAGATGTCAGAAAAGGATAGGACCGAATTTTACAAATGGTACAACGAAAAGGTAGAGTCTGGAACGATCTTTGACTTTAGACGAGAGATGGAAGAATATTGTCGGAGTGATGTGGATATATTGAGACGTGGATGCGGGAGTTTCAGAAAGATCCTGAAAGATATCAGTGGTTTAGATCCTTTGATGGAATCCTGTACGATTGCCCAAGCCTGTTCCAAAGTCTGGAGAAAGAACTACATGCCAGAAAACTGTGTGGCCATCATTCCTCCAGAAGGATATCCAAACCAGAAAAACTACTCGATCAAAGCAGTGAGATGGATTCAAAGTATAGCAAAGGAACAAGGGGTAGAGATACAGCATGCATTGAATGGAGGAGAAGCTAGGATTTGTGGACACTGCGTGGATGGTTATCACAGAGAATCTAGAACTATCTACGAGTTCCATGGATGTTATTGGCATGGTTGTCCAACACATTTCCCAGATAGAGAGACGATTCACAAACAAAGCTGTCAGACGATGGGACAACTGTATACTAACACCAACTACCTGATGCAGAAATTCAAAGACAATGGATACCTCGTGATCGAGATGTGGGAATGTGAATATGACAAAAGGTACAAAGAGGATGAAGAATTCAGAAAGACTGTGGACTCTCACTTTACCAACTTAGATCCATTGAGACCAAGAGATGCTTTGTTTGGTGGGCGGACCAATTCAACAAAACTCTACCATGAAATCGACGAGACGTCACAGGATGAAATCAAGTACATTGATGTTTGTTCCCTGTATCCAACCGTATGCAAGTATGGACTGTTTCCCTTGGGTCATCCAACCATCCTATCTCAAGAAAATGTGGACAAAGACAATATTGAGCAATATGAAGGACTGATCAAATGTAAGGTATTGCCTCCTAGAGACTTGTTTCATCCTGTACTTCCTTACAAATGTAACAATAAACTCATGTTTCCCTTGTGCAGAACTTGTGCAGAAAGATGTGATCCCTCACAAAAGTGTACACATTCAGAAGACGATGAAAGGGCACTAGTAGGGACTTGGGTTAGCATTGAGTTAAAGGCTGCATTAGAAAAAGGATATGAATTACTGGACGTGTATGAAGTGTGGCATTTCCCGGAGACGACACAGTATGACAAGAAAATTGGCGAGGGTGGTATCTTCACGAAGTACATCGATGTCTTCTTGAAAGTCAAGCAAGAATCGAGTGGCTATCCCGAATGGTGCAAGACCGAAGCTGACAAGGAAAAATTCATACGTGATTACTTTGAAGCAGAAGGAATCTCATTAGAAGAAGTAGAGAAAAATCCCGGACTGAGAGCTATAGCCAAGATTATGTTGAACAGTTTGTGGGGTAAGCTGGCACAGCGTGAAAAAATGACAAAGACTGATTACATATCTGACCCAGCCAAATATTTTGAACTGATAACAAATCCATCTAAGATCGTGAAGAATGTAGACATATACGGAGAAAGATTTGTACACGTGAACTGGGAAGAAACAGACAATCTTGTTGAACCTCACACTTGTAGCAATGTGATTGTAGGTGCATTTGTGACGGCACAAGCTAGGTTGAGATTGTACGATAAGTTAGATAAACTGGGATCAAGAGTATTGTACTTTGACACGGACTCAATCATCTACGTTCACGAACCAGACGAATGGAATCCAGAAATTGGGGATCGTCTTGGTGAATGGACTGATGAAGTACCAGATGCAAGAATTGTGAAATTTGTTGGTATGGGGCCTAAGAACTATGGGTATGAGTATGTGGAGAAAGATGGACAGAGGAAATCTACATGTAAAGTGAAAGGATTGACACTGGACTATAACACGTCTCAGCTGATACATTTCCATCAGATGTTAGAATGGTCAAAGTCTGAAAGTAGGAACTTTTCAGTAACTGCCAAGTACAATAGAATCAAAAAGCACAGTGATAGGAAAGTGACAACTGAGGAACAAACAAAGACTTATAAATTCACGTACAATAAACGCGTGGTTCTCGTTAAAGGATACACGGTACCCTATGGATATGATTTGTAAGAGACTGAACAAATATGAACTGAACAAAAGTTGAACAGAATGATATGACTTGAACACACAAAGTATACAAGTTGACAAAAAGGTTTTTTTGTCGAAGTTTTTTTTTTTTGCAAATGTTAAATAATGTTTCACAAAATTGTTTCCACAAAAGTTTTTTGCAATTGTTTGATGTTAATTTAAAAAAATATTGTTAGGTGACAAGTTGTAAATTTTTTTAGCAAAAACTTTTTCTAGGTTGTCAAAAGTTGTCAATTTTTTTTGCAGACATTTGTTTTGTCATGCAATTAAAAAAACATATAAAAACACATGTCTTTCTTGTTCTTTCATCAGTTTGTTACACAGTTAAACAGTCACGGTCATGTCGGCTATACAAGTTTTACAACAAGATATTGGTAGTTTGTTCTTCAAACATACTGCCAATATCTTTATATCTGGTCCTAGTGGTTCTGGAAAAACGGAATTTGTTAAGAAAATGATTGAATACAAAGAAGATTTGTTTGACATTCAACCACAACAAATTGTGTGGTGTTACAAAGAATGGCAATCTGCCTACAATATCCTGCAAGAACGTGAAGGATCAAACATAAAATTCATTCTCGGCATCCTAGATGACGAGGATGACATCGTCACTGATGTCAGTGTACCACACTTAGTCATCTTTGACGATATGTTGGGAGACAAAGATGAAGAAAAAATTAAGTTATGGTTTACGAGAAAAGGACATCATAGAAATGCGAGTTTGGTCTACATCACACAAAACTTATTTCAACAAAGCAAATCATCCCGCACGATTAGTTTGAATGCTCATTATCTGGTTTTGTTCCAAAGTCCAAGGGACAAAATGCAGATCAAAGTTCTTTCCAATCAACTGCAAACACCACATATGATTCCTGCCTTTAACGATGCAACATCAAAACCTCATGGTTACTTACTGGTCGATTTGAAACCAACCACACCAAATTACTTGAGATTGAGAACAAATATTTTTCAACACTGGTTTACAAAATCAGATCAATCGGGACCAGTGGTTTATTTTCCAAGCGTATAAAAGGGTGTGTTTGGTTTGACATTGATCAGTTTAGTCATCATGGCTGTAGGGAAAACATCTGCTAACTTGATTCGTGCACTTTACAATTTGAGCAAAGAACACGATGCTCAAAAACGAAAAACTTTGCTTAATGCAGGTTTAGCTGAAATGATCAAATGGTTTTCATTAGCAGCTCGTAAAATCATTGAGGGAAAAATGAAATTGCCTAAACAAACTAAAAACTTCATGGATAGACATAAAGATGATGTTAGAAAATTAGCAAGTGCAATGACAGATCCAGAAGTGAAACGTAGTATCATTCTAAAACCAGGCGGTGGTGGTTTCTTTGGTGGTGTAATTATCAGAAGTTTGATTCGATGGGATGGTACTAAACTCTTAAGACGTAAAAGATCAACTCCCAAGAAATCTAAATCTAAAAAAAGGCCTGCCAAAAAATCCAAAAAACGTATCAATGATAAATTTGTGACTAAAAGAAGAAATAAAAAAAGTAAATCTGTAAGTCCTAATTCACCAGCAGTAGGTACAAGTTGGCAAAATCTAGGAATGTCTTCACCTGATGCCAATGCAAGACGAATGTCTTTGTCAGTTGCAAGATTTTCACCACTTAGAATTTCACCAAAACCAATTGTTTCACCTCTGAATTCAAAACAACGTTACATCATGCAAAACAGTCCTACATTTCAGAAACGACACGGAACTATTCCATACATGCACTTGTTAGATCCAAAAGAGTTTGTCATGAATGATCAAACTGCATTTCCTTCTGATGTTGAAAGAATAAAAAGAGCAAAACAAGAACTTGTAAGAAGAACTGCTAAGAAACGACTTTTATTTTGAAAAACAAAACTATAAAAGCTCAATGTCAACTAAATTTTGACACAGTTTGCAAAATTGCATCAGCATGGCAGCTACTAAAACAAAGCGTCGTACTAGAAAAATATTAAAGAAAAAAAGTTTAATCAAATCGTATGGTTCTTTTCTTGAAGGACTGACTCATTTACCACCTAGATGTCGTCAAAAAATGATCAATGATTCACCTAAAGAAGTCATCGACTCAGTCGGTGAATGTTGCCTGAACATTATAAAAGGCAATGTCCGTTTGACAAAAGCTCAAAAACAAAAATTGCAAGCTCGACAACGTCACATACGTTTACTGAGTTCAAAGCAAGTGTCTGTGCCAGATAAAAAGAAAATTATCAATCAGAAAGGAGGTGCACTGCTCGGTTTATTACTAAAACCTTTGCTTGCTCCCATTGTTGGTTCAGTACTTGGAAGTCTCCTCAATTCTCATCATGGAAGGGCGTAAAATGGCCATTGTTCCATTTAAACTTTGGGAAGACATGAAACGCTGGAAAGAAGAACAAATTCAAAAACCTAGATTACCACCTAATCCAAATGTGTCTGCCACAGCAAGTCTTCAGAGAGACTTATCTTCGGTCATGGCTGACGAAGACATGTCCGAAGCTGAAAAAGCTCAATTATTTGGTGAAACTTTACACAAATTTCAATCGGCTCACAAAAAAGCTTTGCAAGATCAATCTTTAAAATTACCAAGTGTAATATCCAGTTCCTCTAGAATGAACCAACTTGTATTAGATAGTGTACCTAGCACGATGAAACGAAAAGCACAACTTTTACTTAACATTTTAAAAGATAATCCAAACATGACTTGGGATGATGATGGTACCGTAAAACTTTATGGTAAAGCTATTGAAGGATCTAATATCATTGACTTGGTCAATGATGTTTTAAGACATAGAAAAGGCAGTGAACCCACGGGATGGCAACCGTTTGCTGAAGGGTTAAGAGAAATGAATATTCCTCAAGATGTAATTGGAAATAGGGAAAGATGGGAGTGGATGCATCGGGGCGTATCTCCTAGAACTCCAGATGACAATTATGTCACACCAGCCCAAAAACGTGTTTCGACAGCACGTAAACGTGCAAGTCGTATTCCCGTTTCTAAGAAAACAACTAAAAGAAAAGTCAAATCAGAATTTACACCGTCCGAGCTAGCAAAAATTAAAAAACAGTTGTATTCTCCTTTGTCTGCCACAAAAAGTTATATAAAAGAAGAAATGTCTACGCCAAAGTTCCAACCCAAACAGTGGCTCACTTACGATGATCAATAATGAATTTCGACAAATTGTATTATGATCCAAAAAGTCCTGCAGGTTATGCTGGTGAACAAGCTTTGTACACGCTTGCTAGAAAATCTTCTAAAAATGTCAAATTGAAAGATGTCAGAAATTGGTTGAAAAAACAACAGACCTATACTTTACATAAACCTATCAGAAGAAAATTTTTACGTCGTAAGACTGTGGTTGCAGGAATTGATCATCAATGGCAAGCCGATCTAGCAGACATGTCAAAAATGTCAAAGTCCAATGATAAGTTTAGATATCTGCTTTGCATTATCGATGTGTTTTCAAAATTTGCATGGGTTGTACCCATTGCAGACAAGACGGGAAAAACTTTAGTAAATGCATTTAAACTTGTGTTGAAAAATGGGCGTCAACCAAAAAGTTTGCAAACTGACAAAGGTACAGAATTCAAAAACAGAGACTTTCAAGGTTTTTTAAAATCTAAGAAAATTCATTTCTTCACAACTGAAAACCCAGAAACAAAAGCAAGTATTGTTGAAAGATTCCAAAGAACTTTGAAAAGTCGCATGTGGAAGTATTTCACGCACAATCGCACTTTGCGATATGTCGATGTTCTTCCAAAATTAGTCGAAGGTTACAATCATGCATATCACAGAAGCATCAAACGTGCACCTGTTTCTGTGACAAAAGAGAATGAACCTCAAGTGTCTGAAATTCTTTTTGGCAAACCTAAAAAACTGCAAAAACAAACTAAAATCAAAGTAGGTGATTATGTTAGGATCAATAAAACTAAACGCACATTTGACAAAGGATATCTGCCAAATTGGACACAGGAATTGTTTCAGATTTCTGATGTGGTGAAAACGCAGTTTCCCACCACCTATAAAATAAGAGATCTCGATGGTGAATCTGTCAGTGGTACATTCTACTCTCAAGAGTTACAACGTGTCGAAAAAGATCAGATTTTTGAAATCGATTCGGTCCTAGCTCACAGAAAACGCAAAGTTGGAAAAAAGTGGGTTAAAGAAATCAAAGTACACTGGAAAGGATATCCATCTAAATTTGACAGTTGGATTCTAGAGTCTGATCTTGTATAAAAGCATGAAAATGGATTTTAGAAGTTCATTCAATCGCAGTGGTGATAACACTTCTGTGCAATCATCTGCAGACAGTAAAACCAAAATAGCTAAAAATCCTTTAACATTTTTCACTCAGATCATTGTAGTATACATGATAATCATCACATCTCTAGTTCACATCAGTTTGAGAAGTCCAGATAAAGAATTGTGGTTGATTTTACTCAGCAGTTCGATAGGGTACATTTTGCCATCACCTGGCCTCAAATTCAGAAAACAACAATCTCTGTCTTCTTCTAGTGACGAACTTTCAAAAGAAGTAAAACCATGAAAGATTTTTACTTGACATTACTCAGCGATAGTTGTTTGAACACTTTTCCAAGTAACAAACAATCCAACTTTACGGTACGTTTAGATCATCCAATACAAATTGACAAAGAAAATTGGGAAGTTGCTCTTGCAGAAATTATCACTCCTGCAGAAATTTTAAATATTTCGGATGCCAACAATTTTTTCTTTCTGAGATTAACCGAACAAGCTGCAAAGAGACTCAAATTGTCCAGTGATGAAACAGAAGTATGCACGGAAAAAGATTTATGTGTAGAATATCGACTACAAATTCCAAATTCTAATTACACCTCTGCACATCACTTAATCCACGAGATGCAAAAAGTGATCGATGCTAGTTTCAAAACTGCATTGGACACAGCTAATCACTCAGTCACTCTGTCATATGGAAATAATAGCAAACGTACAAAAGTACGTTTCGTGGGAGAATATAAAAATGAAATGCATTTGATGTTTCCACAACCTTTGGCAGAAATTCTAGGCGTGGATAAAACATTCTTTGGCAAACCCATAGGAAACGATAAGTATCAGTTCAAATATGGTGTAGATTTAAATACACATAGCAATCGTTTCTATGTATACTCAGATGTGGCAAACTACACTTACATCGGAGACGTTACTGCACCTATACTTAGAGTTATTCCTTTCAAATACATCCAAGGAGAAATTCATTTTCATCAAGAGTTTTTGAATTTGCATTATGTGCCTGTTGCAAAATCTTACATTGATCAAGTTCACATTAGTATAAAAGGCGATACAGGTGAAGATATTCCATTCATTACTGGAAAGACGTTGATCAAGTTACATTTCAGACCCAAAGAATAATAAAAAAAATGCGTACGCGTGGAACAATTTGTCAATATGGGTCGGGATTCAACGATTATCCCGTCTATCGTGGTGTTTCAAGACAATATGGAAATGGTTTAGGATCAATCTTTAAAGCTGCTTTGAGAACAGTTACTCCAATTTTAAAACCTTTAGCAAAAGTTGGCATACAGAGTGCAAAAAAAGTAGCAAAAGATCATGGAATTAAAGCTTTGAGAGAAATTGTTAAAGGTCAGAATGTCAAACAAGTTTTAAAACATAGAGGAAAATCAGCATTGAAATCTTTTGGTCAGTCTACAATCGATCAGTTCTCAGAGGGTATAAAATCAAATCAGAAATCCAAAAAGCCTCAGTCCAAATCTAGACATCGACCTGTTCACAAAGGCAGGAGAACACTTACAAGAAAAAATCTTAGATTTCCACCAGATTTTTTAAGTAAATAAAACAAAATGATTCAAATTGGTTCTTGTGACTGTAGTAAAACCGAAATAGAAATGGAATCAGTTCCTCCAACCATGACAACCATGGAGGATACTCAGTGGACAGATTATCATCCTATTGCTTCATTGGACAGTCATCATGCACCCATTGAATTTGTAATTCCACCTCAGACAGAAAATTATACAGATTTATCTCAGACGTATCTCTATCTGAGGTGTCGCATTTTGCAATCTGGTGTTGGAAATGATCTTGAAGCAAACAAGAAAGTAGCCCCTGTGAATAATTTCTTTCATAGCATGTTTAGCAGTATCGATTTGTATTTGAATAACAAACTTGTGACAAGCAATATGGATACTTATCCATACAGAGCATATCTTGAAAACTTGTTTTCATTTGGTTCTGATGTAAAACAAAATCAACTGAAAGCTGGGGAATTTTGGTACCAAGATGAAACTACAAAATTTACAAATTGGGAATCTAAAGCAATCAAAGCTCGCATGGCAGTTGTGGCAGAAAGTAAATCTTTTGAACTTATGGGACGATTACACTTGGATCTTGCCATGCAAGAAAAATATTTGCCAAATGGAATTGAAATCAGACTCAGATTGAATCGAGCTTCACCTCAGTTTTGTCTCATGGTAGGTGAAGATGATGCCTATCCCTCGGTAGTAAAAATTGATGTTGCTAAAGTCTCTGTGAGAACGGTACAACTTCTACCAGCAATCACAAATGATTTGAATCAGACCATAGCTCAGAAACAAGCAAAGTTTCCTATCAGAAGAGTCGAAGTAAAAACATTTACGATAAACGCTGGATTGAGATCCAAAATTGAAGATCATTTGTTTCAAGGCCAACTTCCAAAACGTCTGTTTATTGGTATGGTCACAAATGAAGAATTCAATGGAAGTTATGCAAGCAATCCTTTCAAATTCCAACATTTCAGACTAAGTAAACTGGATGTCACGTGTGATGGACACAATATATATGGCAGACCATTCGAACCAAACTTCAATGACGATCAGTATCTGAGATCATACATGTCACTATATCAAGCACTGAGCAGTCAGAATCAAGTTCAGAACTGTAACATCAGTCTTCAAGACTATAAAGACGGATACTGCTTCTGGGGATTCGATTTGACACCAGACCAAGGAGCTGACCAGAACCATCTGCATCCTTTAAAAACGGGAAACCTGAGACTAGAGCTTCAGTTTGCCAGACCACTTGACTACACACTCAACGTCATTGTCTACGCAGAGTTTGACAATCTGATAGAAATAAACGGACTGAGAGAAGTGACCACAGATTATTAAGAAGATGCATCAGGGCTATTACATTGAGAAAGACCTGGAATACCAAGCAGACGTATACAGACAGACATTCTCGTCACATAAATCCGACGAACTAAGTGCCTTACAGAAAGAAGTGGAAGGACAAGATGTGAAAAGAGAAAACTTTCTCGTCAAAGCTGTATTGATGAATCTGAGAGAAGGTGTCAGAGACTATGTTCGACATGAATGTCAGGGATGTAGAATTGACCATCCAAGTCAGAAATACCACGATATGTGTCTATGGACCACTGCAGAAGAATGGATCACTGACTACAAGTACCATGAACCAGCTTTAGAATGCCTCAACATCTTCGATGTCCTCGAGGATTTTGATGATCTCATGTGGGAACACATGATGGGATCACAGAGAAAGTCCATAGAAGCTGTCCATTTACTAACTCCAGAACTCACCAATGAAGTATATAAAGACTGGCAGTATTTCAAAAACAATCAGAGAGACATGACAGATCAGTGGAAGACATTCTGGGCCAATAAACTGTTAGAATCATTCCAAGAAGCAACAGCAGCTGAAGAAGAAAGAACAGCTGAAGAAAACAACAAAGAACAAGATTGTCCAGAATCATCTCCACCAACAGAAAATTGAAAATGGATACTATACAACTCAGCAGAATATTGAACAATATGCCAGTGAAAGGAGAAGTGTGTGCTAAAGACTTATTACCAGATAGAAAACCACTGCACACAAAAGCATACATAGTAAACACAGACTTGTCAGATGATCCAGGAGAACATTGGACAGCAGTGTACTTCAGAGACGATAGAGTGATCTACTTTGATTCCTATGGTTTGCCACCAGATGAAGATTACATCCTACCATTTATCAAACGAAATTCAACTGGATGGATACAGAACACACAAGTGTTACAAGATCCATGGAGTAACACTTGTGGAATGTGGTGTATCTATATCATCTACCAGCTCAACAGAGGACATGATCTGAAAGCAGCTATTCACAAAGAGCTCAAAGGCACAGGAGAAGACTTATCTCAAAATGACAGAGACATTGACATGTGGTTCAGAAAGAACTATGGAACATTTATCAAAGACAGTACAATGTGCAAGACAATTCCAGACATCCTTTTAAAACAAAGAGTACAAACTTGCAGATGTCTGCATAAAACACATTGTCTTTCAAAACAGTATCCCATGTACAGATTATTGTAAATATGTTGTTGTTAAGAGTTACATTGTAAACGAGAACAGAGGGACGGTCCTAATCCTCTGTTTCATCGTGCATTCACAGTTAGCGGGACAAATAAAATTGTTGAAAATGTTAGTCAGTCTTTGGTTTTCATTTCTCCTCTCAGGAGGTGGTAGTAAAGGGTTTAAAGTTTGACAATAACTAGCTGAGTTTTTGACGCTAATCAATGTTCTCGAGATACGAGAACATTGAAAAGCCTCAATATATTAGGAAGACGCTATAAAGTTATGCCTTTTGACTAGTTGAGGTCTTGAGATACAAGACCAAGAAACATTGAAACGCATACCACTTTAAAGCCTCTAAGGAAGCTATAGAGTCATGCCTCAAACAGAGTTGAAGTCTTGAGATACAAGACTAAGACACTCTTCAGACGCATTCAGCTGTATAGCAACAGAAACTTCTACATACCCACACGACTGCCCAGACAAGTCCAGCAAGTGGCACAATGTGACAAGTCTACCCAGAAACACATTACTTAAAGTCCCTGTCTTAACTCAAGGATACTTACCTACATGCAACTTAGCTAGTTCATAAACTGAGACCCAGGGTGCGCACCTATAGCCCAAAACTTATAGCCCAAAACTTATAGCCCAAAACTTATAGCCCAAAACTTATGGCCCAATTTCAGGCGCTGCGCTTATTTGAAATTGGGCCATAAGTTTTGGGCTATAAGTTTTGGGCTATAAGTTTTGGGCTATAAGTTTTGGGCTATAGTGGCATCCATTACTACTTCGGTACCATCTGGCCTGAACAAATCCCCTTATGCTTTTCATGTAGGACTAAGTTTGTAGACTTGTAAAAAATCGGGGGGACTTGCATTGCTGGTAGCTTTAATGGTGAAACGACAAGTTATTTACGATACACCATAATTAAAAAAACGTCATTTTAGCACAAAAACGGTAGGGAATAGTCTTCTTGCTATACATATCCCCCTTTCCTCCCCAAGGGAAATTTCTACACTATTATTCTCTAAAAGTACATTGAAAAAGCTATCAAATCCTGTTTTCTGCCATCTGAAAATCGAGGCGTTTGCGTTTTACGCTATGTTTTATTCATGAATTACTCTAAATATTCATTTTTTGCGTCAATAATGGGGGTACACATAGAAAATTGAAAATATCTCAATTGTTTTTTATCCTAGACCATTGAACTTGGTCTCATTTTAAAGCTTAGACATATCCCTTTTATCCTATGATAAGTAATGGAAATTATCTCACATGCATATTCATTAAAACATTAAAATGAAAAAAAAGAAAATCAAATATCCCATAAAAACTAATTTCAGGCCTAAACTATCATTGTGGCTCCTTGTTGTTGTATCAATTATTCTATTTGACAAATTTGTTGATGCCATGGGCCTAAATGAAAATCATTGCATTTTCATGAATATTAATAAAAATGACGAAAATCAGTATTTACAAAGGGAAAATAATTATATTGCCATTTGAAGGGTTTGGTTTGGGTTTTAGGATGTAACCCTTAGAACAAAAACTCAAGGGTGCCAGTTTGGTCAGAGGATCACTTTAATGCCCATTTGTGTCACCTAAAATCACAGAGTGTTCAACACCACCCCTAATAAGCGCAGATAGTAAGGTGGTACACCTATATTACCACATGTATCTTGGCTCATGATAGACCTAGAAAGCAGAAAAAGGTATCAAATGATTGCTTTTGCAATGCTATATAACTATGTAATAAGATAAAATTATCAAACTGACTTCCTGGTGTTCGAATATTAATGAAAACTTTATGTATCGACTAAAATCACAGAAAATAGAGAATACCAGCACAGTTGTTGCTATGACAATGCTCTATAACCATATAGTAAGATATATAAACAAGCTGGCTATCTTAATGATCAAATATTAAAAAGAACGTCAGATATTAGAGAAAAATAACAGATAAACAAAGGGGAAAAATCAACGAAATTCTGATATCTCAGCAACCAAAAACTCCAAAGACTTGAAATTTGTATTAAATAATTGTTATGATAATATTCTATATTAATGTGAAAAAATACAGAATGATTTTGACCTTCTTGGTGTTCAAATATTGATGAGAACTTTCAATTATAGAGACAAATCATAGACAAATGTAGGGGGTATACCTACAGAAACGTTTATAGCTCAGTAGCCAAAAGCCATAGAGAGCTGAAGTTTGTAACAAATGAATGCTATGATAACATTCTAAAACGACATAATAAGATACATTAATAGTCAGACTTTTGTGCTGTTCAAATATTGAGGAAACTTTAAATATTAGAGAAAAATCACAGAAAATGGAGGGGGTATACCTACGGAAACGTGTATTTCTCAGGAACCAAAAGTCAAAAAGAACAGAAATTGGTATCAAATGATTGCTATAACAATATTTTATAATCATACAATTAGATATACCAATAAGCTGACTCTCTTGTAGCGCAAATACTTAAGAGAACTTCAGATATAGGAGAAAAATCACTGGCAAACTAAGGGGGTATATAAATAAAACTGCTGATATCTCAGTGACCAAAAGCGCTAGAGAGCTAAAATTAGAATCAAATGATTGTTAGAAGTATGTTCTATAATCATAAGATAAGAAACTTAATTAATTTGACTTTCTCAATGTTAGAATATAGATGAGAACTTTAATTCTTGCACACCAGATAGAGAAATCCTCTGTTTTAACCCATGTGAGAAATTCTTATCTCACCCTCGTTATCTCACCCCGGTCGCACTATGCGTTCAAGTGTTCTTTTTTAACATTGGTTGTATAGGACGTCACGTAATTTCGTCGCTATGCACACACGTCACAATGGCGTCAAAACGTTTTAATTCAAAATGGCGGACGCCGCGATTGTATCATTTTAATTGTAAATAGTATGAAAATCAAGCTTCGCCGCATTAAGGCGTGCAAGAAAAAGAATCTTACATGCGTGTCAGGTATGGATAGACAAATCTGTCCCTCGGGTCACAGTTTGGCATCACTCGGCGAGCCTCGTGATGCCAAAATGTGACCCTCGGGACATATTTGTCTATCCATACCTGACACTCATGTAAGATTCTTATAATATTAGATAAAAATCTCAGAAAATTATGGGGGGTATACCAAAGGAAACGTATATATCTCAGCAACCAAAAGTCCTAGACAGCTGAAATTGGTATCAAATGATTGCTATAACAATATTCTATGACCATATAAAGCGTATATAAATAAAATGTCTTTCTTGTTTCTCGAATATTTAAGAGAACTTAAGCTATAGAAGAAAAAAAAACATTTGCAAACGAAGGGGGTATACCAATAAAACTGCTGATATATCAATGACCCAAAGCTCTAGAGAGCTAAAATTGGTATCAAATGATTGCAGGAATAATGTTCTATAATCATAAGATAAAGAACATAAATAATTTGACTTTCTCATTGTTGGAATATAGATGAAAACTTTAAATATTAGATAAAAAATCTCAGAAAAATATAGGGTGTATACCAACGGAAACGTATATTTCAGAAACTCCAGAAATTCTCAACAACCAAAAGTCCTAGACAGCTGAAATTGGTATCAAATGATTGCTATGACAATATTCTATAACCATGTAAAGGGTATATAAACAAAATTATTTTTTGTTTCTCGAATATTTAAGATAACTTAAGCTACAGGAGAAAAAAACATTGGCAAACGAAGTGGGTATACCAAGAAAACTGCTAATATATCAGTGACCAAAAGATCTAGAGAGCTTAAATTGGTATCAAATGATTGCTCGAATAACTTTCTTTAATCATGTGATAAAAACATAAATAATTTGACTTTCTCATTGATGAAATAGTGATGAGAACTTTAAAAATTAGATAAAAAATCTCAGAAAAATATAGGGGGTATACCAACGGAAACGTATATATCTCAATGACCAAAAGTTCTAGAGACTGAAAATGCTATAATATGATTGCTTTGACAATATTCTATAACCTTGTAACAAGTATATAACAAGCTGACTTTCTTGTTGCTCAAATACTTAAAAGAACTTAAGATATAAGAGAAAAATCACTTGCAAACGAAGGGTGTATACCAATAAAACTGCTAATATCTCATCGACAAAAAGCCCCAGAAAGCTGAAATTGGTATCAAATGAATGCTAAATTAATGCTTTAAAACCACTGGGTAAGTCACTTAAACAATCTGACTTACTTTTTTTGAAAATTGATAAAAACTTTAAATATTAGAGAAAAATCACAGAAAAACGGAGGGGGTATACCACCAAAAACCTTATTACGTCAGCAACCAAAAAAATACAGAAGGCTTAAATTGGTATCAAATAATTGCTATGGTAATGTTCTATAAGCATAAGATAAGAATTATGAAAAATTAGACTTTCTAAGTGTTTGAATATTGATGAAAACTTAAAATATTAGATAAAAAATCACAGAAAAATATAGGGGGTATATCAATAAAACTGCTGATATCTCAGTTACCAAAGGCTCTACAGAGCTGAAATTGCTATAAAATGATTGCTATGACAATATTCTATAACCATGCAACAAGTATATAAACTAGCTGACTTTCTTGTTTCTCAAATATTTAAAAGAACTTAAGATATAAGAGAAAAATCACTTGCAAACGAAGGGGGTATACCAATAAAACTGCTACTATCTCAATGACAAACAGCTCTAGAAAGCTGAAATTGGTATCAAATAATTGCTAAGATAATGTTCTAAAACCACGTGGTAAGACACACAAACAACCTGACTTACTTTTTTTCGAATATTGATAAAAACTATAAATATTAGAGAAAAATCACAGAAAAAAAGTGGAGGGGTTTTACCCCCAAAACATCTTTATAACTCGGCAACCAAACGTTATAGAGAGCCGAAATTGGTATCAAATAATTGCTATGGTATTGCTCTATAATCATAGGATAAGATTTATGAAAAACTAGGCTTTCTTAGTGTTGAATATTGATGAGAACTTAAAATATTAGATAAAAAAATAGAGGGGGTATATCAACAGAAACGTTTATATCTCAGCAGCCAAAAGTCATAGAGAGCTAAAATTGGTATCAAATGATTGATATGGCAATAATTGATAGCCATGTTATATAATAAGACATATGAACAAGCTGATTATCTTGTTCCAAAAATTGAAGAAAACTTAAGATATAAGAGAAAAACACAGACAAATGAAGGGGGTATACTAGAATAAACTCGAAGATTTTAATCATAAAGTTACCACCTAGAAAGGTCCCCCCGATTTTATCTAATTCTATACATGCCAAAATTGTCAAAAAGTGCGGGGGGATCTGTTCAGGTCAGGTGGTACCGACATCTTAAATAGCTCATGGACCAAGAACCGGTGGGTCGATTTCCACGAAACTTGGTATGTAGCATCCGGGACTTCAGCCCATCATAGTTTGATCAAATGATGACCCTTGGATGACCTTGACCTATTTTACGGCAAGGTCAAATTTGGAAACATAGGCTTTTACATGGGAAAAAAAGGAAAACTATGGATTTTTTGAAAACTATTGCAGCCTGAGGCCTGAAAAGTGGTAGATGCAAACAACTAATGGAGTAGATGAAGGTATATGATTAATATAGGTCAAGGTCATCTCTTGACCTTGGCCAGTCTGTTGTCCATACACACTTTTCAAAGATCTTCTTCTCTGAAACTGCTAAGCCAATCGAAGTGAAATTTTATGTGGAGCATCCATGGGTAGGGTAGACGAAAGTTTGATCGAGAAATTCAGGTCACATGACCAAGATGGCCGCCATGCCCATATATGGTAAAAACCACTCAAAAATCTTCTTCTCCAGAAGCGGTAGGCCGATTTCCACGAAACTTGGTATGTAGCATCAAGGACCTCAGCCCATCATAGTTTGATAAAATGATGACCCTTGGATGACCTTGATCTATTTTACGGCAAGGTCAAATTTGGAAAAATAGGCTTTTACATAGGAAAAAGTGAAAACTAAGGAATTTTTTGAAAACTGTTGCAGCCTGAGGCCTGAAAAAGGGTAGATGCAAACAAATAATGGAGTAGATGAATGTATGTGATTAATATAGGTCAAGGTCATCTCTTGAGCTTGGCCAGTCTGTTGTCCATACACATTTTTCAAAGATCTTCTTCTCTGAGACTGCGCAGCCAATCAAATGGAAATTTTATGTGGAGCATCAATGGGTAGGGGAGACGAAAGTTTGATCACGAAATCCAGGTCACATGACCAAGATGGCCGCCACGCCCATATATGGTATAAAACACTCAAAAATCTTCTTCTCCAGAACCGGCTGGCCGATTTCCACGAAACTTGGTATGTAGCATCAAGGACTTCAGGTGTGAGTATTCAAGGTCAAGGTCATTTCATTATGACTTAATACTCCAAGATCAGGCTTCAGGTGAGCGTTCTCAGGACCAATGGTCCTCTGGTTTGAAAAGTATTGCAGCCTGAGGCCTGAAAAGTGGTAGATGCAAACAACTAATGGAGTAGATGAAGGTATGTGGTTAATTTAGGTCAAGGTCATCTCTTGACCTTGGCCAGTCTGTCGTCCATACACCATACACACTTTTCAAAGATCTTCTTCTCTGAAACTGCTTGGCCAATCAAAGTGAAATCTTATGTGGAGCATCCGTGGGTAGGGGAGACGAAATTTTGATCGCGAAATCCAGACCACATGACCAAGATGGCTGCCACGCCCATATAAGCTATTGCAGCCTGAGGCCTGAAAGTGGTAGATGCAAACAACTAATGGAGTAGATGAAGGTATGTGATTAATTTAGGTCAAGGTCATCTCTTGACCTTGGCCAGTCTGTCGTCCATACACACTTTTCAAAGATCTTCTTCTCTGAAACTGCTTGGCCAATCAAAGTGAAATTTTATGTGGAGCATCCATGGGTAGGGGGAACGAAAGTTTGTTTGCGAAATTCGGGTCACATGACCAAGATGGCCGCCATGCCCAACTATGGTAAAAACACTCAAAAATCGTCTTTTCCCGGGACCGGCTGGCCAATTTTCGTGAAACTTGGTGTGTCGCATTTGGGACTCCAGCCCATCATAAGTTGTTGAAATGATGACCCTTGGATGACCTTGACCTATTTTACGGCAAGGTCAATTTTGGAAACATAGGCTTTTACATGGAAAAAGGCGAAAACAATGGATATTTTGGAAACTCTTGCAGCCTGAGACCTGAAAGTTGCTAGATGCAGACAACTAATGGAGTCTATGAAGGTAAGTAATTAATGAAGGCCAAGGTCCTTTCTTGACCTTGACCCAAGGTCATTTAAATATCAAAATTAAAATTAAAGTTTTCTCAGAAATCACTGGGTTTGGAAACTATTGCAGCCTGAGACCTGAAACTTTGCAGATGCAGACAACTTATTAAGTCGATAAAGGTGTGTGAGTATTCAAGGTCAAGGTCATTTAATGATGACTTAATACTCCAAGATCAGGCTTCAGGTGAGCGTTCTCAGGACCAATGGTCCTCTGGTCTAAATTTTATCGTAAACACTATGAATTGATTTCCAAATATAATGTTGGGTTAAAGACGCTTTTAAGTGAGGGCCTTTCGGAACCAGAATTTTATGGTGACATGGTTTACAAATTTAAGAAACTTATAGAAAGTAGTGATTTTTCTTTTCAGTTTAGAAAAACCATAACACGTTACAAACGTATAGGTTATAACTTGAATGTTATGCGACAGTCTGCATGCTTAGTTTTTAACCCAATCACGGTTGATAACTATGCTGCCTTCTTTAATTGCACGCCGGTGGGTCAGGCGTCAGACTCTATGATGGCCCCGACTTAAAGCTATTCATTTTAGTTGGTTGGGGCCGGAGCTTCTTGTCTGTTGCTCGGCCCACCGGGGTCCAACTGATGTTTTTCTTTTGTTCCGGAGTTAGTAAGTTATTCGGCGCCCAGGGATCTCCATCGTCGGGCAGCTTACTGAATCTGTGAGTCCTGGTTTTTGATTCATCAGGCTGTTTATCATGATTTATTTGTTTGTTCTTGATGATTCATTGACTAGCTAGAGATTCACCACGAGGACCGAAGAACTAACTAAATGTTATGAACCACTGCAGAAGCTGAGGGTGAGGTTATGGTCATGTAAAATCGATTTAAACCCGCCAGTAACTTTGTGTTACTGATCGTTCCAAGTAGATACTTCTGTGGTGGTTCTTTTTGTTTTATGTTTTGGTGTTTAAAATATTTGTGTGCTGTTGGCGCCTTATGTATGTTTTCATATTTTTAGTTAAGCTAAAGTAACTGAGTGGCCACCTATTGGGAAAATAGCTGCTCATTCGGCTTACGAAATGTTTTCATGGTATAAGTACCTGATTGTTAGTTTAGTTTTTCCCACCTCGGTTTTTGGAGTGGGAATCTTTTTCTGATTGCGCCTTTTCCTGATCTTTGCCTGCCTACTTGTACCTTTTTCCACTCCGTAGAAAGTCCTTGATCTCTAAGTCAACATTAATGTGTTAATCTGCTGTGGATATTTTACTTCAACTGCAGACTCCCATTGAGATGGAGGCATCGATATAGCAGAAAGCACATTCTCTGGTTTGTGTCTGGCCTGATCGTAAACCCTGAAGACCAGTTTTGTCGCACCATGGATCACTTATGGTGTGCCAAAGGTGTCAAAGCACAGCTACTGGTGCATTGCTTTAAGTACAACATTATGAAAACACGCCCATGCAGTGGCGGATTTAGAGTGGGTTCAGGTGGTTCGCTTGAACCCCCCTCTGGGACCAAATTATTTCAATTTCATGGAGAAATTTATGAACAAGTAGCCCAAGGGCAACGATCGCTCACCTGAGAGTCAACATGTACAGTCACTGGACAAAGTGTTGTTTTTTCCATATATGGGTATGACGGTCATCTTGGTCAAGTTTCAGGCCTATGGCTGCAATGGTTTCCATAGGATCATTGGTCCTGTAAATGCTTACCCGAGACCTAGTTGTCACCTTTTCCCATGTTTCCATGTTTGCCTATGTTTCCAAAATCGACCTTTACCTACATTAATCACATACCTTCATCTACTCTATCAGTTGTTTGCATCTATCACTTTTCAGTTCTCAGGCTGCAATAGTTTTCAATAAATAACATTTTAAAAGCTCCTGGGCTCCTGGGGTCCATTTTTTTTTTTCAGAATTATTAAATTTCAGTCCTACTGCCCATTTCCTGCAATACTTTCACTTAAAATGACATTTTAAAAGTTTTTCCTATTCAAATGCATTGACGACCTATGTTGACCTTGCCATAAAATAGGTCAAGGTCACCACAGGGTCATGTTTTATATATACATTGTAGTACTTGAGTCATCCATACTTCATGCAAAGTTTCGTTGAAATCGGTTGACCAGTTCTGGAGAAGAAGATATTTTAATGGTTTTTACCATATATGGGCATGGCGGCCATCTTGGTCATGTGACCTGGATTATTTATATACACATCGGTTCCCACTTCCTATAGATGCTGCATTTAAATTTTGGCTTTGATTGGCCAAGTGGTTTCAGAGAAAAAAATCTTTGAAAAGTGTGTATGGACGACAGACCGGCCAAGGTCAAGAGATGACCTTGACCTAAATTAATCATATACCTTCATCTAATCCATTAGTTGTTTGCATCTACCACTTTTCAGATCTCAGGCTGCAATAGTTTTCAAAAAATAGCTAATTTCCACTTTTCCCATTATAATTCTATGGAAACTTAAAGTTACCATAGCAACCAGAGTTCTTATCCGACTGGAATAAAAAACCCAAATTATGTAGAGGCTACTGTCAGGAACATGTATACAAAGTACAGGATTCATCCACTTAACAGTTTTTGAGAAGAAGATTTTTGATTTTTGATTTTTTTTTTTTTTTTTTTTTTTTTTTTTTTTTTTTTTTTTTCAAAATTTTGCCCTTTATGGGGCCCCAGCAACCAATCGAAATAAAGGATTAGGACAAAACTCGCAAGAAACGTCAAACACCACTCAATAAATATTTCTGCAAAAACAAAATTCAAGTGTCTGCAATTTTAGCGAAAAAAATAGCCGATTTCCACTTTTCCCTTTTATAAGTCTATGGAAACTTTAAGTTGCCATAGCAACCAGAGTTCTTATCCGCCTGGAATAAAAAACACAAATTATGTAGAGGCCACTGTCAGGAACATGTATACAAAGTATAGGCTACATCCCCTTGACAGTTTCTGAGAAGAAGATTTTTGAATGTTTTTCGAAATTTTGCCCTGTATGGGGCCCCTGCAAACAATCAAAATAAAGGATTAGGACACAAAAGTCACATGAAACGTAGAGGACTACTCAATAAACATTTCTGCAAAAACAAAATTCAAATATCTCAAACAAGACAGCAAAAATAGGCAATTTTCACTTTTCTCCATTATAAGTCTATGGGAAGCATAAGTTGCCATAGCAACCAGAGTTCTTATCCAATCGAAATAAAAAACACAAATATTCGTTTCCCCCACCTGTAGATGCTATATGTGAAATATGAAAAGATTCGGCCTGGCAGCTTCAGAGAAGAAGTCGTTTGAAAATGTTGACGCACGGACGCCGGCTCGACTACTATAAGTTTATCAGCTCACCTAGTGAGCCTTCGGCTCAGGTGAGCTAAAAATTAGGTAAAATGTTAAAAACGAACCCCCGCTTGATAGATTTGAACCCCCCTTCCTGAAATCCTGGATCCGCCCCTGCCATGCAATATACAGAAATTTTTGATATTTTTCTTATTTTTGCTCAAAACATAGATTGTGGGTACTCGTTAGAACCGCCTCGACGAGGCGGTTCTAATGTGTACCCACAATCTATGTTTTGGAGCAAAAATAAGAAACATAGCTAACCCCTGTAAACCTCAATTTTACAATGTAAAAGTGGGGTATGAGGGGGTATACATTTCACAGGCATGTTTTCCTGATAAATATAAGTAAATTATTCCTGAAAATACAACTAGTTTACTTCTAAGTGTCCCAAAGACAGAACAACAGAAAACTAACTACGGTTTGGACCCATGTATCGGGATCCAGGATTTCTGGAAGTGGGTTCAAATTCATAGGGGTTCGTTTTCAACATGTTACCTGATTTTTTCATTAATGAAATATTTTGGCCAAGAGGGGGGTTCAAGCGAAAAAGCTACTGAAGGTGCTAATGGGGTCCTTTATTTTCAGGGATTTATAGAGTAAGCAAAAGCTTGGGGTTGCAAGGTGCAGGGAGATGAGGAATTACATTTAAGGGAGCTGGGGAGAACGCCTTTTTTCTTTCAGGGAGTAGTGAGCTAAGAACATTCTGTTGGGCCTTGCTAATGAATGGGATGAAACATCATTACGAAAACTTGCCCGTGTAGTTGTAATTACTGAATAATTCATTAGAAAAAATCGATATTTTCAATATTAATTCATTTGAAAAATTTCGATTTTTTTTTTCAATATTTTTGCTCAAAACATTGATTGTGGGTACACGTTAGAACAGCATTGTTGAGGGGGTTCTAACGATTACCCGCAATCTGTGTTTAGGATCAAAATAAGACAAGAGGACCAATGGTCCTGTAAACGCTCACCTGAGAACTGGGATATATAAAATAGGTCAAGGTCATCCCAAGGTCATGATTTATATAAACTTTGTAGAGCTCCTTTCCCTGATGCTTCATGCCAAGTTTCAAAATCATAGGCCTTCTGGTTCTGGAGAAGATTTTAAAGGTTTTTTGCTATTTATAGCCATGGCGGCTATCTTGGTCATGTGACCTTGACCATTTATATAAACTTTCATTCTCCCTTCCTAAGAATACTCAACAAGACGTTTGGCTTTGATTGGCCAAACGGTTTCAGAGAAAAAGATCTTTGAATATCATGGTAATATATACATGTATATTGCCCCCTGGATGGGGGCAGACCTGCCCCTGGGGTCCTTTTTTCAGAATCATAAATATTCAGTCCATTTACCCATTTCCATAAAAATTTTCCTGTCAAATGACATTTAGACAATTTTCCCCATTCAAATGCATGAGCAACCTATGTTGACCTTGCCGTAAAATTGGCCAAGGTCATCCCAGAGTCATGATTTATATAAATCTTTGTAGAGCTCCTCCCCCTGATGCTTCATGCCAGGTTTCAAAATCATAGGCCTTTTGGTTCTGGGGAAGAAATTTTTAAAGGTTTTTGCTATTTATAGCCATGGCGGCCATCTTGGTCATGTGACCTTGACTATTTATATCAGCTTTCATTCCCTCATCCTAAGGATACTACATATAAAATTTGGCTTTGATTGGTTGAGCGGTTACTGAGAAAATTAAGTTTAACATTTAATTTGTAAATGATCTTTGGCCAAGGTCAAGAAATGACCTTGACCTTTAATACTCACATCACTTCATTAGCTCAACATGTTGTCTGTATCTACCAACTTTCAGGTCACAGGCTACAAAACTTCCTGAAAAAGTCAATGTTTTCACTTTTTTTCCATTGAAAAGCCTATGTAACCAAAATTGACCTTGCCGTAAAATAGGTCAAGGTCAACCCAAGGTCATGATTTATATAAACTATGATGGGCCAAAGTCCTCAATGCTACATACCAAGTTTCGCTGAAATTGGTCCACCGGTTCTAGAGAAGAAGAATTTTTTATGGTTTTTACCATGTATGGGCATGGTGGCCATCTTGGTCATGTGACCTGGATCATTTATATAAACTTTTGTTCCCCCTTCCTAAGGATGCTCCACATGAAGTTTGGCTTTGATTGGCCTAGTGGTTTCAGAGAAGAAGATCTTTGAAATTGTGGACGGACGACGGAGCATGGCCATCCTATAAGCTCACCTTGTGAGCCTTCGGCTCAGGTGAGCTAAAAAAATAGGTATACCTAGCTGGTAAATCCCACGTTTATTATACAAACGTGAGGTATTATGGGGTGTTCATTTCACGGATATATAATAGAGTTTTCCCCTAGATCTTCTTGTTGTTTTGATTTCTTCTAATTGCACAATTTTTGCAGACACTGAAGTTGAATTCAGACATAAGTCTTTCTGCTGTTTTCATTTATTCTTTTAATGCATGTTAGAAAACTTTAGTTTTAAACACTGATATCTGGATGTAGCTGTACATGTCCTGTCCATTTAATGCATATTTCTAGCAAGGGCCGAAGCCCTTGCATTTTCTAAAATTATCTTTACTGTCACATTTTTAGCTCACCCAGGGACAGTAGATTTACAAATATGTGTTTATAGTGGTCAGTTTCTACGAACTACTTCTATATTGCATTTTTGTTCAAGCAAAACATAGCACATATTGGGCTGTTGTTTGATGTCAAGTTTGAATAGATACACCAAAAATTACACCTGAGCCATCTGTATAAAAATGAACAAAAACTGTTTTCTTCCAGAAGAAGTTTTTTTGCCTCTTTTGTAACAGCCTTTTTATATAAAAGTATTCACTCAATCTATTTGAATTTTATATAAAACAACACTGGAACAGTTCATCATTAGAATGGTATATTTCTTTGTAAGTTATGTTCAGTATGTTCAGTTCAGTATTTTGTAAAACACAGGCAGTGTTTGGCATATTTTGCATTATTAAATTGCATAGTAAATTATTGAAATACCTGTCAAGCCCAGTCCAAGTGGCAAGACAAGCATACTCTATAAAATAGGGCTAGAGTCCAATCACTTGTATTATAGATCACTGGCTCACCTCAGGTGAGCTTATAGTATACCCATGCTCCGGCGTCCGTCGTCCGTCCGTCCACAATTTCAAAGATCTCCTCTGAAACCGCTAGGCCAATCAAAGCCAAACTTCATATGAAGCATCCTTAGGAAGGGGGAACGAAAGTTTGTATAAATGGTCCAGGCCACATGACCAAGATGGCCGCCATGGCTATAAATAGCAAAAACCTTTAAAAATCTTCTTCTCCAGAAAAAGAAGGCCTATGATTTTGAAACTTGGCATGAAGCATCAGGCAATGGAGCTCTACAAATTTTGTATAAATCATGACCCTGGGATGACCTTGACCTTTTTTACGGCAAGGTCAACTTAGGTCACCCATGCATTTGAATGGGAAAAATAGGAAAATTTCATTTAATGGCAGAAAAGTTGCTAGGAATGAGCAAATGGACAGAAAATTTATGTTTATGAAAATCTTTTGGGCCCAGGGGGTTGTCTGCCCCTGCCCTGGGGCTATATACATTTATATGACTATAATATTCAAACATCTTCTTCTCTGAAACCGCAGCAGGCAATGGAGCTCTACAAAGTATGTATAAATCATGACCTTGGGATGACCTTGACCTATTTTACGGCAAGGTCAACTTAGGTCGTTAATGTATTCGAATGGGAAAAAATAGTAAAATGTAATTAAATGGGGGAAACTTGCTGGGAGTATGCAAATGGACAGAAAATTTATGTTTATAGAAAACAATTTGACCCCAGGAGGTTGTCTGCCCCTGCCCTGGGGCTATATACATGTACATGTATGTGACCATAATATTCAAACATCTACTTCTCCGAAACCGCTATGCCAATCAAAGCCAAACTTTATGTGCAGCATTGTTAGGAAGAGGGAATGAAATTTTGTATAAAATGTCAAGGTCACATGACCAAGATGGCTGCCATGGCTATAAATAGCAAAAACCTTTAAAAATCTTCTTTTTTTTATCATTTATTTATCACATTCTATACAAAGATTTACACAACAACATGTTAATACAAATCACTTATGTACAGATATAAATATTTAGGTTAGATGAATAATGTTAACATTCAACGTTTTATGTCTAATCATTTTGTATATAAATCTTTCTACATAATGTTTTTATCAGAAGAAAAATCTGAAAATATTGGTAGAAAAAATGACAATAAATAAATGAATAAATAAATAATTACATAAATAAATAAATAAATATCTTGCTGCTGTCTACTTTTAAACTTTAGGTTTCATGTCTTGTCAGTGTATCAAGTATATTTCTCCATTTGGTTTCAAAAGAGGCAAGTTTGTCATTCAGAAAAGCTATCTCTTTTTCTACTTTGATTCGCGTTTTAAGGAAAGATTTAAAGTGTTGTATATTTGGAATTTGTTTTCTTTGTTTTGCTTGAAAAATGAAGAATTTTCCTAAATAAATTATGAAGTTTTGAACTAAGACTTTGTAAGTGGGATTTGATTGAATAATTCCGAAACTCATTGTTTTTTGGTCTAAATTTAAGTCAATATTACAATGATTAAGAAAGTCTGTCATTGAAGTCCAGAATTGTTGGACGTATGTGCACTCCCAGAAAAGATGTGAAAATGTTTCAATTTCCAGAGAGAAGAATTGACAATTTTACATTTTGTGAGAAACTGGTTGGTCGGTATAATTCGCATTAAGTACTTATATTGGAAATTGCGCAGTTTTATTTCGTTTGTTGTTTTAAATGTTGTAGAATATATATTTTTCCAGTGTAAATGTTCATTTGAAAACTGTTCATTCCATTTCGTCTCAGATTTTATTTCAAATGTTTGATTTTGGTTCAGAAAACAGTTGTAAATGAATTTATTTGTTTGTGAAGTGTTTTTAAGTTGATCTAATATTTTGGTTTCGACTGGGATATTTGAGTTTTCATGGTAAAGTTTTCGTCTCCAATCTTTTGGGATACTGTTTAATAAGCTCAGGTACCTTAAATAATCACTATTCGGTACTCCAAATTTATGTTGGATCTTTCTAAATGAACAATATACTTTTGTTTCATCATCATATATATCTTTTATGTATTTTATACCTGGTTCTGACCAACGTTTATAGAATACTGTGTTGTCATCTATACGTATTTTAGAATTATTCCAAAGAATTTCATTTAAATGATTATAAATTATTGGTTTTATATTTAGTTTTGACCATGCCATAAGTATATCTTTAAGAAACGGTTTGTTTTTAAAATGTTTCAACACATCAAATTCATTAAAATTACATTCAAATAAAATATTACCTCCAAATTCTCTGAAATCATTTTCATATAAGGTTTTTAAAAGACTTTTGTTTTCAGATTGTAAAAAGCGTTTAATCCAACTTGCTTTTAGTGACCATATGAATTTTTCAGTATCGATCATCCTTAATCCGCCCTGGTTGTAATCTTTAATTAGTGTGCTGCGTTTAATTTTGTCCGGTTTATTATCCCATAAAAAGGCATACATTAATTGTTCTATTTCTTTAATAGTTTCCTTTGGGGGATTTTGTAATGACGTAAGTGGGTAAATTATTTTAGGGAGTGCAAAGTTTTTAATCACAACAATTTTTCCCATAAGTGTAAGTTTTCTGTGACTCCATTGTTGTAAACAATTTTTAAATTCTTTAATTTTTGGTTCCAAATTTGAAGATAACACATTTTCTTTATTTGTTTTAAAAATCATTCCGAGACAGCTTGCTTCTTCTGTATTCCAAGAGAATTTCCTATGTTTCGTAAATTCTATATTTGTTTGTTTGGTAGTGCCGATGCGAAGAATTTGGCATTTTTTTGCGTTTAATTTTAATCCGGAGATGTTTGAAAAGTTGTCCATAACATAAACTAAAGAATCAAAAGATCGTCTTGATCCATCCATTATGAAAGCGGCATCATCTGCAAAAAGTGAAGTTTTAAATTCTTTACCATTAATTTTAATTCCTTTAATATCTTGATTCTTTAAAATTTGATTTGACAGAAGTTCAATGCAAATTATAAACAAGTAAGGAGATAACGGGCAGCCCTGTCTTACACCTCTTCTAATGTGAAAAAACTCTGAGTAATGACCATTGTTAGAAACACAGCTTTTTGCATCTTTATAGAATAAATGTATCCAGTTAAGTAAATCGTTGTTAAAATTGAAATGCCTTAAACATTTAAACAAAAAATCATGGTTTACACTGTCAAAAGCTTTTTCAAAGTCTGAAAAAAATAATATACCTGGCAAGTTATGTTCATCAACGTAGTCTAGTGTTTCGAAAATAAGACGAATATTTTCCCCTATATAGCGACCTTTCATAAAACCCGTTTGTGTTTCGTGTATAAGTTTTGGAAGTACATTTTTAATTCTGTTAGCGATTACTTTTGTTGCTATTTTATAATCTACGTTGAGAAGGCTAATAGGCCTCCAATTTTCTAAAAATGAAATATCTTTTCCCGGCTTTGGTAAAAGTGTAATGACGCTTTGCTTCTGGAGTTCAGTTAGTTCTAGGTTTTGAAAAGAGAAGTTAATTGAATTAAGATAATATTCCTTTATTTCGTTCCAAAATATTTTATAAAATTCTGTTGTTATGCCATCCGAACCTGGACTCTTTTGATTTTTCATTTCTTTTATTGCTTTTACACATTCATGGTTGGTTATTAGCCCCTCACAGCTGTTACTTTCAATTTCGTTTAGTTTAGGTAGTGAATCGTCAAAGAAGTCGATATTAGAGTTTACTTGTTCTTTTTGTGAATAAACGTTTTTGTAGAATTTCTTTTCTTCTTCAAGGATAGATTTCTGATTTGTGATTAGATTTCCGTTTACATTTAATCTTGATATTATTTTGGATTCCGCCTTTTTCTTTTCGAGACTTGCAAAATATTTACTGTTTCTTTCATTTTGTTCGATAATTTGTGCCTTAGATCGTATTATGAGCCCGTTTAGTTTGCTTTCTGTGATTTTATCTAATTCTTTCTTTTTGTTATCTAGTTCTTGTTTAAGTCTTTCACTGTGTTGTTGTTCATGTGGGTGCGTTAATTCATTTTCTAATCTTTCTATTTCTTTAATATGAGCCTCTTCAATCTGTAGATTATTTTTTTTCTTAGCGGATGCATATTTTATTGTTTCATTTCTTATAGTACCTTTTATAATTTCCCATAATGTATTTGGATTTGCGTCCTTGTTTATTCTTGCTATATTATTAATGTTTTCCTTAATTTTTTGTTGATATTCGGTATCTAATATTAAACTGTTATTTAGTTTAAAGTAACCAGGACCTCTTTCACATGTGTTTGTATCGATCGATAAAGTTACTATGCTATGATCGGACTTGTAACTTGTTTTATGCTCACATGAAATAACACTATTTGAAATATTTTTAGAAATTAAAAAGTAATCTAGTCGACAGAGAATGGGCGGCTTGTGTGACGAGTGCCATGTATACTGCCTTAAATCAGGATGTTTATCTCTCCATATATCTGTTAAATCGTGTATTTCAATTATATCAATAATTTTTTGTCGACATAATTTATGTGTATCAGTTTGTCCATTTTTCTTATCCATACCTGGATCCAAAACCGTATTAAAATCTCCCCCTATTATGTAATTTTTATCTTCATTTGCTTGTATATACGTATTCATTATTTCAAAAATATTCAATTCATCTTTATTTGGACCATATATATTTATTACTGTAACTTGCTTTTCTTGTATTTTAAGTTCAAGTGCCTGTAGTCTGCCACAAATAAGTTCTGCATAATTGAGTATTTCGCATTGAAGATTTGGGTTTATTAATATTCCTACACCTTCACTGTTTGAGGATTTACCACTGAGAAAGCATTGTTTGCCCCATATTTGTTTCCATCTGTCACATGTATTGTTTTCCGAGTGAGTTTCTTGTAATAAACAGATGTCGAACTTTTTGTTTTTTAACCATGTAAAAATGTGTTCTCTTTTATTGGCATTGCCTAGACCCCTAACATTATATGAGCAAATTGAGATACCCATGGATCTTTACCGAAGTCCATTCAAACTGGTAAGTAGACAGCAGACAAGAAAACAAAGAAATACAGAAATACAGTAAGTAAAAAATGAAACAAAATACGTTTACATGTACCAATATTGTAGAATGCATACTGATGGGTGAATTAAGCTGTAGAGTCAATAGCTCGGATTGGTATGCATATACTATTCCATATTATATACATCAAACACAGAGGAAAGGTAAAAAACGTTAACATTTTGAATAGAGTAGCAGTACCGCCGCTCAAAGGAAATATGCCGCTCAGAGTGACATTATTATGTTTTAACATTTATAATTAATTGACATAAGGTTCATATTCTACATTAAAAAATCTTCTTGTACAGAACCAGAAGTCTATGATTTTGAAACTTGGCATGAAGCATCAGGCAGTAGAGCTTTATAAAGGTTATATAAATCGTGACCCTGGGATGACCTTGACCCATTTTATGGCAAGGTCAACTTAAGTCACACATCCCAGATATCAGGTGAGCGTTTATAGGACCATTGGTCCTCTGGTCTGTCTTTTTGTAGTTTATTTTCTCCACTTTAAAATAAGATTTTGCCTTTCCAAAATCTAGCCGGTCCTCTGGTACCAAGAGTAATAATTTCTTTACAAAGATTTCTTTTGTCTGAAGAATGGACATACTAGCTACCAATTATGAATAATTTAGTATTTTTTGTATATTTTCTGTAGTTAATGGCTTGACACTTGTAGTTATATTAGGTATCTTTAAGAGTTAAACATAAACAATTATTGTACATCTGTTTACTACTTCTGCTCATATTGGACAACTAATACCATGTAATTTATCTTCTAAAATGTATAGATGTACCAACTGTACATCAAAAGCATAGTATATTATTTTTCTCTTGTCACAGATATGTATTTCCTGATGTATTAGCAACTTGGTTACAATGTTCTTATATAATGGGATGGTCTTTGACAAACATGGGTCTAGGAAAAACAACAACAAGTAAAACTATGGAAAACATGTTGTTTTGTACTTAAGTTTATTGCAAACTTGATAATTAATACCTTTTTAAGGATGTAGGACAATTTTGTCATTGGACCATGCGTAGAATAAGTACCTGAAGCAAAACACAAATAGACAATCCCTTTTTATTTCATCAGGAAAACATGTCCGTGAAGCGTCTACCCCCTTAAACCCCACTTTTATATAGAAAAACTGGGGTATGCAGGGGTATACCTATTTTTAGCTCACCTAAGCCGAAGGCTCACAAGGTGAGCTTATAGGATGGCCATGATCCGGCGTCCGTCCGTCCGTCCGTCGTCCGTCCGTCGTCCGTCGTCCACAATTTCAAAGATCTTCTTCTCTGAAACCGCTTGGCCGATCTAGTTGAAATTTTATGTGGAGCCTCCTTGGGTAGTGGCATTTCAAGTTTGATCGCGAAATCCAGGTCACATGACCAAGATGGCCGCCACGCCCATATATGGTAAAAACCCTTCAAAAATCTTCTTCTCTAGAACCGGTGGGCCGATTTCCACGAAACTTGGCATGTAGCATCGGGGACTTCAGCCCATCATAGTTTGATAAAATGATGACCCTTGGATGACCTTGACCTATTTTACGGCAAGGTCAAATTTGGAAACATAGGCTTTTACATAGGAAAAAGTGAAAACTATGGATTTTTAGAAAACTATTGCAGCCTGAGGCCTGAAAAGTGGTAGATGCAAACAACTAATTGAGTAGATGAAGGTATGTGATTAATATAGGTCAAGGTCATCTCTTGACCTTGGCCAGTCTGTTGTCCATACACACTTTTCAAAGATCTTCTTCTCTGAAACTGCTTGGCCAATCAAAATGAAATTTTATGTGGAGCATCCATGGGTAGGGGAGACGAAAGTTTGATCGCGAAATCCAGGTCACATGACCAAGATGGCCGCCACACCCATATATGGTAAAAACCACTCAAAAATCTTCTTCTTCAGAACCGGTGGGTCGATTTCCACGAAACTTGGTATGTAGCATCGAGGACCTCAGCCCATCATAGTTTGATAAAATGATGACCCTATGATGACCTTGACCTATTTTACGGCAAGGTCAAATTGGAAACATAGGCTTTTACATAAGAAGAAGTGAAAACTATGGATTTTTTTTAAAACTATTGCAGCCCGAGGCCTGAAAAGTGGTAGATGCAAACAACTAATGGAGTGGATGAAGGTATGTGATTAATATAGGTCAAGGTCATCTCTTGACCTTGGCCAGTCTGCTGTCCATACACACTTTTCAAAGATCTTCTTCTCTGAAACCACTTGGCCAATCAAAGCGAAATTTTATGTGGAGCATCCATGGGTAGGGGAGACGAAAGTTTATTAGTGAAATCCAGGTCACATGACCAAGATGGCCGCCACGCCCATATATGGTAAAAAACACTCAAAAATCTTCTTCTCCAGAACCGACAGGCCAATTTTCATGAAACTTGGTATGTAGCATTTGGGACTCCAGCCCATCATAGTTTGTTGAAATGAAGACCCTATAATGACCTTGACCTATTTTACGGCAAGGTCAATTTTGGAAACATAGGCTTTTAAATGGGAAAAGGCAAAAACAAACTGTTGCAGCCGGAGACCTGAAAGTTGCTAGATGCAGACAACTAATGGAGTCATTGAAGGTAAGTAATTACTGAAGGCCAAGGTCATGTCTTGACCTTGGCCCAAGGTCATTTAAATATCAAAATTAAAATTATGGTTTTCTCAGAAATCACTGGGTTTGGAAACTATTGCAGCCTGAGACCTGAAACTTTGCAGATGCAGACAACTTATGAAGTCAATAAAGGTGCGTGAGTATTCAAGGTCAAGGTCATTTCATTATGACTTAATACTCCAAGATCAGGCTTCAGGTGAGCGTTCTCTGGACCAATGGTCCTCTGGTTCTTATTTTTGATCCAAAACATAGATTGTGGGTACTCGTTAGAACCGCCTCGCCGAGACAGTTCTAACGTGTACCCACAATCTATGTTTTGAGCAAAAATAAGAAAAATATCAAAAATTTTCGACTGAAAATTTTCATTTTTTACATATGAAAAAAAATCTGTAAATTGCTTGGGCAAGTTTTCGTAATGAAAAAATAAATACACAAACTGGGAATTTATTTAAACTTCAGTATTTCGACTTCAGAAAGTAATTTGGAAATAGATGGAAATTTCCATTCATGTTACGGAAACTCATAACGTACATGTATTAAATAATTCCATTTCAATCAGGGGCAAAATCTTCAGTTGTTTAATTGAAAGAATATAAAAAAAAACACGAAACAACGCCCATTTTAACCATTTTTAGCTCAAGTGAGCTTATTATACTTTATAGGATAGGCAGGCATCCGTCCACAATTTCAAAGATAGATATTTCTGAAGCTAGTGGGCCGATCTTGATCAAATTTAATGTGGATCTTCATCAGGTTGGGGGATTGACTGCATTAGGTTTACGAGCAGATTGTCTCAAAGGTACAAGTAGGCAATGATCAGGAAAAGGCGCAATTAGAAATTAGAAATTCCCACCCCAAAAACCGAAGCAAAAACTAAATTGACAATTAGATACTTTTATTAAGACCAGAGGATCATTGGTCCTGAGAACGCTCACCTGAAGCCTGATCCTGGAGTATTAAGTCATCATAAAAAGACCTTGACCTTGAATACTCACACACCTTTATTTACTTCACAAATTATCTGCATCTGCAAAGTTTCAGGTCTCAGGCTGCAATAGTTTCCAAACCCAGTGATTTCTGAGAAAACCATAATTTTAATTTTGATATTTAAATGACCTTGGGTCAAGGTCAACAAATGACCTTGGCCTTCATTAATTACTTACCTTCATTGACTCCATTAGTTGTCTGCATCTAGCAACTTTCAGGTCTCAGGCTGCAACAGTTTCCAAAATATCCATTGTTTTCGCCTTTTCCCATGTAAAAGCCTATGTTTCCAAAATTGACCTTGCCATAAAATAGGTCAAGGTCATCCTAGGGTCATCATTTCAACAAACTATGATGGGCTGGAGTCCCAAATGCTACATACCACGTTTCGCGTAAATCGGTCAGCCGGTTCTGGAGAAGAAAATTTTTGAGTGGTTTTTACCATAGTTGGGCATGGCGGCCATCTTGGTCATGTGACTCGAATTTCGCGATCACACTTTCGTTCACCCTACCCATGGACGCGTCACATAAATTTTCACTTTGATTGGCCAAGCAGTTTCAGAGAAGAAGATCTTTGAAAAGTGTGTATGGACGACAGACTGGCCAAGGTCAAGAGATGACCTTGACCTAAATTAATCACATACCTTCATCTACTCCATTAGTTGTTTGCAGGTCTCAGGCTGCAACAGTTTTCAAAAAAATCCATAGTTTTCACTTTTCCCATGTAAAAGCCTATGTTTCCAAAATTGAAATTGCAATAAAATAGGTCAAGGTCATCCTAGGGTCATCATTTGATCAAACTATGATGGGCTGGAGTCCCAAATGCTACATACCAAGTTTCATCGGTTCTGGAGAAGAAGATTTTTGAGTGGTTTTTACCATATATGGGCGTGGCGGCCATCTTGGTCATTTGACTTGGATTTCGCGATTAAACTTTCGTCTCCCTTACCCATGGATGCTCCACATAAAATTTCACTTTGATTGGCCAAGCAGTTTCAGAGAAGAAGATCTTCGAAAAGTATGTATGGACGACAGACAGGCCAAGGTCAAGAGATGACCTTGACCTAAATTAATCACATACCTTCATCTACTCCATTGGTTGTTTGCATCTACCACTTTTCAGGCCTCAGGCCGCAATAGTTTTCAAAAAATCCATAGTTTTCACTTTTTCCCATGTAAAAGCCTATGTTTCCAAAATTGACATTGCCGTAAAATAGGTCAGTGATCTATTATACAAGTGATTGGACTCTAGCCCTATTTTATAGAATATGCTTGTCTTGCCACTTGGACTGGGCTGGACAGGTATTGCAATAATTGACTATGCAATTAAATAAGGCAAATTATTCCAAACACTGCCTGTGTTTTACAAAATACTCCTACAAGCATACTGAACAGAACTTAAAAAGAAATAAACCATTCTAAAGATGAACTGTCCCAGTGTTGTTTGATATAAAATTCAAATATAATGAGTGAATACTTTTATATAAAAAGACTGTTACAAAAGAGGCAAAAAAAACTTCTTCTGGAAGAAAACAATTTTATACAGATGGCTTAGGTGTAATTTTTGGTGTATATATTCAAACTTGACATCAAACAACAGCTCAATATGTGCTTAAACAGATGACATGTTTTGCTTGAATAAAAATGCAATATAGAAGAAGGAGTAGTTCTTAGAAACTGACCACTATAAGCTCATATTTTCTTACTTATTTTCCATGTAAATACCTATTGGGCATATTCTAAAACCTGGCCTGACTCCAAGTCACGCATATATTGGAAAATGATAATAACAGTACTGTAGTTTCAAGTCCCTGTAAATCTACTGTCCCTGAATAGGTCAAGGTCATCCTATGGTCATCATTTGATCAAACTATGATGGGCTGGAGTCCCAAATGCTACATACCAAGTTTCATGAAAATCGGCCAGCCGGTTCTGGAGAAGAAGATTTTTGAGTGGTTTATTTCTTCCCGAATTATGCATAATTAAATTCATTAGTTTGGCGGATGAAGCAAATACACACTACGTGGATTAAAAATAAGAATAATAAATAAAATAAAATAAAATTTTGATAACTTTCTGGTTTATATATGCACTAAAATAAACATTGACGAAGCACACATTGCGTTTTGTTACCCATTTTTTTCAAGTAGTATCGGTCGAAATTGATCGACGTAATTCCGCATTTTTACGTCGGGACGTTACTCTTTGGTGATCGAAAGTTGCCCAAAGTAAGTCGGTCTCGAACGACTTATCAAATGTTATAAACCACGATAGAAGCGGATGGCGCGGTTATGCGTCTGCAAAACCGTTTCAAGCCCCCCAGTAATTTTATATTACTGACTTTCCAATGCGATACATGTACTTCTGCTTGTCATTTTTTTTTTTTAGCCGGCTTACTTTTAAAGTGTGACTTTCGTTCCCTGACGATTGCTTACTTTTACTTTAAGTGTGTCCCAGTACCTGGTTGCAATTTTTAAAAAGGGTTATACATTATAGGACAAGGGGGCAAGTTATTGAAATAGGTCGGTTTCGTTTGTAAAACACATATGATGGGTTCAAGGCGCAAATCATACATTCCGGGTTTGATTAAAAAAGTACAAGTAGGCAATGATCAGGAAATGGCGCGATCAGAAAGAAATTCCCACTCTATAAACCGAGGGGTGGAAAAAAGTAAAATGACACTTAGGTACTTATACTAAAAAAAAATATCGCAAACCGAGTGAGCAGCTATTCCCCAATAGGCGGCCACTCAGTTACCCGAACTAAACTAAAAATATGAACATAAGACTCAAACAGCACAAAAATTCGACTCTAAAACACAATGCAAATAGAACCACAACAGAAGTTTCGCCTGGAACGATCAGTAATATATAAAGTATCACATAACGTGTTTGTCACTTGAAAACCTGCCACGTTTTTATTTGATATGGGTTAACCACGGGTGGTAATCAGGGGAACTAGCTCCAAAAAGAGTCAACGAGATTTTGTTCCCTCGACACATCCGGGAACTCACGAGCTAGTCCTCTCGACGGAAAAACATAAACAAAGGTATGTCTCGAAGCATTTTATCAATATTTATTTCTTTATAAGCTGTCTGCTGCAAAATCCGGCAATGGTAGTCTGTGTAGATATGATTTAACACCACTCGCTGATAGGATTGGTCCTTGGAATATGCACGGTGCGAATATGATTGTAAAAGAGCGTTGAAGACATGAAATGAAAATATGTCAACACAAAGATTTGGGACCACTATTTTTTTCATTTTTCGTCAAATATATATCCTTCCGATCGCATGAAACATCATCCCTGATAAAACTAAGCCCCTGAAACCATATAAAAGCAAAACAATCCGGTGCAAACATTGTTTTGGGAGGATATTGACTAAATTACCGTCCGAGCTAGTCCTCTCGACATGGAGCTAGGTGCCTCGTCAAGGAGATAGCACCCTCGTTGAGGTTTTAATGTTGGAATTAGACGGAATCCTCGCGTCGGTCTTCCGTGCGTGGTGCCTCTGTGCAAATGTTTTTACGAGCCACCGAAGTGTAACGGGATGCAGCTTAGCCAGCTGATCTCTGTTTGAATCTATATATATGTATATGATACAAATATGAGGGTTTCAATGGGGTACCTTTGAAATCGCTAATCAGTAAAATTTTGACCCAAAAATCGCTAATCAGTAAAAGTTTGGCCCAAAAATCGCTAATCAGTAAAATGTTTGCCAAAAAATCGCGAATCGGTAAAATAAATGGCCAAAAATCGCTAATCAGTAGACCCCAATGGGACCCTCTTATATGTTCTGAATGTGCAAAAGCATAAAGGCATTTGTTTTATTTATTGTTCAGAGTCAGTGATGTCTAGTAAAAACATTATACGAATTTTCAACTGAAACTTTCATTTTTACTTATGACAAATCGCTGTATTTTGTATAGACGTGTTTTGGTAATGTGTTGTTTTCGTTCGTATGTTTTTAGATACAGTAGCATAATGAATTGTGGTCTGCTGTGAGTTATGAAACGGTTAACATCTGTTAAACATCTGTAAAATTGCAGTTAACTATCCCATTTCTCGTGATATTTATATTGTAAATCATAATGTCCAAGTTATAAAATAGTATACCATCATGGCCCATGCTAATTATGTATACAATTTATGATAATTTCCTATCTATGGTGCTAAAACCAGGAACGACAGCTATCATGAAATGACATTTTTGACTCAGTAAAACCTCAACGAGGGTGCTATCTCCTTGACGAGGCACCTAGCTCCATGTCGAGAGGACTAGCTCGGACGGTAATTTAGTCAATATCCTCCCAAAACAATGTTTCCACCGGATTATTTTGCTTTTATATGGTTTCAGGGGCTTAGTTTTATCAAGGATGATGTTTCATGCGATTGGAAGGATATATATTTGACGAAAAATGAAAAAATAGTGGTCCCAAATCTTCGTGTTGACATATTTTCATTTCGTGTCTTCAACGCTCTTTTACAATCATATTCGCACCGTGCATATTCCAAGGACCAATCCTATCAGCGAGTTGAGTTAAATCATATCTACACAGACTACCATTGCCGGATTTTGCAGCATCCGGCTTATAAAGAAATAAATATTGATAAAATGCTTCGAGACATACCTTTGTTTGTGTTTTTCCGTCGAGAGGACTAGCTCGTGAGTTGCCGGATGTGTCGAGGGAACAAAATCTCGTTGACTCTTTTTGGAGCTAGTTCCCCTGATTACCACCCGTGTTAACGAACTTAGCTTTTTGCAAAACGCATTTTGTATAATTATCAGTCTGTACAAGGGAAAGTATCCGTATTTCTACTAATGTTAAGCCGTGGTAGATTTACCTGATCTTTGATCCCCAAAAATACACAAAAAAGGAATCTATGTTTTAGCGGCTGAAACAAAATACCAAGTCCTGTAAACATTGAAAAACAAAACGGGATTCCAATTTCCCAGGGCTCGCGAAACATCTAGAATGTGCTTGTTTCATGTACCTATGATCGATATCTACATGCAAATAGCCCACGAAATTCGACAAACCATAATAGATAATCTAGGTTTTACTCTAACACGGTCATCTAATTATAGATTATAGTTGACGATTAAGCTACGGAATCTAGGCCAGATAAGTCATAATTATGTACATTGTATAAGTACTCGAAGAGTTCTAAAGCAACGTTGAAAAATCGAAAGGACTGTCTGCGAGGGTTTTTACACACGCAGCGAAAAAAATGAAAAACAGTAAAAATGGTGCAGTTACATAAACAAAAAAATTATATCTGTCATATTTATAAAAATAATTTAGATGAAATTTTGCAACAAACTTTTTGTATCGTAGTTTTATAGAAGTTTTTTTTATTGATTTCTTTCGAAGCCGACCACCCTTTCGATAAAGTCTTAATGAAAAAATAGTTCCTCAATTTTTATCATCAAATTTAATTAAAGTCAGTCATTTTAAGACAAAAAGCATGTTAAGATGCAGTTTAAGCTATAGTTCATGTTTTGACAAAACGATTTCGCATGTATTGAACCAGAAATGGAAGTAGCTGCTCAAATCAAAGCCGCTTATAGCAAAGAAGAATCAATTAATTGTGCCCCATAACCCTTGCTCAAACCAACCACAAATAGCACTGGCTTGGGAGCCAGCGCAATAACAGTCGAAACAAATTTATTGGTATTTATCCCAGATCTCAGGTGATCGTTTACAGGACCATTGGTCCTCTGGTATGTTGAATTTAGCTCTGATTGGAGTGTTGTAGAAAATTTATAACTTTACAAAATTTAAGATTTTATCTGCCCTTGGAGACCGCGCGTCAAGATGTCATTGTCATGGTAATTTGAAATTCGGTCAGGGAAATGTCAGGGAAATTTGTTTCCGCCTGAGCGTGGCAACCCTGTTCTATGCATCGAGTAAGACATGCATTGTTCGGTAAAGTACGAGTACTTATTGCAACGCGATTCCACAACGTAAGTTATCTACCCATTGGCTATTTTTGTTTCTTATGAAATGAATATCATGGACCTCCGGAGAGAGGTGTGTTTCCATTTACAGAAAGCGCTAATCAGTTTGTACTTTACCCAGAAACACCATATTCTCAGAATGGTGTCCAATCCCTTGTATATAAACACAGACAAACTCATTTTGTTCATATTTATTGTGGATATGTCCTGGTGAATAGTTCTCTGATGAATTCAGAGCAATAATTCTAAAGGTATTTATTTATTTATTTATTTATTTATTTATTTATTTATCTATGTAGCATATTTATAGCACATTTACATTCTTATATAGTTATTTTGTTAATTTAAGTTATGTCAAGACGAATACAATTTATACAAACGGAACGAAACAGCCGTTAAAAGATTTCCGGTTGTTTAAATGCGGAAACTGTTCAAATGTAAATTGAAGGGAAAAACTTCCAGGGATATTTATGATTCTGAAAAAAATGACCACAGAGGTTCATCTGCCCCAGTCACGGGACTGCATACATGTATATGACCATAATAGTCAAACGAGTCCCAGATCTCAGATGAGCATTTACAGGACTACCGGTCCTCTGGACCACCGGTCCTCTGGCAATAAATAAATAAATAAATAAATAAATAAATAAATAAATATCTTGCTGCTGTCTACTTTTAAACTTTAGGTTTCATGTCTTGTCAGTGTATCAAGTATATTTCTCCATTTGGTTTCAATAGAGGCAAGTTTGTCATTCAGAAAAGCTATCTCTTTTTCTACTTTGATTCGCGTTTTAAGGAAAGATTTAAAGTGTTGTATATTTGGAATTTGTTTTCTTTGTTTTGCTTGAAAAATGAAGAATTTTCCTAAATAAATTATAAAGTTTTGAACTAAGACTTTGTAAGTGGGATTTGATTGAATAATTCCGAAACTCATTGTTTTTTGGTCTAAATTTAAGTCATTGTTACAATGATTCAGAAAGTCTGTCATTGAAGTCCAGAATTGTTGGACGTATGTGCACTCCCAGAAAAGATGAGAAAATGTTTCAATTTCCATGTTGCAAAATTCGCAGAGAGAAGAATTGACAATTTTACATTTTGTGAGAAACTGGTTGGTCGGTATAATTCGCATTAAGTACTTATATTGGAAATTACGCAGTTTTATTTCATTTGTTGTTTTAAATGTTGTAGAATATATATTTTTCCAGTGTAAATGTTCATTTGAAAACTGTTCATTCCATTTCGTCTCATATTTTATTTCATATGTTTGATTTTGGTTCAGAAAACAATTGTAAATGAATTTATTCGTTTGTGAAGTGTTTTTAAGTTGATCTAATATTTTGGTTTCGACTGGGATATTTGAGTTTTCATGGTAAAGTTTTCGTCTCCAATCTTTTTGGATACTGTTTAATAAGCTTAGGTACCTTAAATAATCACTATTCGGTACTCCAAATTTATGTGGGATCTTTCTAAATGAACAATATACTTTTGTTTCATCATCATATATATCTTTTATGTATTTTATACCTGGTTCTGACCAACGTTTATAGAATACAGTTTTGTCATCTATACGTATCTTAGAATTATTCCCAAGAATTTCGTTAAAATGATTATAAATTATTGGTTTTATATTTAGTTTTGACCATGCCATAAGTATATCTTTAATAAACGGGTTGTTTTTAAAATGTTTCAACACATCAAATTCATCAAAATTACATTCAAATAAAATATTACCTCCAAATTCTCTGAAATCATTTTCATATAAGGTTTTTAAAAGACTTTTGTTTTCAGATTGTAAAAAAGCGTTTAATCCAACTTGCTTTTAGTGACCATATGAACTTTTCAGTATCGATCATCCTTAATCCGCCCTGGTTGTAATCTTTAATTAGTGTGCTGCGTTTAATTTTGTCCGGTTTATTATCCCATAAAAAGGCATACATTAATTGTTCTATTTGGAGGATTTTGTAATGACGTAAGTGGGTAAATTATTTTAAGTTTCAAGTTTATTATTTTCCTCTCAGTTTACAATATATGTAAAAACATGAGGAAAACTGACATGCAAAAAGAAAAATGTTATGGCGGTATCTAACAAACAATAATACAAATAGACACAAAAACAAATAATAATAATAATAATAATAATAATAATAATAATAAACATATGATATATAATATTATACATATATAAACATATATAAACATAGACATATGATGAGGGCGACCTAAGTAAATTAGATGTTAAGACTCGAATAATTCAAGGGAGAGAAGAGTGAAGAGTTCAAACTCTTCGGAAGTAAGCGATTATTTTTCTTAGACCAACGAACATGTTGGATCTCAAACGAGCCAGTTGAGCTCTCTGGCCCCTCTTCTACGTATAATTAATCATTCTTTTGTGCGTGTAAATCTATCTTTTGTAAATTACAGATAATTAAACTGTACATATTCTTGTAATGTTGATATTGGATCTCTGAAGATATAAATTTTGTTCGATTACCTGTACGTCTCTTTTTCTTACGAGCTAGCTTACATCATATTTTTATATGTAATCAGTCATCCGAGTATAGGCATACAAATCTCGTGCAATTTCAAGGGTGGCTATCCATTCATATATAGAGAGCACGATTAAGAAGGAAATTTGTTGATCGAATGAAAGATTTCGGCATGCACACAAAGAGCTCGCATAACAATACCAGATCGGCGCTGGTGCCATTTTTAGTGACACCAACATCGACATGGCAACATCAGCAGCGTTCTGTGTGTCTGTCGCGTGCAAGTGATTTATTCTGTTTCAATTTGGATTACTCCTTACGATTTTTGGACTTTATAACCAAAAGCTTTAGGTAAGTTTAGTAGGGAGTGCAAAGTTTTTTTTATCACAACAATTTTTCCCATAAGTGTAAGTTTTCTGTGACTCCATTGTTGTAAAAAATTTTAAATTCTTTAATTTTTGGTTCCAAATTTGAAGATTACACATTTTCTTTATTTGTTTTAAAAATCATTCCGAGACAGCTTGCTTCTTCTGAATTCCAAGAGAATTATCTATGTTTCATAAATTCTATATTTGTTTGTTTGGTAGTGCCGATGCGAAGAATTTGGCATTTTTTTGCGTTTAATTTTAATCCGGAGATGTTTGAAAAGTTGTCCATAACATAAACTAAAGAATCAAAAGATCGTCTTGATCCATCCATTATGAAAGCGGCATCATCTGCAAAAAGTAAAGTTCTTTACCATTAATTTTAATTCCTTTAATATCTTGATTCTTTAAAATTTGATTTGACAGAAGTTCAATGCAAATTATAAACAAGTAAGGAGATAACGGGCAGCCCTGTCTTACACCTCTTCTAATGTGAAAAAAACTCTGAGTAATGACCATTGTTAGAATCACAGCTTTTTGCATCTTTATAAAATAAATGTATCCAGTTAAGTAAATCGTTGTTAAAATTGAAATGCCTTAAACATTTAAACAAAAAATCATGGTTTACACTGTCAAAAGCTTTTTCAAAGTCTGAAAAAAAAAACAATATACCTGGCAAGTTATGTACATCAACGTAGTCTAGTGTTTCGAAAATAAGACGAATATTTTCCCCTATATAGCGACCTTTCATAAAACCCGTTTGTGTTTCGTGTATAAGTTTTGGAAGTACATTTTTAATTCTGTTAGCGATTACTTTTGTTGCTATTTTATAATCTACGTTGAGAAGGCTAATAGGCCTCCAATTTTCTAAAAATGAAATATCTTTTCCCGGCTTTGGTTAAAGTGTAATGACGCTTTGCTTCTGGAGTTCAGTTAGTTCTTGGTTTTGAAAAGAAAAGTTAATTGAATTAAGATAATATTCCTTTATTTCGTTCCGAAATATTTTATAAAATTCTGTTGTTATGCCATCCGAACCTGGACTCTTTTGATTTTTCATTTCTTTTATTGCTTTTACACATTCATGGTTGGTTATTAGCCCCTCACAGCTGTTACTTTCAATTTCGTTTAGTTTAGGTAGTGAATCGTCAAAGAAATCGGTATTAGAGTTTGCTTGTTCTTTTTGTGAATAAAGGTTTTTGTAGAATGTCTTTTCTTCTTCAAGGATAGATTTCTGATTTGTGATTAGATTTCCGTTTACATTCAATCTTGATATTATTTTGGATTCCGCCCTTTTCGAGACTTGCAAAATATTTACTGTTTCTTTCATTTTGTTCGATAATTTGTGCCTTAGATGGTATTATGAGCCCGTTTAGTTTGCTTTCTGTAAGTTTTTCTAATTCTTTCTTTTTGTTATCTAGTTCTTGTTTAAGTCTTTCACTGTGTTGTTGTTCATGTGAGTGCGTTAATTCATTTTCTAATCTTTCTATTTCTTTAATATGAGCCTCTTCAATCTGTAGATTATTTTTTTTCTTAGCGGATGCATATTTTAGTGTTTCATTTCTTATAGTGCCTTTTATAATTTCCCATAATGTATTTGGATTTGCGTCCTTGTTTATTCTTGCTATATTATTTATGTTTTCCTTATTTTTGTTGATATTCGGTATCTAATATTAAACTGTTATTTAGTTTAAAGTACCTAGGACCTCTTTCACATGTGTTTGTATCGATCAATAATGTTACTATGCTATGATCGGACTTGTAACTTTTTTATGTTCACATGTAATAACACTATTTGAAATATTTTTAGAAAATAAAAAGTAATCTAGTCGACAGAGAATGGGCGGCTTGTGTGACGAGTGCCATGTATATAGTAAATAACTACCCCGTGACCAAAAATAAACCGATCTATCACGTGAGGATTAGTAAGCAGATGAAAGGGCGAGCTTTTAGCGAGCCCTTTCATCTGCTTACGGTCCGAGCGTGATAAATCGGTTTATTTTTGGTCACGGGGTAGTTATTCACTTTATAATGCAACGAAAGCCGACAAATTTCGCGAAAAAACTAACCCGATGTGAGGAGATTTGCTTTCCGCCATTTTGTTTATTTAGTCAACAGCTCAGCAATCACTCCGCAGAACGACTCCTCAAAATTCGCCACCATAGCAGTAGATTTTGTTGATAATTTGAATTTTGCATGTCCATTGTTTCATCTACGTAACGTTGCATAACAATGGCGGAGATTGGCGTCACAAAACGTGACTAAATTTGACGTCACTGGCGCGCTTCTTTTTGTTGCGTTAAACAAAATCGCAACGCGGTCTTTATTTAGTCAGTAGAGATGGCCTTTATTCGGTCAGTAGCTAAATAAAGCTACTGTTTATGAACCCCCCTTTATTTGGCCGATATGTAGGATTGTTGCATTATAAACTGCCTTAAATCAGGATGTTTATCTATCCATATATCTGTTAAATCGTTTATTTCAATTATATCAATAATTTTTTGTCGACATAATTTATGTGTATCAGTTTGTCCATTTTTCTTATCAATACCTGGATCCAAAACCGTATTAAAATCCCCCCCCCCCATTATGTAATTTTTATCTTCATTTGCTTGTATATACGTATTCATTATTTCAAAAATATTCAATTCATCTTTATTTGGACCATATATATTTTTTACTGTAACTTGCTTTTCTTGTATTTTAAGTTCAAGTGCCTGTAGTCTGACACAAATAAGTTCTGAATAATTGAGTATTTCGCATTGAAGATTTGGGTTAATCAATATTCCTACACCTTCACTGTTTGAGGATTTACCACTGAGAAAGCATTGTTTGCCCCATATTTGTTTCCATCTGTCACATGTATTGTTTTCCGAGTGAGTTTCTTGTAATAAACAGATGTCGAACTTTTTTGTTTTTTAGCCATGTAAAAATGTGTTCTCTTTTATTGGCATTGCCTAGACCCCTAACATTATATGAGCAAATTGAGATACCCATGGATCTTCACCGAAGTCCATTCAAACTGTAAGTAGACAGCAGACAAGAAAACAAAGAAATACAGAAATACAGTAAGTAAAAAATGGAACAAAATACGACATTTGATCCCATAGAAGTTATACATGTAAGATACTGTGACCTAAGTTCATAGTTCCGTGACTTTGTCGTAACGCACCAAGGGATATGCGAGCATGATGATTCACGCTGGAAACCCTTCTTGTTTTCACTTCCTCAGAAATGCAGGTGCTTCCATATGAGTCTTCTCACAAAATTTCAACTTAATGAAAATGAAGGATATTTCATGCTATTTTACGCCTATCCTAGAATCAGTTGATACCCCCACCGTTTTCAGCAAGAATGGCTTGAGATATGCCCATGACCTTCCTCTGTCCCTATGAATTTGTTCGTCTAGTCGTCATAAAAACCAGTTTCAGGCTCAGTCTGATTCTTCATGGGCATATCTCTAGCCACACTAAATAAAAACACAGTGTGTACCATCTGATTATATTGTTAAAGAAAGGCACAAAATAGCATGAAATGCCCTTTATTTGAAATTTCGTGAGAAGCCACGGCGTTGTTTTATCTAGTGTCTAGTCGTTGTACATTACAATAATAAACAAAATTGTCAAAATGTTAACATTTTGAGGACAAGTACGTGGATGATCCAATAATGATTGAGACTTTTTAAATTATTCCTATGTAAATAAATTTGGCTTATTGTGAATGTCTTGTTAACATTGCTAAATGTAATGTGCACAGCTTACACTGGTAAAAAATCACATGTAGACAACTACCTTCTGTTGCTTAGCAACGAAAGAATGTGAGTTAAATGTCCTTGGCCATATGGTACTTATGCACATAAAATGAGTTGCCATGGCAACTGGTGATAAAAATTCCAATCATGGCACACTGTTATTTACAGCGTTCATAGCTAGCTTTAAGCTCTGCAAATATCACTTACATACAGCTGATTAGTCATGTTGGCTGAGCATTTTTGCGAGAAAAGTTGGGTTTTAGTTGTGAAATAAATCAATGAATTTGGGGGTAGGGGTGAGAAATATCTTATAACCTGAGTATACATGACACAATAAATGATTTTTAACCTCGAACTGATTAGTTATGGGATAAATATTGCAACTGAATTCCAAAATGAACACCTGGTCCTTTTGTTTTATGTTGCCTAGCAACGATAGAATTTGTAAAATGCTATAAGCCAGAATTAGTAGCGGAAAATGGTTGCTAGGCAACCATATCTCGATCACTAGAGCAAGACTCGAATTGACCGAAGCAAACTATTTCAGAGATGAATTTTAACACAAGCAATACTCAATTATTTTAAGATACCTTTTTTAAAATTTGTGACATAGCTAGATTTATACAGACAACGTTTGTTCGAAAGGGCAAATGGTGGCCATAGGCACTGCACGAGTGTTTCTTAAATAACCATAGCAACCAAAGTTGATGAGCAAATTTGATAAAACCTGCTCTGCAGAGAGATCAGATGTGTATCTAGTGAACGAAAGTAGTTAACTTGAACCAGTCGATAAGGTTTATAATACAAAAGAAAAGTCTCAGTCATTATTGGATCATCCTCGTATTCTATTCATGAGTCCCCGCTAGGACCGGTAGTAACATGCGTGACATGCATCTATGTTTGCACATCTAAACTGACTACTACGCCGAGGAGACCTTCAGTGCGCGGTGAGACATTCCATGATTCAACCGGAAGCAAGAAATCTTGTATCTTGTATTTTAACTCTGAACCTAATAGTCTCGTCCCCCTGGGGGACGAGACAAATACACCGTAAAGGGTCTATTTTTCATTTCGAAATAAATCGACTTAAATTTACTAACCGGCGCTGTAAAGAGAAATGGATGAGAGGGTACTTTAAGGGATATATCAGATATTACGATCGTTTAACAATGGTAAAACAATAAGGAAATTATGTCTCGTTTCTTTTTCTCCTGTCAACAAATCTCCATTTTGTTGAGAAGCCTATGCGTCCTAATAACCAGAGGACCAACGGTCCTGTAAACACTCACCTGAGATCTGCTATATTAACCAAATATTTATTTAAAAAAATTTGCCCTTTATGGGGCCCCCACCGACCAATCAAAATAAAGGATTAGGACAAAAGTCAACCAAACTGTAGATGACTACTCTATAAACATTTCTGCAAAATTAGAATTCAAATATCTGCGATTGGACCAGAAAAAAATAGCCAATTTCCACTTTTCCCATTTTAAGTCTATCGAAACTTTAAGTTGCCATAGCAACCAGATTTCTTATCCGACTGAAATAAAAAAAAAAACACAAATTATGTAGAGACTACTGTCAGGAACATGTATACAAAGTACAGGCTTCATGCCATAGACAATTTCTGAGGAGAAGATTTTTAAATGTTTTTCGAAATTTTAGCTTTATGTGGCCCTAGCAACTAATCAAAATAAAGGATTAGGAAAAAAAAGTCACATGAAACATAGATGCCGTGTGCGATTTGTAGCTTCTGGAAGTAGAAGTAAGTTAATTCAGATCGATTTACGTCTTCTGAAACCAGAAGAGGCCTCTTCCGTCAAATCAAACAGGGGTCTTCTGGTTCTACAAGCTCTTCTGCCTCTTCCGAATTTTGAGTGGAAGACGCAAGACGGAAGAGGTCACGTGACCGCGTTCTTGTCAACAACAATGGCTGCCTCTGCAGCTGGACCGACTTTCAACGACTTTCACTAGCTCTTGCAAAATGTATGCTTCATATACATTTTACTAAAAGGATTTAGTGAAAGAAAAAGACATGTTTTCATCCTTAATTTCTTTCATAGCTTGTTTACAGAATCGATTGTTTTGATTTAAGAATTACAAGGATAGCTTTTAAAAAAGCTAGTGTCGCCCGTTTTCTCTGTTATTTAGATCTAGACCACCATCATTTAGTCCTGGATTGCGTAAGAATGGTTATTCAGCTTAACTAACATGTAGATCAACTGTCTAACCTACATCGCGTTTCACTTTTATAACTCGTTCATTCCATTTGTGTCGAGGGGTGTAAAGGGACATCAACGGAAATGTTCTATTGAACATCCAGCCTGATCAAAATACAGAAACCGAAATTTTGTGCTCAGGAGACGAAACGCCTTGTAAAACGAATGCGTACACTCATAATTGCTAAATCAAGTCCACCCACAGCAAAGCAAACTCCCCAACAGTGCCAACACCTCCGGTTTGGAGTTTGACAGCAAAGAATATCGAACCAGTTTTAAGACCAAAGATATGATTGGTCGAAATAGATCTAGCCAATCACTTTCTGCCTTTCAATAATCAGTTCCTGTCGGTAAAACGTTGCTGGTTTCCCGCTTAGTCAAATTACATGTAAAATATTTCGAGAACCATACACATTTTCGTATTTGGATTCTATCGGTTTTCTTCCCTGTTTCCTTGGGAAAATCCTACCGTATATGTCACCCGTTGTGACGGGCGACAATCATGGAGGCCGCCATTGCGATTTCCTCCTTTTTGAAGAGCTACTCTATCGTTTACTGTTCGATTTGTTTTTTGTCTTCTGTCTTCTTTGGTATCTTCCGTCACGTGATATTCTGCTTCCAGAAGTGTCTAAATTGCACCCGGCAAGAGATATACTCAATAAATATTTCTGCAAAGACAAAATTCAAATACCTACAATTGGTCCAGAAAAAAATAGCTAATTTCCACTTTTCCCATCATAAGTCTATGGAAACCATAGCAACCAGAGTTCTTTACGACTGGAATAAAAAACACAAATTATGTAGATGCTACTGTCAGGAACATGTATACAAAGTACAGGATTCATCCACTTGATAGTTTCTGAGGAGAAATTCAAATGTCTGCAATCTTAGCGGAAAAATAGCCGATTTCCACTTTTCCCATTATAAGTCTATGGAAACTTTAAGTTGCCATAGCAACCAGAGTTCTTATCCGCCTGGAATACAAAAACACAAATCATGTAGAGGCCACTGTCAGGAACATGTATACAAAGTACAGGCTTAATCCCCTTGACAGTTTCTGAGAAGAAGATTTTTGAATGTTTTTCGAAATTTTGCCCTATATGGGGCCCCTGCAACCAATCAAAATAAAGGATTAGGACAAAATTCACATGAATCGTAGAGGACTACTCAATAAACATTTCTGCAAAAACAAAATTCAAATATCTCCAACAAGACAGCAAAAACTGGCAATTTTCACTTTTTTTCCATTAGAAGTCTATGGGAAGCATAAGGTACCATAGTAACCAGAGTCCTTATCCGATCAAAACAAAAAAAAAACACAATTATTTTCCCCCTACCTGTAGATGGTGTATGTGTAATATGAGAACAATCGGCCCAGCGGTTTCAGAGAAGAAGATCTTTGAAATTGTGGACGACGACGGACGGACGACGGACCGTGACGGACGCCGGACGGATGCCGGAGCATGGGTATACTATAAGCTCACCTATGAGCCTTCGGCTCAGGTGAGATAAAAAGGTACAAGTAGGCAAAGATCAGGAAAAGGTGCAATCAGAAAAAAAGATTCCCACTCCAAAAACCGAGGTGGGAAAAAACTAAATTAATAATCAGTTACTTATACCATGAAAACATATCATAAGCCGAATAAGCAGCTATTTTCCCCAATAGGTGGCTACTCACTGTTACCTAAACTTAACTAAAAATATGAAAACATACATAAGGCGCCAACAGCACAAAATTTTAAACACCAGGACATTAAACAAAAATAACCATCACAGAAGTATTGCCTTGGAACGATCAGTAACACAAAATTACTGGCGGGCTTAAACCGGTTGTACATGGTCATAACCTCACCCGCAGCTTCTGCAGTGGCTCATAACAGTGGTTCATAAGAAGCTCCTGCGTTTCTGAGGAAGCGTATGGTTTCCATTATAACCAGTGTGTGATTTGGGTTACGAATCAAGTTGCCAAGGCCAAATGCTGTCGAACACGCTGTCATGCGATAGCTAATATACGGGAATTCCAACTTGAACTGTGGTTGATCATATCATAAGGTCTATGACTACCAATCAGAGTTCGCGGTTTGAATTGTTTCCCATTTGCATATGACATTTTTCTATGACAAAAAAAAATATGAATAAATAAACATTCTCCAGAACTTAGAAATTCAAACGCCTATGCTGACTCCGCTATTTATGAACGAAACATAAGGTGTAAAATAAAGATAGCCGTCTTTCCACTAACATATGGAATACGGGACGAGGGTCGGTAGGTCGCTGGGAAAATAATTTTATTTTTAAAACGTTCTAAAATTAATTATTAGTTCTAGAAACAGACATGCGATGAAGTTAAACACCATTACGAAGCTAAACAACGTGAGTTTAACTATCATTGTTGAAGTTATAGTAGTTTTTAACTGTCTGTTTACCTCATAAAATGTTGAGGGTCAGTCGGTATGAAAATATTTTTATTTCAAATTTATTGTCAGTAAAAACTGCAGGGTCGGCGTAAAAAGTCAGAATCGGTCGGGTTAGTGGCAGCATTTTTTATATTTACGCCTAAAGCGTGTGTATCTATTTTCCCAAAACCTAAGAAAAAAAATGGCACCAACATACATTATAGGTGTTTCTAAGCTCACTTGAGCCGAAGGCTCACATGTGTGTTTATAGGATAGGCAGGCATCCGGCGTCGTTCGTCCGTCCGACCACAATTTCAAAGAAGAATATTTCTGAAGCTAGTGAGCCGATCTTGATCAAATTTAATGTGAAGCATCATTGGGTTGTGGGATTGATTGCTTTAGGTTTTGGAGCAGATTGTATTAAAGCAGTGGTTTCCATGGCAACATATACCTCCCATAGACTTACAATGGGAAACACTAAAAATCTTCTTCTCTGAAGCCACAATGCCCATAGCTTTGTGGCAATACCTAATGGTCCTGTACATAAATTGTGCCATGCATGTCCCTGGGGTCAAATTTGGCCACGCCCCGGGGGTCGATAGTACCCATAGACTTACTATAGGAAAACCTTCAAACATCAATAGCCAGTAGGCGGATCTTGATCAAATTACACACACAGTATCACTGGGTAGTAGAAAAGGTCGAATATTGCTTTTGGGCAGATTAGACTGGAACTCTTGTTGCCATGGCAGCATATACGTTTTAATGGAAAAAAAATAAAAATAAATCTTCTTCTCTGAAACCACTGGATCCACAGCTTTGATATTTGGTATGTGGCAATGGCTAATGGGCTATACATAACTGTGCCATTCATGCCCCAGGGGGTCAAAATTGGCTGCGCCCCGGGGGTCGATAGTTTCCATAGACTTACTAAAGAAAAACCTTGACATTTGAAGGAAAAGCCTTGCAGGATATTGCAAATGGACAGAATATTATTCTGAAAAAAGTATGGCACCAGGGCTTCATCCGTCCCGGCACTGGGGCATATACCATACTATTCAAACATTGTTTATTGGTATATGTTGCATATCTCCGGTGAGCGTTTACAGGACCTTTGGTACTTTTTTATTTTTTTTTTTTTTTTTATTTCTTTTTCTTCACCGCCTTCCTTGACAATGGAACAAAATACCCGTGCATTGTATATGATAAAAACAAAAACAAAAAAATCCTTTTAATTGGTGAGTTGAAAACATCTAAATTCTGAATTCCATGAAATGTATTTGATACTCACCGATAAAAAGTAAATATCCTGTAAGTCTGTCCGACGTGTGTGAAAACTCCTTGGTTTTACAGTGCTTTGCAATGTTTACTTGGTATAAAAAAAACGTGTTACTCTGAAAAAATGGCCTTCAACTAAAATGGATTACCCGGTTGGTACTTTCGGTTTTGACTCCTGGCCAGTCAGACTACTACAGTAAAGTATAGAAATTCCATCTTAATTCCGTACATATCATCTTCCGGTGATTATCTTGTTTTACAGTCAAATGAATTGAAAATGGCATACACAGATTGGTATATTATGTAGATTAATTATATCAAAATTGTTTTCGATAAATGTTGGATGAAACATGATGATTTCGTTTTTCCCGTAATTGTCATTACAATGTAATCTAAGTGTATTATTACACATAGACAAGGTGCGCTCGTTTCCATGAGAATGGCCTAAAAATTTTAATGAGAGTGAATAAAGAGCAAAAGATTTAATGATTAGTGAATAATGAGGTCCTAAAGAATAATGAATAAATGTAAGTTTTTAATGAATAGCAGAGAAATATAATGAATAGTGAATAATAACATTTTAAAGAATAATGCATATGCTTAAATTTGGTTATGGGATTGTCTTAGATGGCCTCCCTGACATTCCAGAATTTCATTTTTTTCTGGGGGCATCACTGGACGCCCCCAGATCCGATTTAGTTCAAATGTTGTATTCATATTTCAGAAATCCTTTAATGTTTGGAAAGACATATGTCTGGATGCCAAGCATGTAGGGGCTCATATCAATTCAATTCAATTCAATTCAATTCTTTATTCAGATTGCCAAATACATTTTAGCGCATCTACAAAACAATCAATACAAATACACAAATACACTAACTTGACATATTTTATCGTGAGTACTGGATGACCGCAAAGCAAATGTTGAGGAATGCTGATGCAGTGCCCAGAGCAGTTATACTACTAGTAATATGGCATCCCTGATCTAGGCAGTGTCTGCCAGCAACCATAAAATTGCGATCAGATCGGACATCCAATACGCATGAAAAATAGATACATGTAGGATGATAAGCCTATGAATGGTAATATAACAAGATTATGACATGACGTAGGTGGCATCTCCAAAGTAGTATAATTATCAGTGTGTTTCAAAAGTTACACATAATATGAACTAAGCTATAGTGAACTGACATAGACTGAATTGAAAAATTGAAAATGTTACAGTTCCCTACGACATGACTATATGTATATATTTAAACATATATATTAGTAGTTACTACTTCATTGTAACAAAATCTATCAGAAAAACAGATGATTCTATGTAGCGGCTATTATAAGAAAATAACAATAGCCATACCATCTACTTATTTTGTGGACACTTTCTAATATGTAAAGCGTCACCAGTAAAATTACAAATGCTTTTACAATTTTGTTTAGTTTGTGGGTTAAGAATATGTTTAACTGCGTCTATTCCTTGCCAAAATCATGTACAATTTCTGATATAAACCTATTGTTTTTGCGTTTGGAATCATACTTATTGCAGTTTAAAAGGAAATGTTCCTCAGATTCTATTGTGTCCGGACAGAAGGGACAGAATCGTTTCTGTCTCACAATTTTTGGTCTACAATAACGCATTGTTTCAATATTAAGTATATGACAACTAAGCCTAAGTTTGGTAATTAAAGATCTCTTAGCTTTACTAAAATTCATGTTTAAATAACATGGTACACTGAAACTATTATAAAGGGTACTAAAAAGTTCGAGTTTACTATCAGAAGATTCCTTGATATGTGCTAAGTTAGTCTCTACTTTGTTCTTATAAAATACTTGTAAAGTCTGAATAAAGGCACCTTTACTCAAGCTATTAAGTTCTTGTATATTCAGAAGCTTTTCTAAGTGTCTAATGTTTGTGAGCCATGAATTACTACCCTGCAGAAACAGCTGTTTGTCAGTTTGATATAGTTTATATAGCAATCTGTCAGATGGAAGCTTGATGAGCCTGCAGTAGTAACTGTGCATAAGTTTAAGTATTGATATTAATATAGGGAACCGACCTAGTTCACATCTCGATGCTAAATTAGAAATTTTATTATGCACTCCTAAAGAGAATCTGCAAGATTTCAAATGGACAAGCTCAAATGGATATTTATCATCCATTAAATCTATCTTATAATCAGAAATCCAGATTTCACTAGCATATGTTAATATTGGCTGGATAAGTGTATCAAATAATTTGGATAAAGTTTCAACATTTATATCACTGTATTCTTTAATTTTTGAGTTAAGGCTAAATAAGGCCTTTGTTGCTTTGGCTGATGTCTATTGAAGCCTGTTTCAGATTGCCTGTGAAAGATATATTGACTCCTAAATACTGATAATTATATACTTGCTCAATCGAAGAGTTCTTATATTTCATATCAGCCATGAATACCTTCCGTCTTCTGCTAAATATAATAACTTTGGTTTTATCTAAGTTGACCTCAAGTTTCCATCTGTTACAGTACTGTTCTAAAATAGATATACAATTTTGCAAACCTTCCTCTGACTCAGATATAATTAGTAAATCGTCAGCATATAATAAACAGTTTATATTAACATCTTCAATTAAAACTGGTTTACAATCTTCGTCAAAACTATCACATAGGTCATTAATAAAAACATTAAAAAGTAGAGGACTTAATCCATCACCTTGTTTAACGCCTCTGTAAGAAACTCTTGCTGGTCCTAACTTATTGTCTGCTTTAAATCGAAATTTTGTGCTTGAATACATACTTTTAATAAGTTTATAAAAGTTGCCCCCAATGTTAGTTTGTGTGAGCTTATAAAGCAGAGAATTTCTTGAAACTGAATCAAAAGCTTTAGCAAAATCAACGAAACATCCATATACAGGCTTCTTTAATTTGTACACATATTTGTTTATTATAGTTTTAATTGCAAAAATGTGATCAGTTGTTCTATGGTCTGGTCTGAAACCAGCTTGAAAAGGACTGAAAAAATTATGCGACTCTAAATGTGTTATAAGCCTATTTTGAAGTAGGCTAGTAAATAGTTTACTGAGACAGCTAGATAGACTTATGCCTCTATAATTATTACAATTATTTTTATCACCTTTCTTATATATAGTAGATATTAAGGACATATTCCAAGTGTCTGGGTACTCTGTATTATTTAGTATATAATTAAACAATTTTACAAGTGGAAGAGTAAGAACTGAGGAGCCATATTTTAGCATCTCATTTGATATGGTATCAATACCTTCTTTTTTATTTACCTTAAGGTTTGAGAGTCCCTTTCTGACTTCCTTGCAATTGAATGGGAAGTCAAGATCGTGTGATGTCGACTTATCAGACAAAAAAGCATTTATCTCCTCATCAAAATTAAGTTCATTATCATTTGGTTTATATAGTTCCTCAAAATAATGTGTCCATTCAGATATGGATTTCACGTTACTAGATTTATTGTTAGAACCTTTCATGTCATTTAAGATTTTCCAGAAAAGTTTTGGATTTTTATTACGTGTATCTTCTAACTGATTTGAGATCTTTTTTACATATTCCGAGCGTTTCTTTTTTCGAAGTCTGTTATAATCATTTCTTACTTTAATAAATGTTTTACGTAAATCAATATTATTTGGATTATTCAATACTTTCTTGCCTAAACTCTTTAATGATCTTCTTAAGCTAAAGCAGTCTTGATCCATCCAAGATTTTTTATATCTATGTTTATTCTTGTTATGCTTCTTCTTACATTTAAAAGTAACTGATTCTTTAGCAGTTTCAAGTACAATCTTGTTGAAACTCTTGACTGCTTCGTCTGTGGAACTAAATTCCTGCACATCTAGTGAAGCCATAGATTCAGACAATCTTTTAATAGAGCTTTTAATAGTGCCTGGTTGTTAGTTTGGTTTTTTCCCACCTTGGTTTTTGGAGTGGGAGTCTTTTTCTGATTGCGCCTTTTCCTGATCTTTGCCTACTTGTACTTTTTTACTGTTAATTGATTGAATAAAATGAGATTTTGAGAACTCGGACCAAATAAATTTTCCATTCAATTGACTAACTGGAACTGATTCTTCAGCCTGTGTATAATTACATGTCAGACCCATCCATATAGGACAGTGGTCAGAAAACTCATTTGGAGGTTGAACATTAAAGAATCTGATTCTATCAAATAATTGTTCAGGCGCTAAAATGTAATCAACAGAACTAACTCCACCATTATCATGAAAACAAGTAAAGAATCCTAAGGAATCTCCAAAAGTTCTGCCATTTAAAATTCTCAAACCTGATTCGAGGCATAATGAGGCAAGTAGTTTTCCACTTTCGTTCGATATATTGTCTATATTATTACGAAGATTGGCTTGGTCATGTATGTAATTGTCTGGAGTTTGACAATAATTTTTGTCTATGGAACCATCATCATGAAATACAAAATCGAGCAACGTACCAGTCCGCGCATTGAAATCGCCTGTTAAGATAATATTACTCAGATTACTGTATTGGAGGACATCATCTAACAGCTTAGAATAGAATTCAATATTAAATGTTGAGTCTCTATTTGGTGGCATATATATTGAAGCTATGTATATAGGCTTCTCTAAATTGAAGGACAAGCTATCTAGCTTAAACCATACAATATGGTCTGAAACACTTTCTAATGATATACCTTTTTGAAGGTGATCTTTGAAATAAATGATAATTCCTCCAGATCTTCTGCCTCGCTTTTTAATTTTTTTCCTGGTACATGAAAATTACAATACCCAGAAATTTCAATTGGAGAATCCTTATGAGTCCATGTTTCAACTAAACTAAAAACATCAAACTTATTTACAATGTTTACAAACTCAACATCTTGAACCTTCTTTGAACTTAAACCTCGTACATTCCAACTAGCAATCTTTAACATAACATCCATGACTATCATTAAAATTCACATTTTAAATGAAAAACATATTTCAAGTACTTCACCAGGGTATATAACTATATCTGCTATACAGAGATACTAATTTACTCAGCTCATCTTATAGTAACTATGACTCAGTCAATACAAGCATATTGTAGGCACTCATTAGAAGTATCTAGGGCATTTCCAGTGTGTATTATATAATAAATGAAAAACACCTATAGAGTAGCCCCCGAGTCTAGATTTGCAGCATCCACAAAAATATTAGGTCTGAATTTAACTGTAAGTCAACAACCACTTACTTACTGAGAGAGGAAAAAAAAAAAAAAAAAAAAAAAAAAAAAAAAAAAAAAACTACTTCTGTCTCAATTGTAAAATTGTATATCAAAACATATTTCCTTATAGCCTTAGAAGTGAGACTCTTTAAGCATCACAATACATGTACCTCAAGACTAGACATTAGAAAAATGCAAATACATGTATTTATCAAATAATCACTGTTAAAAAGTTAAACACAACTTTATAGAACTACTAAAACATATTTACATTCAATCTAGTTTATCACTACTACAAATTGTACTATACTACCATAAAGTTATGAAATATCATAAATTCCATACAGGAGTAAATCCTCCTACTTTTTTTCGCTCGCTCGGTATTTAAATCATTAATAAAATGTATTGTACAATCAGGCACAAGCACAAATCCATACATCATATAGTATTCCTATGCTAACTAGTTTACTAAATAAAAACAACAGCATTTTATTATAACTTTTAGCCCTGAAGTTACATTTTTTCTTTAATAACCTTTGGTATTCATAATTGAAGAGAAAGATTCAGAGTAAAACGTTTGCTAAAAAATGGTATACTATTTCGGAAAGTTTCTATGAGGTTTTGTGGTCTAGCAGAGTATATAATTATGCTTCTCTCAAGATGTTAATATCAAGGTTGCACTCAGCAGCCTACAATTTAATATCATAGAACTAGTCCTTGTGGCTAAGGGATGCCTTAGGTGGGGGAACACGTACCTACATTGTCTTTGCTTATGGATTTAGCTGGCTGAAGAAGGCGTGAATAGTAATTATCATATTTTAGTGAATAATCGAGCTAAGGATCTCGGAAGAAAGTCTATGTTTCCCGCCTAAATTTTGAGCGTTTCTGGCGGCTTCTGTGTTATTTGTATAGAATATCAGTTGCATTCTCAGTAAAATATAACATTTGATAAATGCAACAACATGGTTGAAACCTCTTGATGTTACATACCGGTAACATAAATCTGTGTCAAAGATGGAGGGGGTCAGATTTTTTCAAAAAATATTTTGTCAGAAAACATATTTTTTGCCATAGATTATCAAGAAAATACAGCAATATGCTTATTGCAACCTAAAGATTTGGGTAGAAATGATTAATGCAGGAAAAACATGTACATAATCTTTACTAGATTGATAACTGTAAATAACACTGTCCATTACTTATGCAAATAGACATTTCCAACTTAATCCGATATTGATATTGGAGTTTGACATTGGAGTTCGGATATTTCTTTCGAGGGATATTCTCAAAAACAACATGTAAACTAATAGATGTTAGCCATTGTATACAAACATGTTCATGTATATACTCGGGATCTATCGGTTATTCGCTTATTGATGCGCTATGCTGTGTTAAGAAATAAGATTACGGCATTTGTATGCGTTGGCGAGATCATAACAAATGTGTTAGCCCACATCTTTTCAGCGGCCCTTGGATAGTGGACGCCCGGGTTGGACGCAATATATCAGGTGAGAACTTGTACAGATGCACACCACCGCATGCGTTACTAGACATTTCTATTCCTACTTGCTAACAATTGCTTTTTCGTGTTTGGTCGGCAAACGCATAAACGCCGGTCCTTGGAGACCTGCAATGGTAGGACTGTTCAAGGTCTCAATATTGTTTGAAACTTTATATCATACACAATTTCAACGTAGAGCATGTACAACAAGCGAAGATTCGTATAAGCATATGAACATGCATATCTTTATTTCGGCTCGTCTCGACGAGCCGAATATACGATAGGATTTTGGCTGGGAACCTACGAAAAATACCGAACACTCCGCATGACTACACAGGTTGGTTTCCGATCTACACTAATTAGTCATCCGGTAAGCCGAAAACATGTGATGTTTTAAACGTTAGCAGTGATTGGTTTAATGAAATCCAGCCAATCATCATTTTTCTTTTAAGCAAAGTTCGGATGTAGACCATTTTGCGTATGCTGAGATCGGGGCCATAAGGGTCGACTAATTACCGAACAGGAAATCCAGGAAGCAGGTCATCTCTGCCTTTTTACTTTTCGGTCTTACCAAGTCCACTCGGCCTTTTTTTCTTTTTTAATTCAATTTTATGTCCTTTTTAAGATAATTTCAGCTCATATAAGTGGGTGGAACGAAAACGGGAAGTCCACAAGAAAAACCATCTGGCAAACCGCAAGCAGAAGGTCTCACACCGTGATCAATAGAACCCCAATTTCACTGACACAATTCACACCAAGTAAACCATGTACACGACTTCCATACATTGGACCGTGTCTGTTCGCCTCCGAAACACCTCTAATTTCTATAGCTATTTCATTGCAAGCAGTACTGTGGCTTATGCGTACTTAATGACTGATTAGTGTGGGTCGGAAATCAACATATTTTTATCCCACTTGTCCATTATGCTTATGCACACAGAGCCGTTTCTAGCCTATAAAAGTGTAACGGAATCTCTCTCTCTCTCTCTCTCTCTCTCTCTCTCTCTCTCTCTCTCTCTCTCTCTCTCTCTCACACACACACACACACACACACACACACACACACACACACACACACACACATTTACTTTACGACTAATTCTCATGAGATCAGTGTGAGAGTAATCTTGAGCTCATGCACATCAAAATAAGAAATTTGTTTTCTCAGAAACAACTAGCATACAAGTTTATTTGTTTAAAAAATGAATAGATTTCGAAAATGGTGTGGTCATAATACAAAATGCTAAACGAGCCGCTTCTAGCTTTTTTAAAAGCTATCCTTGTTATTATTATCATCTTACAAACAAACAAGACAGTCGTATTATCATCTTACAAACAAACAAGACAGTTGATTTTGTTATACATTTAACGCACGGCGAAGACCGACCACAAAGTGATATATTATGCTTTGCTTACGCATGCGTGTTACATTGTAGTGTTTTGTCACAAGACCAGGCGCAAGAGACTGACTAGCGTTCAGATGGCTTTACCATAAATGATGTTGTAGATATATATTTTTTCCATGAAATGTGTTTTCAGTTCTTGTATCAAAAGATAAAGTTATATATGTGAGTACCATGTAAGTAGGAGGAACCTTTTCAAGCCAGATTTTACCTACCTGTTTTAATAATGGGCCCCATCTTGAGAAAACCGGATTTTGCCTAGGCGAAAACAAAGACGCAGATCAGCTTCGCAGCAGCTGCAAAGCTGATCAGCGCCTTTGTGTTCGCTACGCGGATAATACAATTCCTCCACTTACTTAGTCCAAAAATTTTCCGTTTCTAGTCATCTTCTGTGCTCGTACAGCTCGGGTTGTATCAGACCTGGTCGGAAGCCCCGAAGACCGGGTTTCTCGCGTCGCGGCTCAGTTATTCGAAACAACTGGAATTATGTATGCCAACATTAATGTCGCACCATAGCAGTACAAGTTATCAGAAGATTTTTTTAGAATTTTAATGAAGGGTTTTCTCATAACGTGCCCCAACCTCATCGACACTGAATGCCACTTTGGTATATTTTATGAATGTGAAAACCACACTGTCTGACAAATAAGGATTGACGGGTGAAGGGTGTAGGACATACGTAGAAATATACAAAACAGTGAAAATTTAATGCACACTGGAAACATTTATTTCAAAATAAACTTAAATTGCAACACTATAAACTATGAATTCATGTTGTTGACGTGCGCATATCAGTCTGCGTTAAAAGCGCTGTTGACAAAGAATTATTGTAAATCAAGGGAAAGTGTAATTGTAATTTTACCCAAAAATAAAATTGGTGCTCTATATAAATTGCAAAATGATATACGAAACAATATGCATTTCTCTTCCTGCAATCCACAATTCTGTCGAAGATTCATTACGTAAAACCATCATCCCGCTAAAAGGCTCACAGGGTGCGCTTATAGGATGGTCATGCTCCGGCGTCCGTCTGTCCGTTGTCCGTCCGTCGTAGTCCACAATTTCAAAGATCTCCTTCTCTAAAGCTAAACTTCATGTTGAACATTCTTAGAAAGGGGGAACGAAAGTTTATATAAATGGTCTAGGTCACATGATCTATGGCTATAGAAAGCAAAAAAAAAAAAAAAAAAAAAAGAAAGAAACCTTTAACAAATGTCACATTTTGTCCATAAGCAACAGAAGTAATGCTCAGGAAATCCAAATGCTTGCTTAAATATGTTCAGTATTTGTTTATATTTTGAAATGAAAACGTTTGTTGAAGAAGGCGGGTGATTCAAAAGACAGCGTCTCACAAAATACTGAAATTTGCGAATTAAAAAAGAAAGAAAAAAAGTGGGACACCTTGTATTGTACGCTATGGTAAAATATTTCGTACAGGCTTCACTGCTCTTAGTCAATTTTTAAAATCATTTTAATTATGAATAAAATTAATAAAATGTAAGTGGCTAGAACTTTTTGCTTGTATATTTTGAAGCACGTTTCGCATGCCATAACATCATAATGTACGATAGAAGACCAATTGAAAATGGAGGCAACGTCCTGACACGACCATAGCTGTTGGCATGTGCGTAAAAACAAACCAATCAAACAGAACTAACAAAACTTCCGCATACAGTTTTCCTTTATGTTTTCTCTACATAGATCGTTACAAGTACATGTATATAAAAGGATCGTGTTTTACTTATTTCAAGAAGAAAAAATAATAAGTCGAATCCAATTTTCTGTCTTTTTCGGTAAATCCCTGCTAGTGCCATTGTTGTTTTGTTGTTGTTGTTGTTTCGTAAAGCTCCACCGTTGACTGTTATGCGATCTGGATAACCAAGAATGTTTGAGCGAAAAAAAATTATCACTATTATATAGGGATCGAATACCATTGGCGACGCCAGTAAAATGTTGATAATTGATAAACCTATCAAATTGTTCCTGCATCGGCATATTTCAATGGTTCGATTATCACCTTCCGGGCACGATTTTCTCGACCGAACATCGAGAACTGCTGTGCCCCCCACCACCACCACTAGGCAGTCAGTGTCTAAGAAGCCAAGCAGAAATGCTTAGCCTGGCGTCTGTTTCTTGCAAGTCATAAATTTGCGTGATTCGTGACAGGACACAATTAAATATATACCACGGCCTTAGCATACATGTGATCCGCCGGTGCGCCTGACCAAAATAAGATCTGTGTACAATATTTTAAATTGAAAAGCTTCAGATACCTTCAGAAGAACTTATAAAACATGGTACGAAAGTTTGATCGTGTACAGGTACTAGAAGTATAGGGTTATCACCAACTATGTTGGACAGCCTTGATATACCCCCCAGAAATCGATTAAAGTTTCTCGTATATCCTATATCGTATCTCATACTAAGTTGGAAATGTCTAATACCTGTACCTTAAATAAACTGTGCAAAATATATTAATCAACTTTTACTTTTGAACATTGACTCCATATGTTTTTAGACATATGGCAAGTTCTTCTGACAATATCTTGCATGCATCTTATTAGGGTAAAATCATTCATTGTGTGGTGCTGAAGTGACATTAGATTTTAAGTCCACTGAGGCATATCTCAAATAAAACATAAAGCGTCAGAAATGGATAAACATATTCTACGCAGTATACTTATATGCATCAAACTGTGTACACTTTGTGTATACCTGTTAAAATAGGACAGGTAGTCTGTTCATTCAGGTAGAACATACATATACAGTATATTTCCATAGCCTTGGTACATTACAAATAATTGCGCTGAGCCCATTTATGGGTTTTGTGGCTTTTTGGCAGCCTTCCCCCCTTGCCCAAACATGGCATTTTGATATAATATGTCAATTACAAAAATACAGTTGTATTCAAAATATTTTGATTGGGCAAGGGGGGGGGGGAACATGGTCTTATAAAACGTTTCCTAATTCCTATATGAATCTATGTTAAATTAAAAGATTTTGTCCATTTTTCATAGAAGTCACTGCTTGACTCACACACAACATAATATGTCTAAATACAACAGAAACTTATTTTTCGACTGCAATACACTTCATTTCAGTGCCTGGAACGTGAGATTTTGAAAATTTCTTGGGCAACCTCACAATAGAATTCTTCCGAGATCCTTTTAATTAATAAGCCCAAATTTTAATGACAGTGAATAAATGGCTAAATTTTTAGTGATTAGTGAATACCAGGACCCCCCATCCAGACCCTCTTCCATGGATGGCAATCATATATGCGCACGTGGTCGCCTGACACAAACGTAGCATTTTTGGAAGAAAAAAAGTACATTTTGGTTCGTTGTGTAATGCACGTTTGAGAAAAACACTTATTTTTTCCGAAATGGCAGCGTTCGTCAGTCTCCATCACTGAGGATCAAATTGATAAAGTCATCCCATTGTTTATGCCAGCACAAAATTTGATCAAAATCACGCAAAAGAGTTCTTTACGAAAATGGGTCACCGCCCCGTATAGTTGATCTTGAAACTTATATGCAAGCTATATTTCAGGCAATTATGATGCCGCTGCTGTTGTTGAGCACCAGTGTTATTGTTCTGATAACGACATGGTCAGGCCATCCGATATGTAGTGAAGCACAGCTCTGGGATGACATGAGGGACTACCAGCCGACCTTCAGCACCAAAGGTCAACTGAGCCCGAACCCCAACTCCCTGCCAATGGTTATACGAGATGGAACTGCGTCGGCTGCCGGCAGAATTGTCACTGTCAACGGTAACAAAACGCCAAGTATCTCTCCTGATACCGTTATTGATCGAAAGAAGTCCCTGATTGAAAATCGTAAACGCCGGAAAGGAAAACGTGGTAAAAGAAAACCTACGAGATCCCACTCACGAAAACACGACTCCCGCAACAGAATGGAATCAACGAGCCAGCAGAAGGACGAATTATTGGGACTTGGTCGTCATATTTGCAGTATGGTATCCGAAAGTAATCTCATAACAGAAGCGGTTAACAACTACGGTCAGATCGTTCAAATTGCGCCAGTAAAAGGTCATGACGGAACAGAAAAGGGCAACTCCTTCCATGAAACATACTGCGAATCAGAGAGGGAAAGTTGTGACGGTATCGACAGGTCAGAATATCAATCCTATTGTCAAACAGAATATCGGTATGTCTATGCCCCGACCGTAAGCGACGAAAAGATCGGATTGTCACTGATAAAGATCCGAGCGGGATGCAATTGTATCATACAGAAGAAAATGGTGTACATGAACATTATGGGCAAAATCGGCTGAATTGTTAAGAGACTCAATTCTCACTTGTTGTTGTAAACGGAGAGCATAATTTTACGTCTGTCTAGCTCATTTATCTACGCGATCATATTAGACGACAATGGCAGTGATGTTATATTTATAAGCGTATGGTATGTGTACCGATAGTAGACATTTCTTGCCTAACCCGAGATAGAATTGTACACCATACACTGACAAACCAAATGTCTTTTAACTGGGGGTTTCTCAAAATTAAATACCAGTTTCCATCGGATTTTGGTTGCCGATCAGGCAGACGCTAACCAGGAACTGCACAGTCACAAGGTGATAGATTGTTAAATATTTAGTATCCAGGATGTCCTTTTCATACATATATGTGCCGGTTACATCAATGCTATTCTGTGTATCGATGGAAAGAGCGGATTTTCTCATGCTATTTCTAATCTATGCGTAGTTTTTTCCATCGTGTTATGACAAATGTCGTGGTGCAAGAAACTTTTCTTTTGTTGGGCTGCACTTATATTTTTAAAACGTACACGGTCAACAGTTAAAGTCCAATTCGCATGCGCAAAAAATACGCGCGTGTAGATATAATCCGGTGTGTGTATATATTCTCCGACGTGTATTTATACTCCGGTGTGCAAATCAACCTGAGGGTAAATTTAAATTGGGTTCGTATGGGTTTTATCACAGTACTAGGAGTATTTTTGTATGTAAATTTATCATTTCTGGATTAAAACCTGTTCATTTAAGTCTTTTGTATTTGCGAAAAAAGAAGAGGCTGCTTCAAGATGTTCTTGCAGACTTTGGCAGCAGAGGAGAAACATGTAATGCTCAGGCATAACCTTAGCAGTTATACAGTTCCCTTTTATCATCCTTTCACAAGGAATTACTGTTAAAATGCCCCAAGAATCTAACCAAGAATGATAAAAAAATAGTGTGGCTGTTTGCACTCCATATGATCTAAAATGTAATGAATGATAATAAACTCTTATTTAGTAACACTGTCCACATTTTTGCTTGGCAGCGCCAGCTGCCAAGCAGTTGAGACGGAATGGGAATTTCTCTTCAACCTGCGGGGTCTTTTCCTTCAATCTGTGGGGTTTCCCTTTGACAGCCAGGGGCCTGGTTTCAGTCGTAATTTTTTGCTACTCTTGTCGCATTATAAAGCAATTGAAAACGGAAACCAGACGTGCTCTCTAGGACTTGTGGGAAGAATGACGTGCTTGGCTCTAAACATATATCGGTGCGGAGGTAAACATATACCATGTAAAATTAGACTTATATATACGTTCCTCATAACTATGATTCTCTGATAATGCTAAAACCCGGAACTAGTCCAAGGTCCGACCAAGTACGATTGTATCCACCGAGGAAGTCTTTTAGATGCTCCACTGCATTTTCCCCGGAGAAGCGTCTGCTAGAGGATCTAAAATTAACATATTGTTCTTACCTAAAGTAGCTTCTGAACTTTATAACACAATGTTAATAGCTGCACTTAGTAATAAATCTATTGAGCCAACGCACTGCAGTACCAACAAAAATAAATGTTTACATTGTTTATTATTTAACAGCCACATTTAAACAGTGCCTAAGTTGTCTGCATGAAGCATAGCAAAAGCAAATATTCCCATTAGTCATATTTTGGTCCACGCTTGCACATGGGATTAATGGTTATTTTGTGGGCTTCTCTGTGCATTTAATACTTGGGACGAAGTATTTGAATTTTCGTTATCAGAGTGAGTTTTCAGCAGCTCTATAAACAGAATAGGAAACTTGCAGACACTCAGATATGACGTTGTATTTACCACAAGAATGAGCCACTAAAAACCCAGGGCTGGCAGGTTAAGCAAAGTTCAACATTGGTTTATGATATGGAATGGTCTATAGGAAGTCTTCTGCTGGGGAAGGAGTAAAACCCGGGACCAAAATCCAGGACCATTTTTTACGGTCATTAAAAGGCACTATCATATGCGTGTGTAGTTTATAAGGTCATTTCAATGAATTAAATCATCGTTTATCCAAAGAATTCGAATATTTGAAATTTTGATCAAAATATGGGACCCCATATGGGAACCCATTCAAGAATTTAGATCCAGGACCAGTTTTGCAGTATAGACGAAATAATGTTTTATACAGACTAGCCAAGCGTTCCTTTTAACAAGGAAAATTTATTCGCAACTGTCATATAATCAGTTATGGTCAAAAAATGTGAAACTTTGTTACCTAAAAGCAGAATATTGACTTGAAATAAAAATATTCATGGGTCAATTTTACTTTGCGTTCGCATGGGAAAAATAGTAAATTTACACGTGTGTATTTGTAAAAATAAAATTTGCATCTAGTCAGACCCAGGAGTAAATTTAATCATATGTAAATATACCCCGGTGTGTACATGTTTTTGCGTTCGCATGCGCCATTTGCTTACCCCGAGTAAAATTTGCACACCGGAGTATATTTACACGCGTGTATTTTTGGCGCATGCGAATTGGACTTAAGCCGAGGCATGTAAGATAACCACATGGTTCCCGGACAAGCCTCCCGGAACCTGACTATCGGTGCTCTATGCACATGTCTTTCACCATACCACTGGCAAATAAGCAGGAAGCGGTGGTTCTGTCCCGACATGACTAAAATTGTGGACAGGGATGTTAAACCACAATACAAAAAGCTGAGCAGCTGACAGAAAAAAAGAAAATAATCAGCGGAAGATGGAGAATAGCCGTAGATATATTTCCATGAAAGCATATCATAAATGAAAGAAATGTGCCGAACGTGCTCACCAGTCTCGTGCTTGCTTCAATATGTAAGACCGATCAAGCTTATGCACCCGGTTTTGGAGTTAAATGATAAGCTGCAAACCACAGAAAATCTTGGCGCGGTTAACTGCCGAGATAATTTTTAAATACGAGCACTGTGAGAAGGCGACGTTATTGTTACTTTTATTATAATAAGCACTCCCAGGGCCTTCCATTTAGCTATTGAGTATGATTGTATCCCACCGTTCATTTCAGTCCTAGTTTAAATTGAGGTTGAACCACCTAGTTTACATTTTGCAGTCATGTAAGGAGAGAACCACGGCTTCCATACCTGCATGGAGAGATTTTATGGCAAACCTGGACGAACTGGGAACAACTGGCCACGGTGAACCCCAGTTTGGCATGGAGTCCATTTCACCCCGATATCGGTTTCTATTATTTATCTATTATGTAGGCCGCGATCGTAAAGCAAACAAACAAACAAACAAGCAAACGCACGTACGAACACACATACACACATTTTATTAACAACTGAATAGTTGGATAAATGAAATTGTTCTTAAAGTGCGTCGACCGGCCTCAGTAGCTCCGTAGGTCGAGTGTCCGCTCCGAGATCGGGAGGTACCGGGTTCGATCCCGGGCAGCTACATACCAAAGTCGTTAACAATGGTACTAGTTGCTCTCCGCTTGGCACTCGGATTTTCGGGGTATGGCTAGGACTAGTCGCTCCGGTGTCAGTATAATGTAACTAAAGGTGGTATCAGGTAAAAGTGTCTGTGATCTGATACGACAGTGAGGCAGCACTATAAAAGTGAGCATTGAGCTCCCTGTCACAATCATAAACCGTCGTGATATGACAGATAATGTTGAAAGCGACGTTTAACAAACAAACAACAGTGCGTCGATGCAATTAAATATCTTGAGATAATCCCGGACTTTATGTCAATGTATGGTGTATTTACATCTCAGAATACATCTCAGATTAGGCAAGAAATGTCTAGTAGTGAACATACGTATACACATGGAAATAAGTAAGGGAACACATGTAATAATGTGACTTCCAACTTTAGAATGTATATATCCTTCTTTGTAAGAATTATGAAGAATGTTTTGACAACTTGACAGGATCTGTAGTATCAAAAGTTGTTTCTATGTGAAAATGGTAAGCATCAAAACATAAACTGCGGCGGACAGCGGCCATCTTTGATTTAGAAATGTTTTGCTAAATTTAAGGAACGCGCTGATATTCTTCGCGATAACTTCATTCTGTGAACTCGCATTGTCGTGATTTTTCGTACGCATCAAGCTGAGACATTGCATGTGGAATATTGATCATAATTTCTTTATTTTCTGACCGACTGTCGGCGGTAGATCCATACTTTTCCGGGGGTAGGTTTCTTGGTCACGTTTTGTTCTTTGTCTGTACATTTTGCAGGTTGTTTATACGTTGGGAGAGATATTCTATATGACCCTTTAGGAATTTATACTTGCACGTTCTCACTGGTCATAGCGTCATAGCGGAATTATTCTTTTACGACTTTATGTGCAAAACAAAAATTCCAAGCATTTTGCTTTCCATAGAAATCAATGCAAACTGTAGATTTTGTATTATTAGTTGGTTTGGAGATGGAACATGAATTTTAAGATCCGAAGTCGTTTATTCATTGAGATCGATCAGATTCAACATTTTATTCCTGTTTCGCATTCAAAATTTGAGTTTTGCGGAGTGCAGAAGCAAAAAGGCAAACTCGTATTCAATAAAAGTGGAGTTTTTTTTTTTATCTATGGCATATTTGTCATCCGTAGCACAAGGATAAAATGTTGTAAATTGCAAAAAAATTGGCCTGTAGCTATGCAAAGGTATGAAATACATGTTATAAAATTTTCAGTATCGCCAGAAGAAAGGAAAATGGATTTTTTTTTTTTTTCAAACTTTTCCCAAGAGCTAAAACTGTTCCCTAACTTATTTCCATGTGTATATATATGCTCAGCGGCAAAAGTTTAGGCAGTGAAAATGCAAGTTTAACCCCATAGGGACTGATTAAATCGATATAGCTTCCAAACCCCTCGTTAGTTTGGGATTGAAATTACCAGCCGTAAAACGGTGAATAAAACCTAACATTTCCGACAAAAAAAAAAAAAAAATAATAATAAATAAATAAATAAATAAAAAATGAAATATCGCATGTGGTTTTGCCAGAGTGCATACATCGATTTTCGTTCTTATTTTAAATGAAAGGGAGGTAATCTCAAAATAATGAATATTTGACATGTTTTTTTCTCTCGAGACAGTGGCTGAATTTTTAAAAGATTTTTTTTTTTTCGGATTTTTGTCACTTTCAACAGCCTCTATCAGAAAGCGCTATTAATCAAAGCGCCGATTTTATCATTTATCGGGTAATTGCAAAAATGATATTTTACGAGAAAGGCCAATAACTCGAAATGGACAATAGGTGGAGTTTCTTTCAAAACATGATAAGAAACTGGCTTTGCAAATTTTATAAAGGGGGCATCTAAGGCAAACATCAGGATATTATCGGGCTTGTCAAAGTAACTGACTAAACGTTTTCCTCTGAGTATAGTGGTATTTTGCTTTATTTATGTGTTGTTTATACATAACGAAAACTTTCCCATGCAATATATATAGAGATTTTTTTCATCTGTAAAAAATGAAAATTTCACCAGAAAAGTTTTAATATTTTTAGTATTTTTGCTCAAAACATAGATCGTGGGTACACGTTAGGACCGCCTCGGTTCTAACAGGTTCTAACAAGTAACCACAATCTATGTTTTGGACCAAAATAAGAAAAATAGGTATACCCCTGCATACCCCAGTTTTACTATATAAAAGTGGGGTTTAAGGGGGTATTCATTGCATGGACATGTTTTCCTGATGAGAAGGCTGACTGGATTATAGCTAAAAGTGTAACCCTCTCGAAATATTGTATAAATAAAATAAAAATAAATGCTACAAAGTCTAGTTTTGGTTAATTGTTTCCTAATGTCAGTACTCAATGGCTACATCACTGAAAATTTCATCAAAATGACCCGTTTTCAAGAAAATGTGGTTTTGATTTTTACGCATTTCTTTTGCGAATAAGTATACTATACTATCCAAAAAAAAAAGGCCCTGTACCAGAACTTCCATGCATTACCATGGCAAGTCTGGGAGCATTGGCATTTATGATTTATAAATCTTGCAAGAGTGATCATTCAACTATTGAACAGACATAATCATATTTGAATTCTAAGATTGTCGTTTGAATGGGGTACCTTTTTTCATTTTCCAATTCTCAAACAGTGGAAATGATTAAAGGTAAAAGTAGGCAATGATCCGGAAATGGCGCAATCAGAAAGAAATACCCACTCCAAAAACCAAGGTGGGAAAAACTATTAACAGTCAGGTACTTTTACTACGAAAACATATCTTAAGCCGATTAAGCTGCTATTTCCCAATAGGCGGCCACTCAATTACCCAAACTTTATTAAAATATGAAAACGTACATAAGATGCAAACAGCACAAAATTCAACTCCAAAACATAACAATTAGAACCACCACAGAAGTATCGCTTTGGAACGATCAGTAATATACAGTTACTGGCGGGCTTAAACTAGTTTTACAGGCGCCTAACCTCACCAGAGCTTCTCCAGACGTTAGTATATTGTCCAGGTCCCACATGCGTACAATTGAGTTGGCAGTACCACAGTCGTTCAGCTTCGTGTCATGCTTGGTTCCATTTCGCTCCCAGTCATTTGCACGGCGTCTTCCAAATGCTACACTGGCTTTTGCAATTCTGGCAGTTACCTCATCATCAATATGCACTGCTCTGGAGAGAGTGCTTCCCCGGTCCAAGGTAGGTGAATTTATCATCAACTTTCAGTTTTTGTCCATTCACAGTGATAGTTGGTTCATTGAACGGTTTTCCAGGTGCTGGTTGGTTTACAACCTCTCTCTCTTTTGTGCTAATTGTCAGGCCATTATTATCACATGATTGTGAAACTTGTGTGCCAATCTGGTCGAAATTCGAAATCATCCCGGCTAATTATGGTTGTCCTTATTACCGCCAAGCGATGAAGTTCCAACATTACAAAAACTTGCCCATACAATAAACAGATAGTTTTGAGCTTTCAAAGTCGAAAATTTTCAGCTGAAAAAATTGATATTTTTCTTATTTTTGCTCAAAACATAGATTGTGGGTACACGTTAGAACCGCCTCGTCGAGGCGGTTCAGACGAGTATCCACAATCTATGTTTTGGAGCAAAAATAAGAAAAATAGGTATACCCCTGCAAACCCCAGTTTTTCTATATGAAAGTGGGGTTCAAGGGGGTATACATTGCACGGACGTGTTTTCCTGATGATCAAAAATAAAGGTGGTGCTAGAGTGTTAACAACACAAAATATCAATTTGTAAACACCCAAGGGCAGAAATCGCCACAATCAGTTGTTCGACCCGGTCGAAATTCGAACTATTGTGGTTGTTCTTGTCACTGCCAAGAATGAAGAATAAATGAAGGTGCTATAGTTTTAACAACAATAATCAATTCAAACTCATTCGACATAAAAAGGTCGTCCTCATTGATACCAAGGATGATGAAGATCCAATCAAAACTGAAGGCGCTAATATATACTGACTGACAAAAGAAACGCTACACCCTAAAAATTGTGATTTTTTGTAAAATTGTTTTCTCTTTCCCCCATAAAGCCCCACTTTATAGAGAAGGTCAACCACAGGTGTACCGATAATGTACACCCCAACCAATAAATGCTAAAGGCGCTTTTACGAAAACATGTTTTTCGTGGAGTTTAATTGGGACGATAACGATAAACTTCAAATTTTGCAACACCTATGCAATCTACACATTATCAGAAAAACACGCTACATCACCAAACCACAACAAATCAACTTAACAGCATTGTGTCTGTGCAACGGTCTTGCATCTGTGGTGGTTCTTTTTGTTTTATGTCTTGGTGTTTAAAATATTTTTGTGCTGTTGGCGCCTTATGTATGTTTTCATAGTTTTTGTTAAGGTAACTGAGTGGCCACCTATTGGGAAAATAGCTGCTCATTCGGCTTACGAAACGTTTTCATGGTATAAGTACCTGATTGTTAATTTGGTTTTTTCCCACCTCGGTTATTGGAGTGGGAATCTTTTTCTGATTGTGCCTTTTCCTGATCTTTGCCTACTTGTACCTTTTGACAACAAACGACCAACAAAGATCTCAGAGTCCATGAGTTACGTCACAAGTGCATGATCACTACATTTGATTACGTCATTTACGCATTTGCTATGCAAATGCTGTAACGATTGCAGCAGATCGTCCCTGTTGTCGTTGGATTAGATCGAGAAACATTTTACGTCAACTGGCAGCAGTTGGTTCATGTCCACATATGCCAAATCTGACGAACGTCACTTACGTCACCGCATACAATACGAACTTTCTCAGGTGAAACAACGACGGTGTTTTACCCGGTGTTACCCTAACAATACCTGTCACCAAATCTTCAAAGATGGAGATCTTATGGGATCTTTGGATAGAAGGGTCCGTAAAACGTCAACAGAGGCCACAGACGCTGAATTACCTGCGAACTGCCTTAACGGAATATTCGTAGCGCATTTGCGTATTCCACATTTGTCAATTAAAACAATATTGCGAATTCTAGAATCCGAAATTATTTTTAAATTTCCAGTTACTGTATATGTCCGGCGGGTTGATAAAGATATTTTGAATCTTTACACTCTCAAGACTTAGGAGTATTAGCATGGATATCAAGATCAGAAACAAGTTTATTGAAATTAAAAATTGCATTTCTGATTGGTTTGTTATATTTGTAACAAATAATAGGAGGTTCCGAGTCCGATTTGTCCTGGAATATACTTGGTAAATCAATAAAGTCAATTCCTTTATTAATGAATGGAATTTTAATGAAATACCGTATATGATTAGATTCGGAATCGATAAATGGACGAAGAGCGTGTTGAGTATAACATCTTGTCAGCAGTGCAGCATCGTACATTTGATGATTTCTATCGTAAAATCTGTTAGCCTCTGTGTCCAAGGAACGTAATACAGCAATAGGTAGAGAACTAAGATAAGAAAGCATAGAATGTCGACCGTGTTCCCTTAGTTTAGCCGCTAAATCATTAAGGGAAGTGTTCAATTTCATTGCAGCGCACCGTTTTCGCTTGTCATTACCCCTTTTCCTTATACCATGAGATCTAGATTTACGTTTACGAGACTCTAAAAGTGTAAGAACATCACAATCGGGCATTTTAGAAATATTACCTTCAAAACCTCTAAGCTGTAGAGCAACCTAGGAACAATATAAGCCTGATATATCTTGTAAGAGACTTTTGGTCCAACCCCGTTTGATCCATGGAAACCAGACTTCATCAGAGCATATCCAGTGCGCCTTGCAATGGAGATTCTTTCTTTAACATTTTCTTTCTGGTCTGATCGCAGGAGTCCCAGATGCGTTGTCTCAGATGTTGGTGCTATAGGTTTGGTTCCCAGCATCCATTCTGTACATACTGCTTGCTTGTCTCTTGTATCACAGCGTTTACACACTATGTTGGTCTTTTGAAGATGAATGATATATCTTTTCTCCCCTGAGAAAGCACTTGCTATGGCCAACATCATAAGCATCTCATCTGGGTCCTCTGTTATCATCAAAACATCATCCGCACACGTTGGGCAACCCACGTATATGTGGCCAATGAATTTTCCCAGGCTATTCCGTCGGATTTCAACTAGGAGCCCATTCACATACACTTTGTAAAAATGCGTGGACAAGGACACCTTGGAGTCTCTGGAAACTGCCCTCCATTTCATTTTTCTACATTCATCATTACCCGGTTGTAAAAAATAAAATTACATACAGATTAATATAAAAACTTACAAAACGATTTTAAATCCATATGGCCTATTGTGGGCCTATTTTATGGTTATACTATGTCATCCAAAAGCGCCTAGTGGATCAAGAATGATTAGAGAACTATATTTTAGTGCGCGACTCGACCGCATCACTCCTTGAGGACTAGCGATCATATCCTACAGAACGAAACCAGGTGCTGCGTTGGAGGGGCGCTGATGGCAATGGATGGTGCAATGTAGAGAAGAAAAACAAATTTGGCGCAAACAGGGCTAAGACATCCTGAAAACACTGATTTTCAATTTTGTTTTGTTGGGCAGCTTGGTTTATTCCTTGAGGATGGTATATTGTATCCAGAAACCTCACAGTGTCCTTACAGTGTAACTTAAAAATTTTGTCATCAGAATTCGCGGTCAAGGTCACGGCAGCCATTTTGTTTTTGTGTTTATAAAAAGTGTTCTAGTCCTCCATTGAACTCCTAGTCCATAAAAAGTCTCCCGATATTTTAACATTTTAGCCTAATCTCTTATCCAGTTAACTTTTACCCTGTGATTAAGCAACGTGTGAACTTAGTGCAGAGGCTGGGGATAACGATCTATAGCAGCACAAGAAGAATTCCTTGGATTGGTAAATGTGTGTACAGAACAGTAAAGGTCATTTTATTATTATTTTATTGTTGTTTTAACGAAGAGAACAATATCTGGAACATAGTACAGTAACAGATACATAATCGCTGAATAAATTTGTTGAACGAGTCTACAAGATCAACAAAGAAGACGCCCTCATGAATGCTGTTTTTTAAAGACTTAGAGATTTGTCGCCTGTGCTGCTAGATTGGTCGCAGTGTACCTTCACTCAAAAAAAAAATCATCTTCCATATTTTATCTTTAGTAATAGTGATTTTGGCTAGATTTTTTTTTTTTTACTGGTAGCCGTTTTAGTAAGGCTAAGTCTCAATTTTTTGTGTAAATTAGCCTGCATTTTATCAGTTTTTATTATTACTCAATTTTTAAGGTGTGTCTTAGATTATTTTTACTGAAATTAAATTACTAAGCCATAGTTATACTAAAGTGGTATCAAGCCTCATTTTTTTGTGCAAATTAGTTTGTATTTTATTGATTTTAAGGTACATCTTAAACTATTTTACTCAAATCAAATTACTAAGCTACATGAATCACATCTAAGTCAAATAAGGTATTGGTTTATAAATTGAATCATAGTCTCTCATAATAATTGTGCCAGAGAGAAGTAATTATTAATTCTTTTACATGTATTGATTTTTATTCTTTGAGGGTGATTAATCACTTGGGTTTTTAGCGCATGTTTGAACTGTCAAAGGATATCTTATTTTTTATTTTTGCACGTGTATGAGATAGAATATTATTATTCCAATCTTTTTTTCTTTCAATCTGAGAAAGTCTGGCGGATTTTTGTACTGATTATGTGTGGATCAAAAGCACTCCTCCCTTAACGCCTATCATTTAAAAATTGTGGCTGTAGCACCTTTGCTGTTTGGTAGAGACTACATTTGGTTGATTTCCCGAGTTATATACAAAATAATCTTTTTTTACAAACCGTGAGCATGGACAGTGATCAAATAGCTCCACGAAGGAGTGGTAGACAGAAAAGTCGCATCTCTGTGGTAACGTCTGAATCAGATATAAGAGATAACTCACTAAACCTGAAAAAGGCCCTAGAAAAAAAGGCCGAAAATTGTTTGACTGACATAAAGATTAATCATGAAGTAAAAGATGGTGGCAATCACATATATACAATGTCCACAGCTGTGTATGAAGTGTATAAATGTAACTCATTAAATTTCTTTGAGAAGAAGTGCAATCATGGGGTTCCGAAAATTAAACATATACACGACCAAACAGGGCTAAATGTGAAAACACAAGTTAAACTATACTCTAAACATAGCAACAAATATACAGAGCAGCTAAAGTATTGCATCAGCTTCTTTCACACAAAATGTAAACTCTTAGTGAATGGTAAAGCAGTCCATGAATTTAAAAAAGACCATAAAGAAATTGTAAAAATGGTTCTCAGCTGTAGAAACCTCAATGATACTGATAAGGAAATCTATGAAAAAATCTGTTCGGCATTAAATAACATGTCTTTAGCATCAGAAGGTAGAAAGAATGGGGTGCGATACTCCCCCTCCATCCCTGCTCAGAAAGCAGTCCCTAAAACTAAGACTAGTCATGACAGCTTACATATAGATAACAATGTAGGCCAACTCTCAATTAAAGACTCTGCCGGCACATATGATACTTCTGATACCCAGATTAATACTGTCTTAGAGCATGACAATCCCCAGGCCCAGATATGCATGCATTGTGACAAGGTTGTGGAGACTCTGGCTATTGAATACACAACCTGTAGTACATGGTACCACTATCTATGCGAGTGTAACGGGATAGTCTCCCTTGTAGAATACGTTGGTGCAACGTATTAGCGGCATATTAGCGGGTAGTAATATGCAAATTAGAAACTCGAAACTTTGTGATTAGAGTAAGTGTTAGGTATATAGCGCAGTAAACCACCCTTGGTGGATGAGCATGCTTTTCCACTGACGGGGTTTCTATGGCTTGGCTCGGCTGTTCGTTACATTTGGTGGCAGCGGTGGGATGATGACAACTGCCAGAACGGAGTTGCCTTACCCATGTAGTCCCCAGGCCAAGACTCGGGACGAGTCTTCTCGGAGGGGGAAGTAATGTGACGGGATAGCCTCCCTTGGAAAAATACGTTGGTGCAACGTATAAGCGGCTTATTGAGTGCTTGTGATATGCAAATTTCAAACTCGAAACTTTGTGAATCGAGTTAGTGTTGAGTATATAGCGCAGTAAACCACCCTTGGTGGATGAGCATGCTTTTCCACCGATGGGGTTTGCTGTGGCTTGGCTCGGCTGTTCGTTACACGAGAATTTATCACATGAATTCTTTGAAAGACATACTGAAGACCTTACTGCTGTCTATTAATGCATGTTATGTACTCTTATTAATTCAGCAAACTGTGATGACTTGACTACCCCAACAAATCTTAGAGAGCCACATGTGCAAAAGCATATTAACTTAGCCACTTCAATAGCGCTGGATTTAACAATCCCTTCTTCCCAGATGAGTAATAAGTACTCAAATTCGACTAACTCAAGTAGTTGCGTTTCATCTGCTGCCATATTGGAGAACCCAACCGTACCTACCCCAAGAACTGTAGCTTCTGCTCCCTATATGCCTCCTCCACCTTGCATTTCATCTGCCGGTGTCACGGCTGTTGATGTTTCCCACTGTGTCTCCAAACCCATGTCAGCCCCAACTGTAGCCTCCCTTAACACATATACCAACTTAAGCTTATATAGTGTCTATGGAAAATGAAATAAAAGAGCTGGAGTCCTCTAACAGATTGCTCAAGCTTAAACTGCTCTCTGTACAACCCACGTTTCTCCCATGTCATATTCTCAGCCCTCCCAAAGTAATGGTGGTGACTTAGCTGTGTCCATGCGTGATCTACAGAACCGGGTATTGTCACTTGAAGTAAAACTGCTAGAACAAAGACTCAATTCCTTGGAAACACCTCACCAATGGGGTGGATTTGGTGGTCACTATTGGCAAAATGGTAAAGGATACGCCCCTGGTAGCCCATATTCTCCTGTATACACACATATGTCCCATCCATGGCTTGGAAACTATCCAAACAATTGTAGCCAACAGAATGCATGGTCTCTACCTTATTCTGGATACCATGTTCCTAATAACAATTACTATAATTGGTCTGATGAGACACCTGTCTGTACAAGTGGAAATTACTACACCCACAGTGTCCCTTCCAGGGATGATATTTCTCCAGGGTCTAGTGACTTTCATTCTTATACATTACACCCAAATGTTAAGTATGGCCCTCATACAGATACAGAGTACCCAACAGTTCATCCTGTAGCTCATCAAGGCATCAACGACGCTGAAACAGGAGGAAGCAAAGATAATGTTCCCTCTATAGGTAGCCAGATTCCAGTGCATTTTTCCCACAGAGGCCGCAGGCCGAACGTGAGAATGAAGAACCCAAACAACAACATGACTCATGGGAAGGAGGATGTTGCAGGTCAGTCGGAAGCACATCCGATAGTCCTGGGACAGTCTCCATCTCCCCAATTAAAAGGTCCTGCACGCAACTCGGATATGACAAAGGGGAAGAAATTACCCCTCTTACCAGACCCCACTCCCAAGAGCCCAAAACAGACTCACAGGAACCGACTTCGAATTCCAGCCCCCACATCAGTGATATCCAAAATCAACGAAACAATAGAACACCAGAAAGAAACAAGATTACATTAACCTCTCTTAACGTTAAAAACGCTAATACAAATATCATTTTCTTAAAATATTTTTCAAGTAACACAGACATACTTTTACTGCAGGAACACTGGCTGCATAACTATCAATCTGGCTTATTGGCAGAAGTCCTATGTGGTGGATATCAGATCAAATGTATTGATGATGATAATCCTATTCTTCCTTCTCAGCATCCCCGTGGACAGGCCGGTACTGCTATTCTTTAGAGCCCTTCCTTAGATTCATGTATTGAAAAGATGGATGACGGTGAACATTGAATCAATGTTATAACTGTTAAAGCATCACCCAAACCACTTTGTATAATGAACGTTTACATGCCTTCCAGGGGATCTACGGAAGCAGATGCTGAGTATGAGGAAACACTTGACCAAATCCATGAAATTGTTATCAAATTTAACGCCTCTCATGATATTGTTATCGGTGGTGATTGGAATGGGTCTCTTCACCGAACCAAATATTGTGCCCATGACTCCTTGCTGAGGTCTTTTCTCAAAGAGCACAGTCTAATTCTACCGGTAAATTATCCTGTTAGAGACACCTTCTTTCATGCATCTAGTGACTGCTCATCTCAAATTGACTATTTCGTTGTATCACGGCTCTCTAAATTAGAGGAAGTAGCCTCTATAGAGGACATGCACTATCTCAACGTGTCTGATCATACCCATATTATGCTGAGCCTCTCACAAATACTATTACTCAAAATTCCCAAGTATTAAAACCAAAAATCAGATGGAACAAATGCGATCTCAATGAGTACCACTCTTTTGTCGAAAGCTCTCTTAGCAGGGACTCCCCACCTGAACTAGAGTCCAATATGGATGTGGACCTAGCTCTCTTGAAACTTACAAACACTCTTTATAATGCATCTTGTAGTGCTACAAAGCAGAGTAATCCAAAGAAATAAAAAAAAATCACGTCTCCCAATCTGGAATGATAAAATACAGGAGGCTGTTAGTGATAGCAAGAGAGCTCATTGGATGTGGAAGAAGGCTGGTAGACCCAGAGACCCGAATAACGACTATCTGAGGAGAAAAAAGACCGCAAGAAGACAGATGCGTCTAACTATACGGTCAGAGATAAACTTTCAACGTGATATGAAGCTTAACCTCATCATGGAGACTCGTGAATCAGACTCCAAAGTCTTCTTTAACACCATCAAAAAACAAAGAACTACCAGAACTAGCCAAACACAAGTACTAGACATTGATGGATGTCGGTGTTCTACACCTGAAGATGTAGCACATGGGTTTGCAAATCATTTTGAGAAGCTCGCAACTCCCTCCACGAACGACAAATATGATAGCCAGTATAAGGAGTTAGTCACATTTGACCGTCTACTTATTGAAGATGTATGTGCCATGATGCCTTCATCAAATCGAAGTGTAACGGCAAGTGAAGTAAAGAAAATAATCAATTCTTTTAAGAACAACAAAGCACAGAATTGCATCTCAAGTTTTCTCCCGACTCTGTCTCTTTTTATCTGGCCGACATCATGAATTATATCTTGCGTACAGGCTATGTACCCAGACAACTGAAAGAGGGTGTTCTTACACCAGTCCTGAAAAAAGACAAGGATCCCACTATTCCCACCAATTATCGTGGAATAACGGTTCATTCAATCATAGGGAAGCTACTTGAGAAGGTGATTCTAAAGAGAACAGACCCTATATTCAGTCCCAAACAGTCTCCCCTTCAGAGGGGCTTTACTCGAAATTCTTCATCAATAAATGCTGCCCTCCTGGTCACAGAAGCACAGAATGAAGCCGCAGACTGCAAAGAAGACCTACACTTAGTTACACTGGATGCTGCAAAGGCTTTTGATGTGGTATGACAGGACTCATTGATGAGGAAGATCTACAATGCTGGAGTGGATGGCTCTCTGTGGCTCGCAACTGCCCATCTATATAAAGATGCGGAAACGTCTGTCAAGTGGGCAAGTCACACATCGGAACCATATAAAGTCCAGCAAGGAGTCCGGCAGGACGTGGAGTTATCAGCTCAGCATTACAAGCTTTACAACAATGACCTGTTGCTTATGATAGAAAGCCTCGGTACAGGTGCTATGATTGGCCATAATTAACTGTAGTGCTCCGACTTGTTGTGATGATCTTGCTACCCTAGCTAAGTCAAGACTAGTTCTGCAGATAATGCTGGACATTATAGAGTATTACAAGAACAGACAAAGATATGGTATACAGACAACGAAGTCCTCCAATCTTCCTCTTCATCTTTGTATTGAATCAAAAAAGAGCTCTAACGACTCCATAGTTACCCTTGATGGTGAGGAAATTCCTAACGTTGCAGACCATTCACCTCGGAATTGATAGAAACCTTGGATCCCAAACTGACATAAAAAAGAAAGTGCAGCTTGGCAGACGCGCTATGTATTCGCTGATGGGAGCTGGTGCCTATGGAAATTCAGGCCTGAACCCACAGGTGTCAATCCATATGTGGAAAACGTTCGCATTGCCAAGAATGTTGTATGGACTGGAGATCTCTAGATTAAGGAACAGTGATACCATGCAACTTGAAGCACTGCAGAGAAGCATCCTCCGTAGATTACAGTGTCTACCTAGCAACACTGCTAATGTGGCTGTATATTGTCTTCTCGGTGCTCGTCCAATTGAGCAAGAAATTGACTTGAAGAAATTATCCTTCCTTGTATCTATCCTATACAATGATAGCTCTATTGAGGCACTTGCTAAAAGACAAATGGCAGTAAAAGATAGTAGCAGCAATAGCTGGTTCATTCACTGTAACCAAATTCTCCACAAATATAAACTCCCAAATATATACAAATTAAAACACTCTACAAAGTCTAAAGATGCCCTAAAAGAAAAGATCAAACATAAGGTTGACAATTATGTTCACCAATCATGGGTTGAGGAAGGAAATAGTAAATTTACCCTAGCATACCTCAACCTACATGACTGTTTTGTGGGAAAAGTCCACTCATGTTGGAAATCAGTCTCCCATAATACACGTGACGTAAGACGAGCTATCATTAAGCATGTTAAGGTGAAAATCCTAACAGGAACATACATTCTGCAGTACAATAAAGCTAAAATTAACCAATATGATGTCAGCCCGATATGCTGCCTCTGTGAGGCTTCTGAGGAAGATAGGATACATTTCCTACTGGGATGCTCACGGTTGAATTCTGTTAGGCAAAAGTACCTTGAGAAAATTCGTTCAATCTAATGGCATTGATGTCAGTATTAGTCATCAGATTATGTCAAACCAAAAGCTGCTTATGTATGTTTTCATATTTTTAGTTAAGTTAAGGTAACTGAGTGGCCACCTATTGGGAAAATAGCTGCTCATTCGGCTTACGATATGTTTCATGGTATAAGTACCTGATTGTTAGTTTGGTTTTTTCCCACCTCGGTTTTTGGAGTGGGAATCTTTTTCTGATTGCGCCTTTTCCTGATCTTTGCCTACTTGTACCTTTTTATATCAGAGTTCTTGTGGTTGTGCCGTGTGGCGGCCCTAAAAAGTCTCCCCGTACATCCATTTAATGCTCTTATTTTTCCAATCCTCAGGGATTGCTTGCAATCAGTTTGTATTTTCCTATCTCTAACTACCACAACTCTTCGATACCGTATTGAAGGTCATTAGTTGACCGTCACTCGTATCTCGTTGTATAAGCGATTCTTACGTTTCTATCCATGGACTTGTATTAGACATGGACCTGAGGTGTGGGTTTCGGTTATACCTTTTTCTTTCATTCGAAAGATTTTGCATTACGATTAAGTGCATTTTTTATTCTATAACCGGTATGAGTGTCGCGCTCCTTTTGGCAGTATCAACACAATACTCCCAACTATGACTATCACAAAAAGATTAGGAATTACATTAACTCCCCTTAGGTTGCATGCCGCGTCTACTGTACGGATTCCTCATTCAACTAACAATTTTCAAAATTTATTACCTACTGTAAGGGTGACACCTCTTAATTTATTTTCGGCATCTACTGTTAATCTACACGGAGCTTCTAATTCTAATATGTTTCGTAATAATCTTCAGATTAGGTTATCTCCACTCAAATCACCAATTTTACGTAAATATATTAATCCGTTCAAGAGACCTGGAATGTACCCTAGTATTTCTAAGTGCAATGCCAAGAAGTGCAACTGTTGCAATCATTTATGCTCTAAGACTACTATCACTTCATCTGTGAATGGTAGGACATTTTCAGTGGTTAATGATTCTGATTTAGACTGAAAATCAATGGATCTTGTATATGTTCTTACTTGAAATACAAACAATTGTAGGATGCAATATGTTGGACAAACTTGTCGAACTTTGCAAAAACGATTTGGTGACCACTATCGTAGAATCAGAAAGCCCAAAAATAATGATACCTTCCTGTACCAGCATTTTAAGCGCACTGGTCATTCTCCCAATGATGTTAAAGTTCAACCAGTGGAGAAAATCTCATACGATGAAAATTCTTCAGTTAGATTCAAAAACATTAAAAGATTTGAAACTGAACTTAAATGGATAAAATTACTGCAAACACCCTTTCCACTGGGATTTAACGACAACATTTACCATGAAGGCAATATTTCCAAAATGCCCGATTTTGATGTACTTACACTTTCGGACTCTCGTAAACGTAAATCTAGATCTCATGGTATACGGAAAAAGGGTAATGACAAACGTAAACGGTGCGCTGCATTGAAATTGAACATTTCTCTTAATGATTTAGCTGTTAAACTAAGGATTCACGGTCGACATCCAATGCTGTCGTATCTTAGTTCTCTACCTATTGCTGCATTACGTTCCTTGGACACAGAGGCTAATAGATTTTACGATAGAAATCATCAAATGTATGACGCTGCACTGTTAACAAGATGTTATACTCAGCATGCTCTTCGTCCATTTATCGATTCCGAATCTAATCACATTAGAAGTTTTATTAAAATTCCTTTCATCAATAAAGGAATTGACTTTATTGATTTACCAAGCATATTCCAGGATAAATCAGTGATACAGTCTATACCTACCTACTTCCAAAATTCAGAACCTCCTATTATTTGTTACAAATATAACAAACCAATCAGAAATACAATTTTTAATTTCAATAAACTTGTTTCTGATCTTGATATCCATGCTAATACTCCTAAGTCTTGAGATTGTAAAGATTCAAAATATGTTTATCAACCCGCTGGACATATTGTTACTGGAAATTTAAAAATAATTTCGGATTCTAGAATTCGCAAAATTGTTTCTAAAGGTCCGAAATATAGATTCCCTTCCTACATTAATTTCGACAAATGTAGAGAGGAGATTTCATCTGCATTAAATGATTTCGGTAATCGATGGTGTAAACGAGAGGGTGTTGAGGATAATGCTCTTAAAGAATGGAAAAGAAGTATCTTCACTATCGTGGATAAACGTATTAAGTTTTATTCACAAAATACTAATCTTTTACCTCCTAAACCCAAATCGTCATTTAGGCATTTGAAGCAGGGTATCCAAGAATTTCATAGAAAGTATGTCTTGGTTCCGGCAGATAAAGCCGCAAACAATGTTGTTGTCGTTTGTAGGCTTCACTACGTTAACACCTTAAAACAGGAGCTTGATGGTACCAGGGCTTATCTGGAGACAGATACTGATGAGGTGTCTGTAGTTAATGCCCACTTAAACGATTTACCTGTTAAATTTTCTGTTTGTGTCAATGAAGGCCAAGACAAACTTCCTACGATGTATTGGTTACCTAAGCTTCACAAAAGACCATACAAAGCTAGATTTATTGCAAATTCTAGCTCTTGTACTACCACTGAACTTTCTAAATTATTAACTTCCTGTCTTACTGCTATCAAATCTCATGTTATAGGATACTGTGAGACAGTGTATGAAACTTCAAATAAAAATTGGTTTTGGTCAATTAAAAATTCTGGTGAGGTGCTCAGTAAATTGAAGTGTAGAGGGTTCCGTGCGACAAGCTTGTCCACATATGATTTTTCTACTCTGTATACAACATTACCACATAATCTAATTAAAGAAAAACTTCTGGATTTGATAGAGTGGACCTTCAAAAGGGCATTAAAAAACTATGGTTCACTTTATTTGGCATGTAATGACAGAAAGGCTTTTTTCACTTCCTCTGACCAAAGTCGGTATACACTTTGGTCATGTCAGAATGTATGCGACGCCTTATCCTATCTCCTTGATAATATTTATATTAGATTTGGGACCAAGTTATACAGACAAATTGTTGGAATTCCGATGGGTACAAATTGCGCACCTCTCGTAGCTGATTTATTTTTATACTGCTACGAAAGAGATTTCATGGATTCTCTTAACCATGATAATCAAGCTGATGTTATCGAGGCTTTTAATTCCACATCTAGGTACCTCGATGACCTTTTGAACATTGACAACCCTTATTTTGAAGGTATGGTCAATCAAATTTACCCACCTGAACTTCAGTTGAACAAAGCCAATATCTCAGATACTGAAGCCCCCTTTTTAGATCTACATCTTTCTGTTGCAAATGGATTTGTTTCTTCTAAAATTTATGATAAGCGCGATGACTTTGATTTTGATATAGTAAATTTTCCTTTTTTGGATGGTGACGTTCCTCGTCGTGCTTCTTATGGTGTATACATTTCGCAACTTATTAGGTTTGCTAGAGTCTGCAATCATGTTACAGACTTCAACGCTCGAAATAAATGTTTAACGGCAAAACTTCTCCAACAGGGCTATCGGTATCATAAACTTCGAAAAACATTTTCTAAATTTTATCGTAGACACTATGAATTGATTTCCAAATATAATGTTGGGTTAAAGACGCTTTTAAGTGAGGGCCTTTCGGAACCTGAATTTTATGGTGACTTGGTTTACAAATTTAAGAAACTTAAAGGAAGTAATGATTTTTCTTTTCAGTTCAGAAAAATCATAACACGTTACAGACGTATAGGTTATAACTTGAATGTTATGCGACAGTCTGCATGCTTAGTTTTTAACCCAATCATGGTTGATAACTATGCTGCCTTCTTTAATTGCACGCCGGTGGGTCGGGCGTCAGACTCTATGATGGCCCCGACATAAAGCTATTCATTTTAGTTGGTTGGGGCCGGAGCTTCTTGTCTGTTGCTTGGCCCACCGGGGTCAAACTGGTGTTTTTCTTTTGCTCCGGAGTTAGTAGGTTATTCGGCGCCCAGGGATCTCCATCGTCGGGCAGCTTACTCAGTCTGTGAGTCCTGGTTTTTGATTCATCAGGATATTTATCATGATTTATTTGTTTGTTCTTGATGATTCATTGACTAGTTAGAGATTCACCACGAGGACCGAATAACTAACTAAATGTTATGAACCACTGCAGAAGCTGAGGGTGAGGTTATGGCCATGTAAAACCGGTTTAAGCCCGCCAGTAACTTTGTGTTACTGATCGTTCCAAGTCGATACTTCTGTGGTGGTTCTTTTTGTTTTATGTTTTGGTGTATAATATTTTTTTTGTGCTGTTGGCGCCTTATGTATGTTTTCATATTTTTAGTTAAGTTAAGGTAACTATGTGGCCACCTATTGGGAAAATAGCTGCTCATTCGGCTTACGATATGTTTCATGGTATAAGTACCTGATTGTTAGTTTGGTTTTTTCCCACCTCGGTTTTTGGAGTGGGAATCTTTTTCTGATTGCGCCTTTTCCTGATCTTTGCCTACTTGTACCTTTTTATGCAGTTATTAATGGATTTGTCCAAATTGGGGGTGTTTGACAGCCATCATGTTTGACATTAGTACTTTTGAAGAACTAGAGTCGGTCAGTAGAAACATGTGCTTTGCTCTGCGTTCAAAAAGAGTACAACTTTTGAGCTTATATTTTTTTTTCTTACTGTATAAAGTAGCATCCTAATAGTCAGTTTAAGGAAGTTTTAGTATATTAATCATCTTTGCCATTGTAGGGTATGTATAGTTTGTAATTACACATTTTTGTATTATAGGTGCACGTTTCTTGAATTGAAAGATTGTAAAGGGACCCTGGCTACAGCTTCTGCGGAATCTTTAATATACAATGATACTCTTCCAAGTCGATACTTCTGTGGTGGTTCTTTCTGTTTTATGTCTTGGTGTTTAAAATATTTTTGTGCTGTTGGCGCCTTATGTATGTTTGCATATTTTTAGTTAAGTTAAGGTAACTGAGTGGCCACCTATTGGGAAAATAGCTGCTCATTCGGCTTACGAAATGTTTTCATGGTATAAGTACCTGATTGTTAGTTTGGTTTTTTCCCACCTTGGTTTTTGGAGTGGGAGTCTTTTTCTGATTGCGCCTTTTCCTGATCTTTGCCTACTTGTACTTTTTTTCTATTATATTGAGTATTGAAGGTTGCACATAGGCCTTAGGCTAGCCCAGGATCCCTCAGTGGTAATTCTGTGCGCTGTGATGGATATGTGGGGAGGTGATTCATTGGTCAGGATTAACAATAATTAATAAAGATGGACTGAAAAGCGAAGGAAGTACATGTATAGCTGCCCAACTTTGGAATAAGTGCGAAATTGTCCCCCTGCATAGCCCTAGCGCCTCCACGCCCTCGTGTACGTAAAATATAATGAAACATTCACGAAGACATAGAAATACTACATCGTAAGATGGTGATCCCAACGGGGATGGAATTACTATAACATAACAGAACAGTAGGCACTGTTGGGGAGTTTGAGATAGACTGGATCATCTGGTTGGTCCTCTTCTCTTCGCACCTTAGGGTAACCGGTGTAAAGGTATCGATTATCCTGGAATAGTCGTCTGCATGAAAAACAAACACAAAACAAACACGACTTGACCATCCATAAGGCGACCGCTATATTTTGTTTCTGATCCTTGAAAAAACATAGCAGAGTAAGGTTTCGCAACTATCCATAAACTTTCGGAAAACACTTTAAACAAAACTACAGTCATAATTATTCGCCACCTTTGGAAAAAAAAACTCCATGTATTTTCATGTTTGCAAGAAAAATTATTCTGCATCTCTTGGTCAACGTATTTTTATGTTTTTGGTGTTATTTGAAAGGTATACTCTAGATCTATAATATATCCTAGAGTAATGGGTTTTGACGCACCTAAGCATTCTATTGCAAATTGAACTTTTCCCAAGATATGTTAAATAATTTTGGGTTATGCAATATATTAAGTGGCATCCTTCACAATATTTAACACTACTGAAGAATGCCTGTCGCAGCTGTTATATGAAAAAATCAATCTGAAACCAGTCAACCCCAAATTCTTCCATTTTGCTTTTCAGACATGTGAAATGACACATTAAATTAGAACTGATATTGTCACTCATGCAATGGACATTGTACCTGTAAATGATAATTTTACTAATCTGGAGAGAGTCCCTGACCTATACAGCAACAGGAACTTTGTAAAAATACCACTCTGTTTCTTAGAGGCATGCCTCTAAATATGGGCATATTTAAGAAAATGGCCGCCATTTTGACACATCAAATTTTAGATGTAGGGTAATTGAAGTACATTTATTTCTATTATGACTGTAAGCATGGGCCATTATCACAGACACACTTGTTTTTTTGGTAATATGTTAGGTTACTAACAAAAATTTTCATCAACTGAATTAATCCTTTGCAGCCAGCAGAGTCAAGAAGTCAACGTCTCCATTTATTCTCCACCAAGTTATGTTACATAAAATATATAAGATAGGACATAATTTTGAAATAAATTATTTTATACACATTAGTATTTTATGGATGTGTCAATGTTCCAGATCTATCTAGTGAATGGTGCTTTAGAAATGGGAAATACTTTTCATATGAATGAAATGAGTGAATGCAAAAAAAAATGCTATATCATTCATGAGAAAAAAGTGTCATAAGAAAAATGACAGAAAACAGGGTACCCAAACAAAAACTGACACAACATTCCCTAAACACCCACAAGTTTTCTTTTGAATGCTTAGATATTACAGATAAGAGTTGGTTATTACTTAAAATAATTAGCCTTTGACACAAAGCAATGGCAGTTCTAAAAATGACAGAAACATAAAGGTGCGTCAAATTAGATGTGCGTCAAAATACATTACTAGACGATAGACCGTTTGGCAGTCGATATTTTCATTTTCTTTTTATATTTGGACTTTTATATTTTCATTTTTCTGACAGCCAGTCGGGTATTTCAACATAAATGTCAAAACCAAAAACATCAGAAATACCCGATTTCTCATGTTATGGGAGTAGTATACTCCGACCCTACGTTACCCTGGATGCTATGTTACCGACGTATTTGCATATCTCGTGATTTCTAGCGTGCTTCGGGCCCTACTGGTTTTTTACATTCGAGATCCTACGACGCTAACGTAAACCTCGAGTTTGAGGCACATTTTGATAGATATGTCTAGATAACTAGTAACTAAAATTATATTTTTGTCAAAGTCATACGGAAACATAGATTTTACCCATAATCAAGACCCCCTCTACCCCCTAAACTGCCTCTATTATTCTCAAAAAAGATGTTTCTAAAGTAGTTTATTTTTATACCATACCGGGGATGTCGACAGGGTCTGTCACCATACGAATGCATTACAGGTCACATTATCGCCTTATTTGGAAGTATCCGCAAACGATTCGGAAATGTCCGTAGGTTTTACGGGAAACCCGAAAAAGTATAGATGAGTTCATTGTACAGTAGGAATAGAATAGAACAGAACAATAATTACGCATCCACGTTTTTAGACCGCGATTTCGCGTTACAGTGAGGTTTCCGTTAGCGGTTAACTAAGGATATTTTCACTGCAATCTTTTTTCACAGACTGACTTGTCCTGTTTTATTGGTGTGTAAAAGAAGACAAACTTTTACTCTTCCAACTGCCACAGAGTAACTGTGATTAAATTAGAAACGGGGTATTTAATACTGAGTTTTGTATCCCAACTTTTGTGCCCATTACCGGAGAATTTTCTCCCTTACCGAATCACGTGACTAACCAAGCGTTTCATGATCGTGGGGGTCATCTCAAAATTTTTATGGACAACTATTATTACCATTTCGTTCCTCAGCAAAGTAGGAGGCACCCGACATAATCATGGGTTGTGGGATACCATTCCAAGTATCAAACACACAACCCATGGGATAAATTATACATTATTACTAGCTGTGTTTAAAAGTGACATGTATGTTGTTTGCTAAAAAGACTGCACATGAGAGTTCCTGATCATTTAATACTTAAGTAGCTGAATTGGCACCTAGAGAATAACAGGATTTTATTCTCTTTGAAATATGTATCAGTATTTATTTAAAAAGATATAGTGTTGTTGTTTTTTATCTACATGGGCTTTTGTGTGGGACATTCCTTCTGATTGCTCAAGTGTCCTGTCATTGCTTACATTTTCTTGTTAACACTTTTTGCTGCTGCCTTGTGTCTGTCAGATTTGTTAAGCATTTTGATACCATCAGCTATCCATTGAGAAACTAAGACATGTCAGTACAATATGACTGTATGTGTTGGAAGGTTTCACAACAGAAAATGATGTGTTTTTCGTTGTTTGTTTGAGATAATGCTTAATACCATATTCAGCATGGTCTCAGTCATGTCGGGACAATACTAAGTCTTCCTAGGTATTACCAGTTCTATGATAAAGTGAATGTAAATGTGAATGTGTCTTGCCCAAGTACACAGTTTGTTGAAGGTAAGTTTAAATTGTAACAGTGTATACTAACTAGAAAGTACCAAAAGACAAAGCAAACCTGAAAACTTAGGTAAAGTCCCATCGGGAAGGTACTACGGACATTTCCTGATACAGAGGTTGAGCCAACACACCTACTCTATATCTTAAAAAGTTCAGGTTTTGATGGACCACTCATTCATGATTAGGAATATCACAAGAATCCACATGTAAAATACTTACAAAAAGTAGAAAAAAATGTCTGAACCAAACTATGCAGAAAATTTCATAGTATCTCCATCCCCTCCTGTGTGTCAAACTACCTTCTACATCATATTATTCAGTAAGTACTAAGCTTTGTGTCTTTCATAGCAATAACTTCTTTGGCAGAAAAAATATATATGTTAATTTGTTAAATTGTTTTGACCAAAACCGGCACAGAACCAACGGTTTAAACATAAATTCAACATATTTGCATTGACTGCTGGTTACCAGTCTGGACATAATAAGTATTGTGAAAACATATAACTATATAGATTAACCCTGGCTGGAGTTATGGTTACATTTCCCAATATTCATTATGGGTATCTTTGAAACCAGCAAATAATGGAGAACTGGTGAATAGTGGTCATTGTTCTTATTATATTTAAATACAATGCACTGTAATGTATGATACTGTATATAGTGTCTATGCATGCTATGGTAAAGGCAGACGAGTGGTATTTGCACAAGAAGACTGTTCTATTGGCTGAGGAGTGAGCTATCTACGTGCGAAATGTTCACGTAGAGAATTGTCTCGTTTCTGTCGCAGTGTAGTCCGCAAAATATTTATGAGACAACCCCTTCCTGATGAAACCATTGTTATTCGCTAAAGGAGCATATACAGCCAGTTGTTTTGGTCCGTATGTCTCACACTGGAAAACTTACTCCCCCGTGCTTTTGTTATAGCTGTTTAAGGGAAGAATTGTCTTTCATTCCATGTATTATTTACTTGCCAAATCGCATCGGTTTCTTCAAAACTAAGTGCACTTTCTATTTTCGCTTTCAAAACGAGGTTCATTAATGAAAACCAAAACGCGGACCATCAAGCGTTCAGCTGACCATGACCAAAGGCCCGACGGAATGTAAATAAAATTATTTTGCGAATCGATTACACAAAGAATAACAAGTATGACTGCATAATTATTAAAAGAAAATATGCCTCTGGTAAATTATAATTTGGGTACGAATTACGTGATGGTTCGGTAAGGGAGCATTTTCGATAAGGGAAACCTCACTGTATTTTTTATCAGAAACCTAGACAAACATTTATTTTCTGTGTAATCAACATAATTTTGCTTTTTGTTAAAATATAGCCATGAATTCAGTTGTCCTTTGTGCATTGCTCGGTGTTAATTAGTGAAAAAAACTAACAGCTATGAAAAGTCCAAACATGAAAATGTTTATGTTGCCTAAATCTCTAAAATAATTTCAAAGATGTTGATGACCTTTAATGTTGTTTGAGAATTCTATGTTTTTCTAATCAATAACTTTCCGACATCGTAAGGACTTCTCAAACTGATCAGTTTTCCATTAAGATGAACTCCACGGTAATATAGGAAACAAAAATTGACCGACCTTGAACGATATGACGGCAATAAGAATGAATTTGCAAAACTAAAACGAATGAAAATTTTATTTTTTCTTTTAAGAAAAACGTAGGAGGTAATGATAAAAATCGAACAGGGTGTGAACAAAAGAAAGATTATCTTGCGTAATTTTAGTGAGTCACTGAATCATTAGTACCCAGTGTTAGAAATAAGCAATTGCCCACTTGCCCCACACGGGTTGAAATTGCTGGGGGCAAGTTGATTGACTTGTAAGGTTGCCCCCTGGACAACCTAAAATTCCAGAAAAATAATTTTGTTCAAGTAGTTTTACTTATTAAAACATTTTTTTTATCTCTTGATAGCAGTGTAATAATCTTGAAAAAGCTATTTAACTTATCATGCTTATCATGCTTATACAAAACTAAAAACCAAAATATAGCTTTGTTCCTGAAAATTAGTGCTTTAGTATGGGCAAGTTCGAATCCCATGGGGCAAGTTCAAAACACTCTCAGGTTGCCCCTCGGACAAGTAACTGTATCGGTCTTATTTCTAACTCTGAGTACCGCGGTAAGCTAGTAAACCAGTATACATGAATAAAGCAATAAATAAGATATTTTTCTTTTAAGTCTATGCATGCGTTTTAAAGCTACATTGTTTTAAAAACACGAACACTTTTTGGGCAACGTCACCATTTACGTCAATGGGAAAGTGAATTTTTCAAAATTTCCTAGAACTTTAAACTGCTGTATATGAAAAATATAATGTGGAAACTTCACCAAATAACCTTTATTTATTGCTTTATTCATTTAACTTTCAAATGACACCAAAATCGTGAAATTATGTTAACTAGAACAGACAGAATATTTTTTCTTGCAAACATGAAAATACATGTAAGTCTATGGAATTTTCCAAAGGTGGCGAATAATTATGTCCACTGACTGTATCTGGATGCGTAGGCTCCTTAGCCTGGGTTAGGCTAGATTAGTCTTCCTTAACTTTCTTTTACAAGATTCACTCCAGTACACTTCTAGTGTTAGTTTACGGGAGTTTCACAATAAAGTGCACACAATTGTAACAAATGGGCAAAATTTCAAAGTAGTTTTTATGGTTAATCATTATTATTTCTTGAAAGAATGGTGATTGACGCTCATAATCCTAAAAATTCTCCCAGTATCGTTGTGTCTTTTAAAAATATTGCCATTAATCTATTGCCATGTTGTCAAAGTTAAGCATTTGATTTAAAATGTGTTATATGGCCAAAGTAAGAACACATTATCCTTCTGTTTAGTAAAAATTGGTTCAAATGCTGCCTGTGGCAGTGGTTCAGATTCTGCAGGGGAAAAATCCCCCAAAAGGCAAAAAAAAAAAAAGATTTTTTTTTTCTTCAGATTTTGGGCCTTTAATAAATGTACCTTACATAGTGATGATTTATTACAAAATGAGAATTCTTGAAGCAGTAAATTGATTTACTCCCTAAAATGACATTTTGTAAGGGGGAAATGACTTTACATGTCTTTCTTGATGACATCTTCCATCTAAACGTTGCAATTGGGCTTTTAATTTTGTGTTGATTTCGTCGCGGACACTACATTTTTGTTATTTTTTTCAATTTTTTGTTAGTTTTCATTCCATATTAAATTGTGATATTTTGCTACTATACCTTTCATACAGGCAAGACTTCACATTGAAATTTATTACAAAAACCTGTAAAATGAGTTGGTGTCATAATCTAATTATATTTGCGGTAATAACATACACACGGCTAACAAACCTTTAAATGCGTAACCGCCGGTTAAGAAAGAAAATCCGATTCACGCCCTTCCGGTTCCGCATATGAAGACCAAGAAAAGGTAAACAAAACATATACTACTAGGATCGATTGATGATTATATTTTAGTACAGAAATATATCGATTATCTATGAATGCTATTTTGTCACTTATTTACTATTGTAACTCAGCACCAAAGTAGCTCGCAAAATAATTTGATAGTCTTTGAGTTATTTATTCCCTTCTTCGAACCTGGTGTTCCAACAAGGCCAAAGTCGGCGAAATACAACTAAAAATTGGACAATTTGCTGGTAAATATCAAATTTTAGTGATTGTTCCACGACAAATTTACAGATATGTATTAACTAAATTGTATCTGATGTCTGTGCCAGTATTTCGTTGTGTTAGTGCCCGTCATTATCGATTTGAAGGAAAGGAAAAGATGGGTACGCATTTAATCATTAAAATATGAAGGTTATATTTCAAGATACGTTTGAAAACCTCAACCTGTTCAAGTTATGGTGTTTATTTCCCTGTAAAGCGTTTTGAAACACATAAAACCAAGAAAAAAAAAAAAATTAAAGTATACAGAATGCTGTAAAATCGTCTTCATGAACAGGAATATCATGCATGTGAACTATTGTATAGACAGTTTGTATTATTTTATATCAAACATTTTCACTGCAAATATCACAAACACACCAAATTTGAGTAAGCAACTATTAAGAAAGGACGAGAGAATGTGACAATAATCTTCAGCGTAAAACAATTAACAAAAACAAAAAATTTAATACATGTGTTCAACAATGACTATATTGCTATCATTCTAATGATTAAATTCGTAACCGAAATGTTGACACAGCTTTTAACCACATATGCATAGAATGCATTGGCCAGAGGCAACGAAACTGTCACCAGACCTCACACAATGTTAAAATCATCTGCGCACTGTATTGCTTTCCGTTAATATGGACGTAATGAGCGGAAATCTAAAAATATCCCTGCGACTGACCCACATTTTCGTCGTGTACAATGCAATCCCAACGTGTTTTGGGGTAGGGAATAAAAATCATGATTATAAAGAAAAAATTCTGGAAATCCTTTGGGGTCCAAATATAGCAATGTCTAAATAATAAAATAGCATTGAGAGAATTATAATATTTGTCTTCGAATCGAAATATTTTACTCGGAAACGCGAGCTGCAAAAGTTTGTTTACCTTTTGTTGGTCATCTGATGCGAAACCGGAAGGACATGAATCGGATTTCTTTTCTTAACCGCGGTTACGCATTTAAAGGTTTGTTAGCCGTGATACAGGATCTAAATATGGAAATTTCCCACATATATACAATGGTGTATGATCAAACTGTTAGCAGGCTGGTCAGCTACAAGGAGTGCTACAAGGCAGACAAACTGACAGATTATGTGATGGGTACTGGTTGTGTTCTAGCTTTCAATAAATCTGAATTATATGACAGGCTAAATTTCGTCGTGGACACTACATTTTTAGCTCACCTGAGCCGAAGGCTCACAAGGTGAGCTTATAGGATGGCCATGCTCCGGCGTCTATCCCTCGTTGTCGTCCGTCGTCGTCTGTCCACAATTTCAAAGATCTTCTCCTCTGAAACCGCTTGGCCAATCAAAGCCAAACTTCATTTGGAGCATCCTTAGGAAGGGGGAACGAAAGTTTATATAAATGGTCTAAGACCATTTATATAAACTTTCGTTCCCCCTTCCTAAGGACCGTCTATACTAAAGCAAAAGTGTTAGTTTAGCAAATGCCTACTTTTAGTCGCTTTTCAACATGTCTTACCTTACAAACAAAAAATAAGTTTATGGTGGGTTATAATCCATTTTCATTCCTCTTTCGATTAGCGAAAACAATTTTTAAAAATATTACAATATCTGATAAATATCCACGACAAAAGAAGTTGACGTAGTTTACATACCTATTTTAAGACGATTTAAGCGATTCTGATATTTTATGACACCCGATCAATGACGTAATACTGGTACACACGGCGTCATAAGAAATTAAATCGGCTAGACTGAAAGACAAATTTATCAGGTATGTACTCATGAAAATAAATACAAAATATGTAAACGCTGTAAAAAAAATATTCCATGTCAAACATAAGCAAGGTGTGTTGTTAGTTCCGCAAACTCGTTTTCACCTTGCTAAAATCAGCACGTTTATTTAGTTGATGCGCTTCAAACACAACTAAAAGACGTCCCAGACATCAGCTGTGGTCATGTTAGGACAATGCTGCTAGATTATGGGACTTCTACAAAAATGATGGAATGTTTTAATATCTCATAACATCTGCAAAATGCTAGTCTTGGTGGGGTGGGGAGTGGGGGGGGTGAAGAGCAGCCCCGGAGGACTGATGATAATGAGGAACAGCAGCTTGGAGCTGTTCTAATGTATAACACAATGAGGTGGGGGCTTTAGTATCTGCATGTAAATATAAGATGCATTTGCAAATTAAATAAAGAGCATAAAATTAATTAATTTTGAAAAACAAATGACTTGTGCACTCAAAGTATGAGTACTTTTCTGATCTTCTATATCGCGTTATGTTTCATGTCAGCAGGCGCTTCTTTGTAAGTCTCTCTGGGTTTGAAATAACAAACATAAAATTATCTTCTTAAATGTCAAGAGGTAGTCGTTTACATACAGCGACAATTAGTGTAACAAAAAAAAACTCATCATATTGCCCAGGCACATGCTGTCAGCTGATAATGTGTCTTATACGCTCTTTAGTCGAAAACAATAATTGTACAATTTAGCATAAAAAAGTTGGTGATAAGTATGTGTGTTGCTGGCATGTTCACAATACTGTCACACTTTTGTAATTATTGTACCCAAAAGGTGATGCTTTAACACATAGACCGTAGTCAAATTTATCTCGTGAGAATTAATATTTCGATAATTCTTTTTCTGAGATGGAATTTTGCGTACATTGTAATAACGTTGATAGTTTGACATGGTTCATTGATTTTTTTTCTATATCTTATGTGTTATTTGAGGAAGTAAGTACATAATGTACCTCATTATAGCTGCCTTTGACTATTTTATGCATAAAAGGTAGTTTGCAATAGACGGAATATTTCCATCGGTATTCCGTTAGACCTCTCCATACCGACGGAAATGACATGTATTGAGCCCATGGTCGAACATGAAAAATCATCGAAGACGCCAAATAAATTGAAAATTATGCTATGTTACATCTTTTCTGACTGATAGGACTTAGTTTCTACATATTCTAGATGTAAAGATACGCAGATTCATAAAATGCATCATGTTTTCTGTGGAAAATATCACACGCGTCTATAAATAGATAAGGGGAGACTACTGTAGAATATGAGACACAAAGTAGAAAATCGATTGCTTTTTGCAAATTTATTTGAATTCTGCAAGCTAACCAGATGTTTACAAAAAGATTTTTGCATTTTCTAACAAAACATAAAAAAATTTCTAATAATTCTCACTAAATAAAACAGATATAAGCTTCTTACGAAATCCATAATCTGTTCGACCATAGTTTAAAGGCAACTAATGCTAAGCTGTCACGAGAGAGGAGCGAGGTCACGAAGTGTATCGGAGTGCAGGTTAGCCAGCTGATCTAAGTTTGCAATTCTTCTGTACATGTTTATCTCACTGACCTAATAGCGTTTGCGGAACTAGACACAGGTTTGCGGTCTAGCAACAGATGGTGCCCCTACATTTACGCTTCCAGTATCAAAATGGAATACGCGAATTCAAAAAACTAATCTACATGTGAAAAGATATAAATTTGTTAATATGCTCATGCCAAAACAATTTTGATGTATGCATTAGTTATCTCAGGAAACCCCGCCGACGAGAAGTGTTTGCGGAACTAGACATTTTACTGTACCTGAGTACAGTGTCTCTTGACAAAGATAAATATCCCCGTACGACCAGTTTTCGGCCGCCTACTGTAAGAGGTATTTTGCCTTGCTCTATTTGGTATCATGACTACTAAAAAGAACACCATCTTTCAGAAACTGCATTTTTCAAAATCTAATTTTTGTGAAATACTACAAGAAAAATATGACGATGTCATCTTTTGCAACCCAAAAGTCGTAAAAAGTGCCGCAAAAATTTTGAAAATGGGTTCACTAGACTAGTAAAATAATTATGCCCAAAAATTATTTTGAATAGGCCTTTTGCATGTGCAAGGGAGGTAATCCATACACCTGAAAATTGAAAATCAAGCAGATACTTGGAACAATTTTATGAGTTTGGTGCTCAGCTATGCATACAATACAATTTTGTTTTGGTTTGGTGCATTTTAAATGAAAAATAATCAATTTAGATTTTTTCCGGGAAAATAGTTACTTCCCTTGCTGACTTTTTTTTTACGATGGAAAAAAGCCCTATCCAAAATTACTTTCTGGCATAAATTTTTTATTTATAAACCAATTTTCGAAATTTTTGTGGCACTTTTTAAGACTTATGGAATGCAAATTGGTGACATGGTCATATTTTTCCTGAGAAAATGAATAAAGCAATAAATAAAGGTTTTTTCCTGAGTTAAATGAATAAAGCAATAAATAAAGTTATTTCATTTCAGAAAAGTGAGATTTTGAAAAATGCAGTTTCTGGAAGATGGTGTTTAGATAGTAATTCCTGATATTATTGTTTTATACAGTGACATGCCAAGCCAACCTTAGAAATATTTTTGTTTCACCTTACCCGACCCTGTTTCTCAGGTGTGGGTTGGTCGGTCGGAATATTATTTTATTTTTAGTTTCTCAGGTTTTATATAGATTGAAATTTGTTTTTAGTTGTTCTAATAGTACAGCTTAAACTTGATTGCAGAAATAATACTTACCTAGAAGGCTATTGATCATTGAAAGCATTATCAGACAATAATTCAATGTATAATTCTAAAACATGAAATTTTTGCCTCTCTGTAATTAACAATAATAAAAAAAATAATCTTGTATGAAAACTTGCAATAAAATTTTTTGGGTACGGGCAATTTTTTAGGGTCGGTCTGGTAAGGGGAAACGAATATAATTTTAATTTTGGCCCCAAATTAATTTCCACAACGTCAGAATCTCCATAGACTTTTCACGTTTATAAGAAAAATTATCCTGCCTCTGCTGGTCAACTGATTTTCACGATTTTATTGTCATTTGAAAGGTAAACAAATAAAGCATTGAATTAACTATATATTTTCATTTAATTCTATGCGTGCATTTGAAGGTTGCAATAGTTTAAAGAAAATGTGAGATTATTTTTACAGTTTTTGGGCAAGGTCACCATTGACGTCAATGGGAAAATGAATTTTTCAAAATTTCCCTCAGTCTTAAATTGTTGTATATGAAAAATGCAAAGTCAGACAATTTCATCAAAAATCTTGTTTATAATGCTTTATTCATTTACCTTTCAACTGATACCAAAATTATGAAAATATTTTGACCAGGAGAGACAGGATAATTTTTCTTGTATATGTGAAAATACATTGAAGTCTTTGGGGTTTGCGACATTGTGGACATTAATTTGGCACGTCACTGTATCATCCATCAGCCCATGTGTTATAAACCAAGAACTATAAATATTCAAATTTCATCCTTTGTGTCTGGGATGGGGTGATAATATGGAGGTGGCCGGAGGTAGGCCTTTTCAGAATTTACTAACCTATTTTCGACCGCCAGGGGTAAAATGTGTATGGTATATAGAATAAGAACTGAATGCATTTCTGCTATTTGGGCACAACCTTACAAAAGCAATAAACAAGCAAAATGATTTTGAAAATAAGCAAGGAGTCCGACCCACAAGAGCAATTCATACAAGGTACATGTCACTGAATGGGCTGTTGAATGACTGGGGGTAGGGTTGGGAATATTAGTATAGAAAATGTTTTACGCTTCCATCAGAGACAAAGAAAGTTTATTTCAACTCAAAAGAAACTATGCTTCATTGTCATGTAGATGATAACTGTTGTACATGGCTACCTGGTGCTTTATTTGACAATTTTTGAAAGTTTGACAATTTTAAGAATTGATGGAAACAAAGAAAACTGTCATAGGGACGGTATAGCAACTATTTGTTCCAAAATAATTTCATTTAGAAAGCTTTGAAATTTTACCGTGTTGTAATAGTAACTGAAGTCACTGAGTCACTGTGGATAAAAAATATTTTTAAATTATGAAAATTTGCTCAACAGTTTAGAAATCATAGCCATGGAAACAGGCATAAATTTTGGTAATAAGAAAAAGCCCAAGAAAACAGGGTCTTCCAACATGATGGCATTTAATAGTTACAACTGAGCTTAAACAGCTAAAAGAATAACACTTCCTAACAGGGCTGTCCTCGCTGAAAACTATGATACCCCAACAGCTGCAAAATTCAGTGTATCAAGATTTTAATAAGGCAAAGTCTTAGGTGGTCAAAAATAGGCAGTGGTCGAAAATAGGTTGTGTCCGGCACCCAGATTAAGATATACCAGGGCATCTCATGATTCACAGTACACAAGATACATGTCCTATAGTGATGCCCTAAAGAATTTATTCTTCCCAAGGACTATTCCATTGTGGAATAGTCTTCCTTCTTCAGTGGTCGCATCTAAGACCACGGAAGAATATAAGGCTCTTATTTAAACCAAGGGTCCAGAGGTATATGTTTTACGGTAGTACGCCTTTGTCTAGCTTCTCGTAAATACAAAATAGTTTCAGGGGTGTCCAAATCATTTTGCCTTGTAGCAAAAGTAAAATCTCTTGTAGCAAAACCACTGAATTGAGATCAATAATTTCAGCGCGCGGTGCCATTATAAACATTATTTACCCAATACGCTCTCATAATGTTAAATAGCATACTTAGCACTTGCATTCTTAATAAAGTTTACTATAAATGAGTTGAAAAAAAGAGAAAAAACACATACATTATCTCTTTGATATTTATCTCTTAAATTATAAATAAAAACAATACTGAAACAGTTCTAAACCAAAAGTCTAGACCCCACACTACTATAAGCCACGTAATGAACACTGATATTTGAATTGAAAATAATAAAAAAAAACAACAACAGAAAACTTTGAAAATAATGTTAAAGCACTACACATTCTGCACTATTATTAGTAGTCCACTGTACACTGTTGTTTGAATATATATGTCACTTAGCACTGATTGTCCTTGTATATTTTCACCAACAGAATTTAAGGAAGAACAGTGTAAACTTGTACTTAACACTCACTTGTTTTATACAAGCATGTCATGCTCGGCTATGCAATACAAATATAAAACAAGTACAAAAACATACATTAGGAATTGTTGGATTTTTTGACAGCTGTTCAACCCTAAAATCATCAATAACAGAGCTTCTGGTTTACTAAAACTAAAATGATTTGTTTTGATCAAATGCAAATTATCACACCTTAATTTTGTTATTTGATTTGTGGACAGAATCTTTCTCAGATTAAGTGGACAAATTTATCTCTGGGGTTGACTTGTTGACTATATCATCACTTGAGGCATCTTGTGAAACACATCTCTGAAGTGGCCCTCTCTTCCATGGCAATGGCAACAGCAGCATTGAGGTTGTCCTGTGTCAGTCTTGTTCTGTACTCATTTTTCACCATGTTCATAACACTAAATCCTCGTTCAAGATCACAGGTATCTGGCTGAACTGTCAGTAGCAGGATGCATAGTCTTGCAAATGGCTGGAATTCTTTCCTCTTCTCCATCTTACACCAGAACTTCACAACATTGCCATCAACTTCATCTGACTTCAGGAGATAATCAACACTGTCATCCAGTCGATAGAGCTTGTAGGACCGCAGAACTTCCATCTCGTCGAAGAAGCCATTGTTGAATCTCTCTACAACTGTGGGAATGGACTTGTCACACCTGACTGATCGTCTCTCTGACTCCAGGAACTGGCAGTGTTTCAAGACGAAGTCGGCCTCTGGGAATCTCTTCAGAAATGCTCTGCCAATGGTCACAATGTAGTTGAAACAGTTGCTGAAGACCTCTTTTAGTTTCCTCTCACTCAGATGGCCATTCTCAATCACCTCCATCCAGTAGTCTCTGAATTCTTTGGCGCCAAATGGTGGTGGCTCTTGAACATCATGGAGAGAGATGTCAATCAGATTCTCATGTTCCATCAATAGCTCTAGTGGCTCGGTGTTGTCACATACTACAGGGCTCACAAAAACTCTCATGAAGGCGAAGATTCTTCTGTATGTAGCATAGAGTGTCTGGTTCTTCTTCTGTAGCTCTCTGTTGATATCAGCAAGCTGGGGTAGCTGGCTCTTCAGGAAGTACAGGTAGAGAAGGAACTCTGGGGATGAAACTCTGTCATACAGGTCCTGGTTTCTCTTCCTCTCTGCCGGTGACACAGCATGGCTGTTGGCTTGGTCGTCGAAGTAGGTAGCCAGGGGTTGCAGCAACTCACTGATTCTGTTCACACAGCTTTCAAGGGACAACCATCTCACCCTGTGGTACGTGACGAGGGACTTGTACTTCTCATCATTGAGGCTGCAGAGATCTTCAAAAAAAAAAAAGTACAAGTAGGCAAAGATCAGGAAAAGGCGCAATCAGAAAAAGACTCCCACTCCAAAAACCAAGGTGGGAAAAAACCAAACTAACAATCAGGTACTTATACCATGAAAACATTTCGTAAGCCGAATGAACAGCTATTTTCCCAATAGGTGGCCACTCAGTTACCTTAACTTAACTAAAAATATGCAAACATACATAAGGCGCCAACAGCACAAAAATATTTTAAACACCAAGACATAAAACAAAAAGAACCACCACAGAAGTATCGACTTGGAACAATCAGTAACACAAAGTTACTGGCGGGTTTAAATCGATTTTACACGGCTGTAACCTCACCCTCAGCTTCTGCAGTGGTTCATAACATTTAGTTAGTTCTTCGGTCCTCGTGGTGAATCTCTAACTAGTAAATGAATCATCAAGAACAAACAAATAAATCATGATAAACATCCTGATGAATCAAAAACCAGGACTCTTGTTTCTTCACTCCACTCCATCTGAAGTTGTTGAGGATATCCTTGATTGTCTTCTCAACAAAGGACGGTATCTTCTTCTGGCCATCTTTGGCTACCAGTACTTCTGTGTGAGTTGTACATCTCTGAATGAACAGCTTTGGGTTGAACTCTCTCTGGGCTTTCCCGGCAACACCATTCATCTCTGACACAACAACGGCAGCATTGTCTGAAGTGTGGGATACCAGACGACTGGTTGGTAGTTGATGCTCCTCAAATCTTGACTTGATGCTGTTGAAGAGATTGGTTGAGTTAGGTCTCCCCTTGATGTCCTCGTAGGCCAGGAAGTGAACTGCCACCTTTTCTTCTTGAATGTTGATGTACCTCACATATATCCCAAGCTGTTCCTTGAGTTTCTTGTCCATGCTCTCATCTATGATGTATGACCAGTAGAGGGACTTCTTGACTCCATCAACAACATCAGCCTGGATTATCTTCTGATGGACTTCTACTGCCTTTCTGGTGATAGTCTGTCTACTTGCTGACATCTTCTGGAATACTGCGTTGTCTGGATCTGCTGCTTTGGCGAACTCTAGGAAGGCATCACATGCTGAGAAAGGCATCTTGTGTTTGGCGATGGTGTAGGCTAGCTTGTATGGAGCTGTCTGTATGAGGCTTTGTGGTCCCAGGAACTGTTGAACTTGGTCTTGACCCTTCTTCATGTCACTGAGGTATTTCTCTTTCAGCTTTTTCTTTGTGTCGAGAGTCATGTTGTCAGCGGAATCTTTGTGGGCCCTTGTCATGTGTTTTCTCGCATTGTCTTTCTTAATCTGAGCAAGATTCTGTCCACAAATCAAACAAACTAACTTAAGCTTATCTTCAGAAAGAGTAACCAGAAAATCTGTTTCCCATGAAGGCTTCAATGTCCCTATCTTAGTGCTTGGAGTGGCTGGTCGACTAGGAGTGGCTGGTCGACTAGGAGTGGCAGGTTGGCTAGGAGTGGCTGGTCGGCTAGGAGTGGTTTGTCGGCTTGGAGTGGATGGTCGGCCTTGTTGAATCACTGACTTCAAGGGTGTAGCTTACTGTCTAGGTACATGGTTGGTTGACTGGCTGTCATCACACCTCAGTAATACCTTGGCTGGTGTTGAAGGACGGTGTTCGTCACTGCAAAACACATTATTTTCTCTGACTCATTTGGACTTCATATATAAGCTGTGCCATGTAAGAACTTACCGCTGTTGACTTAAATATTTAACATCTTTTATAATTTATTTTTTATATAGCAACAAGCAACAGTGTGAACCAAAATCAGATGTTGCATCACAAGGTATCTGATTTTTGTTGGCACTGTTTGCTGGAATCGGAATCCCATATGAGCCTGTGTACGAGAAAAACCAACAACTTGCATATGCAAAAACAAAGACACAGATCAGCTGTGCAGTAAATGTACAGTTGATCAGCGTCTTTGTTTTCGCCACCTGATAGTATTATTTCTCTTCTACTTATATCCAGTTTCAAGCTTCTAGCTTTAGGCTGTGACTGTATAGCCTGGTTTGTGTCAGACCTGGTCGGAAACCCAAATTGCTTGTTTTCTCATGCACAGGCTCATATCATAAACACGGGTGGTAATCAGGGGAACTAGCTCCAAAATGAGTCAACGAGATTTTGTTCCCTCGACACATCCGGGAACTCACGAGCTAGTCCTCTCGACGGAAAAACATAAAGGTATGTCTCGAAGCATTTTATCAATATTTATTTCTTTATAAGCTGTCTGCTGCAAAATCCGACAATGGTAGTCTGTGTAGATATGATTTAAAACCACTCGCTGATAGGATTGGTCCTTGGAATATGCAAGGTGCAAATATGATTGTAAAAGAGCGTTGAAGACACGAAATGAAAATATGTCAACACGAAGATTTGGGACCACTATTTTTTCATTTTTCGTCAGATATGTATCCTTCCAATCGCATGAAACATCATCCCTGATAAAACTAAGCCCCTGAAACCATATAAAAGCAAAATAATCTGGTGGAAACAATGTTTTGGGAGAATATTGACTAAATTACCGTCCGAGCTAGTCCTCTCGACATGGAGCTAGGTGCCTCGTCAAGGAGATAGCACCCTCGTTGAGGTTTTAATGTTGGAATTAGACGGAATCCTCGCGTCAGTCTTCCGTTCGTGGTGCCTCTGTGCAAATGTTTTTACGAGCCACCGAAGCGTAACGGGATGCAGCTTAGCCGGCTGATCTCTGTTTGAATATATATATATGTATATGATACAAATATTAGGGTTTCGATGGGGTACCTTTGAAATCGCTAATCAGTAAAATTTTGGCCCCAAAACTCGCTATTAAATCAGTAAAAGTTTGGCCCAAAAATCGCTAATCAGTAAAATGTTTGCCAAAAAATCGCTAATCGGTAAAATAAATGGCCAAAAATCGCTAATCAGTAAACCCCAATGGGACCCTCTTATATGTTCTGAATGTGCAAAAGCATAAATGCATTTGTGACATTTATTTTTCAGAGTCAATGATGTCTAGTAAAAACATTATACGAATTTTCAACTGAAACTTTCATTTTTACTTATGACAAATCGCTACATTTTGTATAGGCGTGTTTTGGTAATGTTTTTTTTCGTTCGTATGTTTTTAGATACAGTAGCATAATGAATTGTGGTCTGCTGTGAGTTATGAAACGGTTAACATCTGTAAAACATCTGTAAAATTGCAGTTAACTATCCCATTTCTCGTGATATTTATATTGTAAATCATAATGTCCAAGTTATAAAATAGTATACCATCACGGCCCATGCTAATTGTGTATATAATTTATGATCATTTCCTATCTATGGTGCTAAAACCAGGAACGACAGCTATCATGAAATGACATTTTTGACTGTTGAGGGTGCTATCTCCTTGACGAGGCACCTAGCTCCATGTCGAGAGGACTAGCTCGGACGGTAATTTAGTCAATATCCTCCCAAAACAATGTTTCCACCGGATTATTTTGCTTTTATATGGTTTCAGGGGCTTAGTTTTATCAAGGATGATGTTTCATGAGATTGGAAGGATATATATTTGACGAAAAATGAAAAAAATAGTGGTCCCAAATCTTCGCGTTGACATAATTTCATTTCGTGTCTTCAACGCTCTTTTACAATCATATTCGCACCGTGCATATTCCAAGGACCAATCCTATCAGCGAGTGGAGTTAAATCATATCTACACAGACTATCGTTGTCGGATTTTGCAGCATACGGCTTATAAAGAAATAAATATTGATAAAATGCTTCGAGACATACTTTTGTTTATGTTTTTCCGTCGAGAGGACTAGCTCGTGAGTTCCCCAATGTGTCGAGGGAACAAAATCTCGTTGACTCTTTTTGGAGCTAGTTCCCCTGATTACCACCCGTGATAAATGGGTTTAAAATTTTTAAAACTGTAACAAGAGTCACCAGCGACAAGTTTTTTGTGCAATGCGTCTTTGTTTCAAATGCAAAAAAGAGACTAGAAAAACTTTAAATGTTGTATTTCTCTTCCACTAACATCTCCTTAATTTTAACAGAAATTTATGAAAGGGTATGTGCCCGCAGGACAGCGTAGCTCGCCTGACTTGAACTTTGGTACAGAATAAAACTTCAGACCAATGTATCTAACAACATACATAGTACCAACTTTTTCCATCTATATGCTCAAGAGATATAGACTTATCAAAACTTAATCGAAAAACTTTAAACATTTGTGCAACACGTACGTCGAGGTGACCGTACATTAATATTGTACTGTTTATTAGCCCAAATATCCTGGTATGAAAGTACAGTTATCCAGTGTTGATTTTTCACAACTTCGTATTAAAGCTTCATCCTAGAGTTTATTTAAAAATCATTTCTATAGTACCATGTAAGTTCTTACCAATTACGGCTTCCGTCTGACCCACTGGCATTAGGTTCATCATTCACGGCGTCCGGAACATCACGACTTATAGACCTGATAAAAGAAAATGAAATATTAAGTGACACATACTGCATATAAATTGGTATTATATTGTTTACAAACAGAAAACTGTCAATCAATGGATGTGCACTTGGTACTGGTAAACTGCCTCCATGAGGTTTGCCAAGGAACAGCGTATGCATGTTCACTGATCAGTGATCACGAAGGAGGTGACCTGTGTTTAAGGACTATAAAGATGGTTAAACTAAATATATAAACACATTTCCACACACCGCATATGCTATTCTTATACACGTACCCGGTATATTATGCACCAGTCATTTGTAATTACTGCCCCAACACCTACAGGGAAGAGAGGGGGATAGCCAGGCTAAAGTGTGGAGCAATTACGTTTCAAGTGTCCCCGTAGTGCAGGGGACATGACGGTGGGGGAGCAACTTGGTTACATATGACTGATGCATTAGCGTTTAAACAGACAGAAAGGGGCAAAACAGGCTTGGTCCTGTCAAAGATAAAAGTGCCAAATTTGGTCTTGAAAATATTTTTGCTTTAACTCTTTCACTTCTGCTGATGTCAGTTAG